>OX369274.1:1800000-2349615 GCA_947284805.1 Coleophora flavipennella | reverse complement strand
GTAGTTTACACCAATATAACTAATTTGTAGCTACTTACAATAAAAACTGTAGGTTACACCAATATAACTAATTTGTAGCTACTTACAATAAAAACCGTAGGTTACACCAATATAACTAATTTGTAGCTACTTACAATAAAAACTGTAGTTTACACCAATATAACTAATTTGTAGCTTCTTACAATAAAAACTGTAGTTTACACCAATATAACTAATTTGTAGCTACTTACAATAAAAACTGTAGGTTACACAATATAACTAATTTGTAGCTACTTACAATAAAAACTGTAGGTTACACCAATATAACTAATTTGTAGCTACTTACAATAAAAACCGTAGGTTACACCAATATAACTAATTTGTAGCTACTTACAATAAAAACTGTAGTTTACACCAATATAACTAATTTGTAGCTACTTACAATAAAACCGTAGGTTACACCAATATTACTTATTTGTAGATACTTACAATAAAAACCGTAGTTTACACCAATATAACTAATTTGTAGCTACTTACAATAAAAACTGTAGTTTACACCAATATAACTAATTTGTAGCTAATTACAATAAAAACCGTAGTTTACACCAATATAACTTATTTGTAGCTACTTACAATTAAAACCCTAATTTACACCAATATAACTAATTTGTAGCTACTTACAATAAAAACTGTAGTTTACACCAATATAACTAATTTGTAGCTACTTACAATAAAAACTGTAGTTTACACCAATATAACTAATTTGTAGCTACTTACAATAAAACCGTAGGTTACACCAATATAACTAATTTGTAGCTACTTACAATAAAAACTGCAGTTTACACCAATATAACTAATTTGTAGCTACTTACAATAAAAACTGTAGTTTACACCAATATAACTAATTTGTAGCTACTTACAATAAAAACTGTAGGTTACACCAATATAACTAATTTGTAGCTACTTACAATAAAAACCGTAGGTTACACCAATATAACTAATTTGTAGCTACTTACAATAAAAACTGTAGTTTACACCAATATAACTAATTTGTAGCTTCTTACAATAAAAACTGTAGTTTACACCAATATAACTAATTTGTAGCTACTTACAATAAAAACTGTAGGTTACACCAATATAACTAATTTGTAGCTACTTACAATAAAAACTGTAGGTTACACCAATATAACTAATTTGTAGCTACTTACAATAAAAACCGTAGGTTACACCAATATAACTAATTTGTAGCTACTTACAATAAAAACTGTAGTTTACACCAATATAACTAATTTGTAGCTACTTACAATAAAACCGTAGGTTACACCAATATTACTTATTTGTAGATACTTACAATAAAAACCGTAGTTTACACCAATATAACTAATTTGTAGCTACTTACAATAAAAACTGTAGTTTACACCAATATAACTAATTTGTAGCTAATTACAATAAAAACCGTAGTTTACACCAATATAACTTATTTGTAGCTACTTACAATTAAAACCCTAATTTACACCAATATAACTAATTTGTAGCTACTTACAATAAAAACTGTAGTTTACACCAATATAACTAATTTGTAGCTACTTACAATAAAAACTGTAGTTTACACCAATATAACTAATTTGTAGCTACTTACAATAAAACCGTAGGTTACACCAATATAACTAATTTGTAGCTACTTACAATAAAAACTGCAGTTTACACCAATATAACTAATTTGTAGCTACTTACAATAAAAACTGTAGTTTACACCAATATAACTAATTTGTAGCTACTTACAATAAAAACTGTAGTTTACACCAATATAACTAATTTGTAGCTACTTACAATAAAAACTGTAGTTTACACCAATATAACTAATTTGTAGCTACTTACAATAAAAACTGTAGTTTACACCAATATAACTAATTTGTAGCTACTTACAATAAAAACCGTAGTTTACACCAATATAACTAATTTGTAGCTACTTACAATAAAAACCGTAGGTTACACTAATATAACTAATTTGTAGCTACTTACAATAGAAACCGTAGGTTACACAAATATAACTAATTTGTAGCTACTTACAATAAAAACCGTAGGTTACACCAATATAACTAATTTGTAGCTACTTACAATAAAAACCGTAGGTTACACCAATATAACTAATTTGTAGCTACTTACAATAAAAACTGTAGGTTACACCAATATAACTAATTTGTAGCTACTTACAATAAAAACTGTAGTTTACACCAATATAACTAATTTTTAGCTACTTACAATAAAAACTGTAGGTTACACCAATATAACTAATTTGTAGCTACTTACAATAAAAACTGTAGGTTACACCAATATAACTAATTTGTAGCTACTTA
Source organism: Coleophora flavipennella (assembly GCA_947284805.1). Taxonomy (NCBI): domain Eukaryota; kingdom Metazoa; phylum Arthropoda; class Insecta; order Lepidoptera; family Coleophoridae; genus Coleophora; species Coleophora flavipennella. Next base: position 2,347,279 of record OX369274.1, on the reverse strand, counting down.
CAATAAAAACAGTAGGTTACACCAATATAACTAATTTGTAGCTACTTACAATAAAAACTGCAGTTTACACCAATATAACTAATTTGTAGCTACTTACAGTAAAAACTGTAGGTTACACCAATATAACTAATTTGTAGCTACTTACAATAAAAACTGTAGTTTACACCAATATAACTAATTTGTAGCTACTTACAATAAAAACTGTAGTTTACACCAATATAACTAATTTGTAGCTACTTACAATAAAAACCGTAGTTTACACCAATATAACTAATTTGTAGCTACTTACAATAAAAACCGTAGGTTACACCAATATAACTAATTTGTAGCTACTTACAATAAAAACTGTAGGTTACACCAATATAACTAATTTGTAGCTACTTACAATAAAAACAGTAGGTTACACCAATATAACTAATTTGTAGCTACTTACAATAAAAACTGTAGGTTACACCAATATAACTAATTTTTAGCTACTTACAATAAAAACCGTAGGTTACACCAATATAACTAATTTGTAGCTACTTACAATAAAAACTGTAGGTTACACCAATAAAACTTATTTGTAGCTACTTACAATTAAAACCGTAGTTTACACCAATATAACTAATTTGTAGCTTCTTACAATAAAAACTGTAGTTTACACCAATATAACTAATTTGTAGCTACTTACAATAAAAACTGTAGGTTACACCAATATAACTAATTTGTAGCTACTTACAATAAAAACCGTAGGTTACACCAATATAACTAATTTGTAGCTACTTACAATAAAAACTGTAGTTTACACCAATATAACTAATTTGTAGCTTCTTACAATAAAAACTGTAGTTTACACCAATATAACTAATTTGTAGCTACTTACAATAAAAACTGTAGGTTACACCAATATAACTAATTTGTAGCTACTTACAATAAAAACTGTAGGTTACACCAATATAACTTATTTGTAGCTACTTACAATTAAAACCCTAATTTACACCAATATAACTAATTTGTAGCTACTTACAATAAAAACTGTAGTTTACACCATTATAACTAATTTGTAGCTACTTACAATAAAAACCGTAGTTTACACCAATATAACTAATTTGTAGCTACTTACAATAAAAACCGTAGGTTACACCAATATAACTAATTTGTAGCTACTTACAATAAAAACTGTAAGTTACACCAATATAACTAATTTGTAGCTACTTACAATAAAAACAGTAGGTTACACCAATATGACTAATTTGTAGCTACTTACAATAAAAACCGTATTTTACACCAATATAACTAATTTGTAGCTACTTACAATAAAAACTGTAGGTTACACCAATAAAACTTATTTGTAGCTACTTACAATTAAAACCGTAGTTTACACCAATATAACTAATTTGTAGCTTCTTACAATAAAAACTGTAGTTTACACCAATATAACTAATTTGTAGCTACTTACAATAAAAACTGTAGGTTACACCAATATAACTTATTTGTAGCTACTTACAATAAAAACCGTAGGTTACACCAATATAACTAATTTGTAGCTACTTACAATAAAAACTGTAGTTTACACCAATATAACTAATTTGTAGCTTCTTACAATAAAAACTGTAGTTTACACCAATATAACTAATTTGTAGCTACTTACAATAAAAACTGTAGGTTACACCAATATAACTAATTTGTAGCTACTTACAATAAAAACTGTAGGTTACACCAATATAACTAATTTGTAGCTACTTACAATAAAAACCGTAGGTTACACCAATATAACTAATTTGTAGCTACTTACAATAAAAACTGTAGTTTACACCAATATAACTAATTTGTAGCTACTTACAATAAAACCGTAGGTTACACCAATATAACTTATTTGTAGATACTTACAATAAAAACCGTAGTTTACACCAATATAACTAATTTGTAGCTACTTACAATAAAAACTGTAGTTTACACCAATATAACTAATTTGTAGCTAATTACAATAAAAACCGTAGTTTACACCAATATAACTTATTTGTAGCTACTTACAATTAAAACCCTAATTTACACCAATATAACTAATTTGTAGCTACTTACAATAAAAACTGTAGTTTACACCAATATAACTAATTTGTAGCTACTTACAATAAAAACTGTAGTTTACACCAATATAACTAATTTGTAGCTACTTACAATAAAACCGTAGGTTACACCAATATAACTAATTTGTAGCTACTTACAATAAAAACTGCAGTTTACACCAATATAACTAATTTGTAGCTACTTACAATAAAAACTGTAGTTTACACCAATATAACTAATTTGTAGCTACTTACAATAAAAACTGTAGTTTACACCAATATAACTAATTTGTAGCTACTTACAATAAAAACTGTAGTTTACACCAATATAACTAATTTGTAGCTACTTACAATAAAAACTGTAGTTTACACCAATATAACTAATTTGTAGCTACTTACAATAAAAACCGTAGTTTACACCAATATAACTAATTTGTAGCTACTTAGAATAAAAACCGTAGGTTACACTAATATAACTAATTTGTAGCTACTTACAATAGAAACCGTAGGTTACACAAATATAACTAATTTGTAGCTACTTACAATAAAAACCGTAGGTTACACCAATATAACTAATTTGTAGCTACTTACAATAAAAACCGTAGGTTACACCAATATAACTAATTTGTAGCTACTTACAATAAAAACTGTAGGTTACACCAATATAACTAATTTGTAGCTACTTACAATAAAAACTGTAGTTTACACCAATATAACTAATTTTTAGCTACTTACAATAAAAACTGTAGGTTACACCAATATAACTAATTTTTAGCTACTTACAATAAAAACTGTAGGTTACACCAATATAACTAATTTTTAGCTACTTACAATAAAAACTGTGGGTTACACCAATATAACTAATTTTTAGCTACTTACAATAAAAACTGTAGGTTACACCAATATAACTAATTTGTAGCTACTTATAATAAAAACTGTAGGTTACACCAATATAACTAATTTGTAGCTACTTACAATAGAAACCGTAGGTTACACCAATATAACTAATTTGTAGCTACTTACAATAAAAACCGTAGGTTACACCAATATAACTAATTTGTAGCTACTTACAATAAAAACTGTAGTTTACACCAATATAACTAATTTGTAGCTACTTACAATAAAAACTGTAGGTTACACCAATATAACTAATTTGTAGCTACTTACAATAAAAACAGTAGGTTACACCAATATGACTAATTTGTAGCTACTTACAATAAAAACCGTAGTTTACACCAATATAACTAATTTGTAGCTACTTACAATAAAAACTGTAGGTTACACCAATAAAACTTATTTGTAGCTACTTACAATTAAAACCGTAGTTTACACCAATATAACTTATTTGTAGCTTCTTACAATAAAAACTGTAGTTTACACCAATATAACTAATTTGTAGCTACTTACAATAAAAACTGTAGTTTACACCAATATAACTAATTTGTAGCTACTTACAATAAAAACTGTAGTTTACACCAATATAACTAATTTGTAGCTACTTACAATAAAAACTGTAGTTTACACCAATATAACTAATTTGTAGCTACTTACAATAAAAACTGTAGTTTACACCAATATAACTAATTTGTAGCTACTTACAATAAAAACCGTAGGGTACACCAATATAACTTATTTGTAGCTACTTACAATAAAAACTGTAGTTTACACCAATATAACTAATTTGTAGCTACTTACAATAAAAACTGTAGGTTACACCAATATAACTAATTTGTAGCTACTTACAATAAAAACTGTAGGTTACACCAATATAACTAATTTGTAGCTACTTACAATAAAAACCGTAGGTTACACCAATATAACTAATTTGTAGCTACTTACAATAAAAACCGTAGTTTACACCAATATAACTAATTTGTAGCTACTTACAATAAAAACTAGGGATGCATCGATACGCCTTTTTGCCGATACGATACCGATATCGATACTCTTATAAAAATATCTGCGATACCGATACCGATACCGATACGCTTATTGAATTCAAAAAGGAAGGTAGAATAAATTAAACACAATTAATTAATAGTTTTAGTAATCAAAATTAACATTTATAAGATTTTTATTAAAAAAACAAAGCATTCTTAAGTTTTGCGGGCAAAGGCGATTTCGCAAGTCTGTTTAAATAAGACCTGCGGTGGAAAATAGTCTCTCAGATGCGACAGATGCCTCGTTTGCAACGAAATAGATAGGACAACACGCGCGTTTACATTACATGTTTAAAACGCGAAATTTGAAAAGTATCGTTGAATCAGCCATAAAAATATCGCCGATACCGATGTATCGGCAAACCCGAAGTATCGCCGATATATCTGTATCGGATGCATCCCTAATAAAAACCGTAGGTTACACCAATATAACTAATAAGTAGCTACTTACAATAAAAACTGTAGGTTACACCAATATAACGAATTTTTAGCTACTTACAATAAAAACTGTAGGTTACACCAATAGAACTTATTTGTAGCTACTTACAATAAAAACTGTAGTTTACACCAATAGAACTTATTTGTAGCTACTTACAATAAAAACTGTAGTTTACACCAATATAACTAATTTGTAGCTACTTACAATAAAAACTGTAGGTTACACCAATATAACTAATTTTTAGCTACTTACAATAAAAAGTGTAGGTTACACCTATATTACTAATTTGTAGCTACTTACAATAAAAACCGTAGTTTACACCAATATAACTAATTTGTAGCTACTTACAATTAAAACCGTAGTTTACACCAATATAACTAATTTGTAGCTACTTACAATAAAAACCGTAGGTTACACCAATATAACTTATTTGTAGCTACTTACAATAAAAACTGTAGTTTACACCAATATAATTAATTTGTAGCTACTTACAATAAAAACTGTAGTTTACACCAATATAACTAATTTGTAGCTACTTACAATAAAAACTGTAGTTTACACCAATATAACTAATTTGTAGCTACTTACAATAAAAACTGTAGTTTACACCAATATAACTAATTAGTAGCTACTTACAATAAAAACCGTAGGTTACACCAATATAACTAATTTGTAGCTACTTACAATAAAAACTGTAGGTTACACTAATATAACTAATTTGTAGCTACTTACAATAGAAACCGTAGGTTACACCAATATAACTAATTTGTAGCTACTTACAATAAAAACCGTAGGTTACACCAATATAACTAATTTGTAGCTACTTACAATAAAAACCGTAGGTTACACCAATATAACTAATTTGTAGCTACTTACAATAAAAAACTGTAGTTTACTTCAATATAACTAATTTGTAGCTACTTACAATAAAAACTGTAGGTTACACCAATATAACTAATTTTTAGCTACTTACAATAAAAACCGTAGGTTACACCAATATAACTAATTTGTAGCTACTTACAATAAAAACTGTAGGTTACACTAATATAACTAATTTGTAGCTACTTACAATAGAAACCGTAGGTTACACCAATATAACTAATTTGTAGCTACTTACAATAAAAACCGTAGGTTACACCAATATAACTAATTTGTAGCTACTTACAATAAAAACCGTAGGTTACACCAATATAACTAATTTGTAGCTACTTACAATAAAAAACTGTAGTTTACTTCAATATAACTAATTTGTAGCTACTTACAATAAAAACTGTAGGTTACACCAATATAACTAATTTTTAGCTACTTGCAATAAAAACTGTAGGTTACACCAATATAATTAATTTGTAGCTACTTACAATAAAAACTGTAGGTTACACCAATATGACTAATTTTTAGCTACTTATAATAAAAACTGTAGGTTACACCAATATAACTAATTTGTAGCTACTTACAATAAAAACCGTAGGTTACACCAATATAACTAATTTGTAGCTACTTACAATAAAAACTGTAGTTTACACCAATATAACTAATTTGTAGCTACTTACAATAAAACCGTAGGTTACACCAATATAACTTATTTGTAGATACTTACAATAAAAACCGTAGTTTACACCAATATAACTAATTTGTAGCTACTTACAATAAAAACTGTAGTTTACACCAATATAACTAATTTGTAGCTAATTACAATAAAAACCGTAGTTTACACCAATATAACTTATTTGTAGCTACTTACAATTAAAACCCTAATTTACACCAATATAACTAATTTGTAGCTACTTACAATAAAAGCTGTAGTTTACACCAATATAACTAATTTGTAGCTACTTACAATAAAAACTGTAGTTTACACCAATATAACTAATTTGTAGCTACTTACAATAAAACCGTAGGTTACACCAGTATAACTAATTTGTAGCTACTTACAATAAAAACTGCAGTTTACACCAATATAACTAATTTGTAGCTACTTACAGTAAAAACTGTAGGTTACACCAATATAACTAATTTGTAGCTACTTACAATAAAAACTGTAGTTTACACCAATATAACTAATTTGTAGCTACTTACAATAAAAACTGTAGTTTACACCAATATAACTAATTTGTAGCTACTTGCAATAAAAACTGTAGGTTACACCAATATAATTAATTTGTAGCTACTTACAATAAAAACTGTAGGTTACACCAATATAACTAATTTTTAGCTACTCATAATAAAAACTGTAGGTTACACCAATATAACTAATTTGTAGCTACTTACAATAAAAACCGTAGGTTACACCAATATAACTAATTTGTAGCTACTTACAATAAAAACTGTAGTTTACACCAATATAACTAATTTGTAGCTACTTACAATAAAACCGTAGGTTACACCAATATAACTTATTTGTAGATACTTACAATAAAAACCGTAGTTTACACCAATATAACTAATTTGTAGCTACTTACAATAAAAACTGTAGTTTACACCAATATAACTAATTTGTAGCTAATTACAATAAAAACCGTAGTTTACACCAATATAACTTATTTGTAGCTACTTACAATTAAAACCCTAATTTACACCAATATAACTAATTTGTAGCTACTTACAATAAAAGCTGTAGTTTACACCAATATAACTAATTTGTAGCGACTTACAATAAAAACTGTAGTTTACACCAATATAACTAATTTGTAGCTACTTACAATAAAACCGTAGGTTACACCAGTATAACTAATTTGTAGCTACTTACAATAAAAACTGCAGTTTACACCAATATAACTAATTTGTAGCTACTTACAGTAAAAACTGTAGGTTACACCAATATAACTAATTTGTAGCTACTTACAATAAAAACTGTAGTTTACACCAATATAACTAATTTGTAGCTACTTACAATAAAAACTGTAGTTTACACCAATATAACTAATTTGTAGCTACTTACAATAAAAACCGTAGTTTACACCAATATAACTAATTTGTAGCTACTTACAATAAAAACCGTAGGTTACACCAATATAACTAATTTGTAGCTACTTACAATAAAAACTGTAGGTTACACCAATATAACTAATTTGTAGCTACTTACAATAAAAACAGTAGGTTACACCAATATAACTAATTTGTAGCTACTTACAATAAAAACTGCAGTTTACACCAATATAACTAATTTGTAGCTACTTACAGTAAAAACTGTAGGTTACACCAATATAACTAATTTGTAGCTACTTACAATAAAAACTGTAGTTTACACCAATATAACTAATTTGTAGCTACTTACAATAAAAACTGTAGTTTACACCAATATAACTAATTTGTAGCTACTTACAATAAAAACCGTAGTTTACACCAATATAACTAATTTGTAGCTACTTACAATAAAAACCGTAGGTTACACCAATATAACTAATTTGTAGCTACTTACAATAAAAACCGTAGGTTACACCAATATAACTTATTTGTAGCTACTTACAATAAAAACTGTAGTTTACACCAATATAACTAATTTGTAGCTACTTACAATAAAAACTGTAGGTTACACCAATATAACTAATTTGTAGCTACTTACAATGAAAACTGTAGGTTACACCAATATAACTAATTTGTAGCTACTTACAATAAAAACCGTAGGTTACACCAATATAACTAATTTGTAGCTACTTACAATAAAAACTAGGGATGCATCGATACGCCTTTTTGCCGATACGATACCGATATCGATACTCTTATAAAAATATCGGCGATACCGATACCGATACCGATACGCTTATTGAATTCAAAAAGGAAGGTAGAATAAATTAAACACAATTATTTAATAGTTTTAGTAATCAAAATTAACATTTATAAGATTTTTATTAAAAAAACAAAGCATTCTTAAGTTTTGCGGGCAAAGGCGATTTCGCAAGTCTGTTTAAATAAGACCTGCGGTGGAAAATAGTCTCTCAGATGCGACAGATGCCTCGTTTGCAACGAAATAGATAGGACAACACGCGCGTTTACATTACATTTTTAAAACGCGAAATTTGAAAAGTATCGTTGAATCAGCCATAAAAATATCGCCGATACCGATGTATCGGCAAACCCGAAGTATCGCCGATATATCTGTATCGGATGCATCCCTAATAAAAACCGTAGGTTACACCAATATAACTAATTAGTAGCTACTTACAATAAAAACTGTAGGTTACACCAATATAACTAATTTTTAGCTACTTACAATAAAAACTGTAGGTTACACCAATAGAACTTATTTGTAGCTACTTACAATAAAAACTGTAGTTTACACCAATAGAACTTATTTGTAGCTACTTACAATAAAAACTGTAGTTTACACCAATATAACTAATTTGTAGCTACTTACAATAAAAACTGTAGGTTACACCAATATAACTAATTTTTAGCTACTTACAATAAAAAGTGTAGGTTACACCAATATTACTAATTTGTAGCTACTTACAATAAAAACCGTAGTTTACACCAATATAACTATTTTGTAGCTACTTACAATTAAAACCGTAGTTTACACCAATATAACTAATTTGTAGCTACTTACAATAAAAACCGTAGGTTACACCAATATAACTTATTTGTAGCTACTTACAATAAAAACTGTAGTTTACACCAATATAATTAATTTGTAGCTACTTACAATAAAAACTGTAGTTTACACCAATATAACTAATTTGTAGCTACTTACAATAAAAACTGTAGTTTACACCAATATAACTAATTTGTAGCTACTTACAATAAAAACTGCAGTTTACACCAATATAACTAATTTGTAGCTACTTACAGTAAAAACTGTAGGTTACACCAATATAACTAATTTGTAGCTACTTACAATAAAAACTGTAGTTTACACCAATATAACTAATTTGTAGCTACTTACAATAAAAACTGTAGTTTACACCAATATAACTAATTTGTAGCTACTTACAATAAAAACCGTAGTTTACACCAATATAACTAATTTGTAGCTACTTACAATAAAAACCGTAGGTTACACCAATATAACTAATTTGTAGCTACTTACAATAAAAACTGTAGGTTACACCAATATAACTAATTTGTAGCTACTTACAATAAAAACAGTAGGTTACACCAATATAACTAATTTGTAGCTACTTACAATAAAAACTGCAGTTTACACCAATATAACTAATTTGTAGCTACTTACAGTAAAAACTGTAGGTTACACCAATATAACTAATTTGTAGCTACTTACAATAAAAACTGTAGTTTACACCAATATAACTAATTTGTAGCTACTTACAATAAAAACTGTAGTTTACACCAATATAACTAATTTGTAGCTACTTACAATAAAAACCGTAGTTTACACCAATATAACTAATTTGTAGCTACTTACAATAAAAACCGTAGGTTACACCAATATAACTAATTTGTAGCTACTTACAATAAAAACCGTAGGTTACACCAATATAACTTATTTGTAGCTACTTACAATAAAAACTGTAGTTTACACCAATATAACTAATTTGTAGCTACTTACAATAAAAACTGTAGGTTACACCAATATAACTAATTTGTAGCTACTTACAATAAAAACTGTAGGTTACACCAATATAACTAATTTGTAGCTACTTACAATAAAAACCGTAGGTTACACCAATATAACTAATTTGTAGCTACTTACAATAAAAACTAGGGATGCATCGATACGCCTTTTTGCCGATACGATACCGATATCGATACTCTTATAAAAATATCGGCGATACCGATACCGATACCGATACGCTTATTGAATTCAAAAAGGAAGGTAGAATAAATTAAACACAATTATTTAATAGTTTTAGTAATCAAAATTAACATTTATAAGATTTTTATTAAAAAAACAAAGCATTCTTAAGTTTTGCGGGCAAAGGCGATTTCGCAAGTCTGTTTAAATAAGACCTGCGGTGGAAAATAGTCTCTCAGATGCGACAGATGCCTCGTTTGCAACGAAATAGATAGGACAACACGCGCGTTTACATTACATTTTTAAAACGCGAAATTTGAAAAGTATCGTTGAATCAGCCATAAAAATATCGCCGATACCGATGTATCGGCAAACCCGAAGTATCGCCGATATATCTGTATCGGATGCATCCCTAATAAAAACCGTAGGTTACACCAATATAACTAATTAGTAGCTACTTACAATAAAAACTGTAGGTTACACCAATATAACTAATTTTTAGCTACTTACAATAAAAACTGTAGGTTACACCAATAGAACTTATTTGTAGCTACTTACAATAAAAACTGTAGTTTACACCAATAGAACTTATTTGTAGCTACTTACAATAAAAACTGTAGTTTACACCAATATAACTAATTTGTAGCTACTTACAATAAAAACTGTAGGTTACACCAATATAACTAATTTTTAGCTACTTACAATAAAAAGTGTAGGTTACACCAATATTACTAATTTGTAGCTACTTACAATAAAAACCGTAGTTTACACCAATATAACTATTTTGTAGCTACTTACAATTAAAACCGTAGTTTACACCAATATAACTAATTTGTAGCTACTTACAATAAAAACCGTAGGTTACACCAATATAACTTATTTGTAGCTACTTACAATAAAAACTGTAGTTTACACCAATATAATTAATTTGTAGCTACTTACAATAAAAACTGTAGTTTACACCAATATAACTAATTTGTAGCTACTTACAATAAAAACTGTAGTTTACACCAATATAACTAATTTGTAGCTACTTACAATAAAAACTGCAGTTTACACCAATATAACTAATTAGTAGCTACTTACAATAAAAACCGTAGGTTACACCAATATAACTAATTTGTAGCTACTTACAATAAAAACTGTAGGTTACACTAATATAACTAATTTGTAGCTACTTACAATAGAAACCGTAGGTTACACCAATATAACTAATTTGTAGCTACTTACAATAAAACCGTAGGTTACACCAATATAACTAATTTGTAGCTACTTACAATAAAAACCGTAGGTTACACCAATATAACTAATTTGTAGCTACTTACAATAAAAAACTGTAGTTTACTTCAATATAACTAATTTGTAGCTACTTACAATAAAAACTGTAGGTTACACCAATATAACTAATTTTTAGCTACTTACAATAAAAACCGTAGGTTACACCAATATAACTAATTTGTAGCTACTTACAATAAAAACTGTAGGTTACACTAATATAACTAATTTGTAGCTACTTACAATAGAAACCGTAGGTTACACCAATATAACTAATTTGTAGCTACTTACAATAAAAACCGTAGGTTACACCAATATAACTAATTTGTAGCTACTTACAATAAAAACCGTAGGTTACACCAATATAACTAATTTGTAGCTACTTACAATAAAAAACTGTAGTTTACTTCAATATAACTAATTTGTAGCTACTTACAATAAAAACTGTAGGTTACACCAATATAACTAATTTTTAGCTACTTGCAATAAAAACTGTAGGTTACACCAATATAATTAATTTGTAGCTACTTACAATAAAAACTGTAGGTTACACCAATATAACTAATTTTTAGCTACTTATAATAAAAACTGTAGGTTACACCAATATAACTAATTTGTAGCTACTTACAATAAAAACTGTAGTTTACACCAATATAACTAATTTGTAGCTACTTACAATAAAACCGTAGGTTACACCAATATAACTTATTTGTAGATACTTACAATAAAAACCGTAGTTTACACCAATATAACTAATTTGTAGCTACTTACAATAAAAACTGTAGTTTACACCAATATAACTAATTTGTAGCTAATTACAATAAAAACCGTAGTTTACACCAATATAACTTATTTGTAGCTACTTACAATTAAAACCCTAATTTACACCAATATAACTCATTTGTAGCTACTTACAATAAAAGCTGTAGTTTACACCAATATAACTAATTTGTAGCTACTTACAATAAAAACTGTAGTTTACACCAATATAACTAATTTGTAGCTACTTACAATAAAACCGTAGGTTACACCAGTATAACTAATTTGTAGCTACTTACAATAAAAACTGCAGTTTACACCAATATAACTAATTTGTAGCTACTTACAGTAAAAACTGTAGGTTACACCAATATAACTAATTTGTAGCTACTTACAATAAAAACTGTAGTTTACACCAATATAACTAATTTGTAGCTACTTACAATAAAAACTGTAGTTTACACCAATATAACTAATTTGTAGCTACTTACAATAAAAACCGTAGTTTACACCAATATAACTAATTTGTAGCTACTTACAATAAAAACCGTAGGTTACACCAATATAACTAATTTGTAGCTACTTACAATAAAAACTGTAGGTTACACCAATATAACTAATTTGTAGCTACTTACAATAAAAACAGTAGGTTACACCAATATAACTAATTTGTAGCTACTTACAATAAAAACTGCAGTTTACACCAATATAACTAATTTGTAGCTACTTACAGTAAAAACTGTAGGTTACACCAATATAACTAATTTGTAGCTACTTACAATAAAAACTGTAGTTTACACCAATATAACTAATTTGTAGCTACTTACAATAAAAACTGTAGTTTACACCAATATAACTAATTTGTAGCTACTTACAATAAAAACCGTATTTTACACCAATATAACTAATTTGTAGCTACTTACAATAAAAACCGTAGGTTACACCAATATAACTAATTTGTAGCTACTTACAATAAAAACTGTAGGTTACACCAATATAACTAATTTGTAGCTACTTACAATAAAAACAGTAGGTTACACCAATATTACTAATTTGTAGCTACTTACAATAAAAACTGTAGGTTACACCAATATAACTAATTTGTAGCTACTTACAATAAAAACTGTAGGTTACACCAATAAAACTTATTTGTAGCTACTTACAATTAAAACCGTAGTTTACACCAATATAACTAATTTGTAGCTTCTTACAATAAAAACTGTAGTTTACACCAATATAACTAATTTGTAGCTACTTACAATAAAAACTGTAGGTTACACCAATATAACTAATTTGTAGCTACTTACAATAAAAACCGTAGGTTACACCAATATAACTAATTTGTAGCTACTTACAATAAAAACTGTAGTTTACACCAATATAACTAATTTGTAGCTTCTTACAATAAAAACTGTAGTTTACACCAATATAACTAATTTGTAGCTACTTACAATAAAAACTGTAGGTTACACCAATATAACTAATTTGTAGCTACTTACAATAAAAACTGTAGGTTACACCAATATAACTAATTTGTAGCTACTTACAATAAAAACCGTAGGTTACACCAATATAACTAATTTGTAGCTAATTACAATAAAAACCGTAGTTTACACCAATATAACTTATTTGTAGCTACTTACAATTAAAACCCTAATTTACACCAATATAACTAATTTGTAGCTACTTACAATAAAAACTAGTTTACACCATTATAACTAATTTGTAGCTACTTACAATAAAAACCGTAGTTTACACCAATATAACTAATTTGTAGCTACTTACAATAAAAACCGTAGGTTACACCAATATAACTAATTTGTAGCTACTTACAATAAAAACTGTAAGTTACACCAATATAACTAATTTGTAGCTACTTACAATAAAAACAGTAGGTTACACCAATATGACTAATTTGTAGCTACTTACAATAAAAACCGTATTTTACAGCAATATTACTAATTTGTAGCTACTTACAATAAAAACTGTAGGTTACACCAATAAAACTTATTTGTAGCTACTTACAATTAAAACCGTAGTTTACACCAATATAACTAATTTGTAGCTTCTTACAATAAAAACTGTAGTTTACACCAATATAACTAATTTGTAGCTACTTACAATAAAAACTGTAGGTTACACCAATATAACTAATTTGTAGCTACTTACAATAAAAACCGTAGGTTACACCAATATAACTAATTTGTAGCTACTTACAATAAAAACTGTAGTTTACACCAATATAACTAATTTGTAGCTTCTTACAATAAAAACTGTAGTTTACACCAATATAACTAATTTGTAGCTACTTACAATAAAAACTGTAGGTTACACCAATATAACTAATTTGTAGCTACTTACAATAAAAACTGTAGGTTACACCAATATAACTAATTTGTAGCTACTTACAATAAAAACCGTAGGTTACACCAATATAACTAATTTGTAGCTACTTACAATAAAAACTGTAGTTTACACCAATATAACTAATTTGTAGCTACTTACAATAAAACCGTAGGTTACACCAATATTACTTATTTGTAGATACTTACAATAAAAACCGTAGTTTACACCAATATAACTAATTTGTAGCTACTTACAATAAAAACTGTAGTTTACACCAATATAACTAATTTGTAGCTAATTACAATAAAAACCGTAGTTTACACCAATATAACTTATTTGTAGCTACTTAAAATTAAAACCCTAATTTACACCAATATAACTAATTTGTAGCTACTTACAATAAAAACTGTAGTTTACACCAATATAACTAATTTGTAGCTACTTACAATAAAAACTGTAGTTTACACCAATATAACTAATTTGTAGCTACTTACAATAAAACCGTAGGTTACACCAATATAACTAATTTGTAGCTACTTACAATAAAAACTGCAGTTTACACCAATATAACTAATTTGTAGCTACTTACAATAAAAACTGTAGTTTACACCAATATAACTAATTTGTAGCTACTTACAATAAAAACTGTAGTTTACACCAATATAACTAATTTGTAGCTACTTACAATAAAAACTGTAGTTTACACCAATATAACTAATTTGTAGCTACTTACAATAAAAACTGTAGTTTACACCAATATAACTAATTTGTAGCTACTTACAATAAAAACCGTAGTTTACACCAATATAACTAATTTGTAGCTACTTACAATAAAAACCGTAGGTTACACTAATATAACTAATTTGTAGCTACTTACAATAGAAACCGTAGGTTACACAAATATAACTAATTTGTAGCTACTTACAATAAAAACCGTAGGTTACACCAATATAACTAATTTGTAGCTACTTACAATAAAAACCGTAGGTTACACCAATATAACTAATTTGTAGCTACTTACAATAAAAACTGTAGGTTACACCAATATAACTAATTTGTAGCTACTTACAATAAAAACTGTAGTTTACACCAATATAACTAATTTTTAGCTA
Source organism: Coleophora flavipennella (assembly GCA_947284805.1). Taxonomy (NCBI): domain Eukaryota; kingdom Metazoa; phylum Arthropoda; class Insecta; order Lepidoptera; family Coleophoridae; genus Coleophora; species Coleophora flavipennella. Next base: position 2,331,668 of record OX369274.1, on the reverse strand, counting down.
CTTACAATAAAAACTGTAGGTTACACCAATATAACTAATTTTTAGCTACTTACAATAAAAACTGTAGGTTACACCAATATAACTAATTTTTAGCTACTTACAATAAAAACTGTGGGTTACACCAATATAACTAATTTTTAGCTACTTACAATAAAAACTGTAGGTTACACCAATATAACTAATTTGTAGCTACTTATAATAAAAACTGTAGGTTACACCAATATAACTAATTTGTAGCTACTTACAATAGAAACCGTAGGTTACACCAATATAACTAATTTGTAGCTACTTACAATAAAAACCGTAGGTTACACCAATATAACTAATTTGTAGCTACTTACAATAAAAACTGTAGTTTACACCAATATAACTAATTTGTAGCTACTTACAATAAAAACTGTAGGTTACACCAATATAACTAATTTGTAGCTACTTACAATAAAAACAGTAGGTTACACCAATATGACTAATTTGTAGCTACTTACAATAAAAACCGTAGTTTACACCAATATAACTAATTTGTAGCTACTTACAATAAAAACTGTAGGTTACACCAATAAAACTTATTTGTAGCTACTTACAATTAAAACCGTAGTTTACACCAATATAACTTATTTGTAGCTTCTTACAATAAAAACTGTAGTTTACACCAATATAACTAATTTGTAGCTACTTACAATAAAAACTGTAGTTTACACCAATATAACTAATTTCTAGCTACTTACAATAAAAACTGTAGTTTACACCAATATAACTAATTTGTAGCTACTTACAATAAAAACTGTAGTTTACACCAATATAACTAATTTGTAGCTACTTACAATAAAAACTGTAGTTTACACCAATATAACTAATTTGTAGCTACTTACAATAAAAACTGTAGTTTACACCAATATAACTAATTTGTAGCTACTTACAATAAAAACTGTAGGTTACACCAATATAACTAATTTGTAGCTACTTACAATAAAAACTGTAGGTTACACCAATATAACTAATTTGTAGCTACTTACAATAAAAACCGTAGGTTACACCAATATAACTAATTTGTAGCTACTTACAATAAAAACCGTAGGTTACACCAATATAACTAATTTGTAGCTACTTACAATAAAAACCGTAGTTTACACCAATATAACTAATTTGTAGCTACTTACAATAAAAACTAGGGATGCATCGATACGCCTTTTTGCCGATACGATACCGATATCGATACTCTTATAAAAATATCGGCGATACCGATACCGATACCGATACGCTTATTGAATTCAAAAAGGAAGGTAGAATAAATTAAACACAATTAATTAATAGTTTTAGTAATCAAAATTAACATTTATAAGATTTTTATTAAAAAAACAAAGCATTCTTAAGTTTTGCGGGCAAAGGCGATTTCGCAAGTCTGTTTAAATAAGACCTGCGGTGGAAAATAGTCTCTCAGATGCGACAGATGCCTCGTTTGCAACGAAATAGATAGGACAACACGCGCGTTTACATTACATTTTTAAAACGCGAAATTTGAAAAGTATCGTTGAATCAGCCATAAAAATATCGCCGATACCGATGTATCGGCAAACCCGAAGTATCGCCGATATATCTGTATCGGATGCATCCCTAATAAAAACCGTAGGTTACACCAATATAACTAATTAGTAGCTACTTACAATAAAAACTGTAGGTTACACCAATATAACTAATTTTTAGCTACTTACAATAAAAACTGTAGGTTACACCAATAGAACTTATTTGTAGCTACTTACAATAAAAACTGTAGTTTACACCAATAGAACTTATTTGTAGCTACTTACAATAAAAACTGTAGTTTACACCAATATAACTAATTTGTAGCTACTTACAATAAAAACTGTAGGTTACACCAATATAACTAATTTTTAGCTACTTACAATAAAAAGTGTAGGTTACACCAATATTACTAATTTGTAGCTACTTACAATAAAAACCGTAGTTTACACCAATATAACTAATTTGTAGCTACTTACAATTAAAACCGTAGTTTACACCAATATAACTAATTTGTAGCTACTTACAATAAAAACCGTAGGTTACACCAACATAACTTATTTGTAGCTACTTACAATAAAAACTGTAGTTTACACCAATATAACTAATTTGTAGCTACTTACAATAAAAACTGTAGTTTACACCAATATAACTAATTTGTAGCTACTTACAATAAAAACTGTAGTTTACACCAATATAACTAATTTGTAGCTACTTACAATAAAAACTGTAGTTTACACCAATATAACTAATTTGTAGCTACTTACAATAAAAACCGTAGGTTACATCAATATAACTAATTTGTAGCTACTTACAATAATATAAGTTGCTTCATTTTTATCGCTGTACGCGGGTTCTGGTTCGTTCTGTATTCTTAGCCACGCATTTCTTTTTCAGTCGAGTGCTCTACTTTACAGCGGACTTCTCCTAGCCATCAGTTATCTTATAGAAAACTTACTCCAAAACACAACACTCCATGCAAAAATAATAGAGATCGCTAAAAGTGTGATCAGTTCTAGAGCCATGTCATTCGTTTCTTGTCAAGTGTTGGAGTTGACAAAGAAACTGTCGACGACGGCGGCGGATGATCTTACAAGGAAATTTTGTCCAGGAAGTCATCTTGCGAATCTGAAAGTGGATTATGACCAAGGGGTTTTGTTGTTCAAAAAAGGTACGCAATTATTTTTATTTTTGCCAATAACTGCATCATATCAGTTCTTATACGTCCCCACCGAGAGACTCGAGCCTACCCTGAATCAAGACGATCGGGCCTTTGTTAACCACGCGGGCCCAGTGCGGGTTGGTCGACTTTACACACAACCTTCGAGTTTCTTCGCAGGCGTGTGGAGGTTTCCTCGCGATGTTTTCCTTCACCGTAAAAGCGTCGGATAAACTTTTGGTGCCGGGTGCTATCACTAGGTGGCATAGGCGGCTTGAAAACTTCTGACAGTGGAGCTCCTCACTAGCCTGCACTACACCCTCCACCAATCCGAACTTGCCTCTGTGTGCGGAGCATAGCCTACCTGCTCTGAAGGCTCTCCCAGACCGACCTTATCATTATTATCATCATCATATCAGCCGAAAGGCGTCCACTGCTGGATAAAAGCCTCCCCCAAGGATTTCCACGATGACCGTTCCTGCGCTGCCTGCATCCAGAGGCTTCCCTTCACCAGGTCGTTGGTCCACCGCGTGGGATGCCTGCTTACGCTACGTCTTACGGTGCGCGGTCGCCTTTCGAGAACTTAACTGCCCCAACGGCCATCTGTACTACGAGCTATGTGCCCTGCCCACTGCCACTTCAGTTTAGCTATTCTTCACAGAATAGATCACTCTATTTCGGTAACTTTCGTTATCTTACGGATCTCCTCGTTTTTATTTCGATTGCGTAGGGTAATTCCGAGCATAGCTCGCTTCATTTCCCTTTGGGTGCCTTCTTATGAGGCTCATAGTAAACGACCATGTCTCATTTCCGTATGTCATCCATCACTAGAAACACACACTGGTCAAAAACCGTAGTCTTGAGACACTGCGGTAATTAGGACGTGAAGATATTGCGAAGCTTCCCGAACGTTGCCCAGCCGAGTTGGATTAGTCGATTGATCTCTTTCTTGAAGTTAGACCTACCTAGCTGGACTGTTTGTCCCAGGTACACATATTCGTCAACAATTTCCAGTGTAAGAGTCTGCAACCTTTTGAGGAGTGGGTGCGACACGGACGTTTTACATTATTTTCGTCTTGTCCATGTTCATTTTACTGAGGCCATCGAGCATTGTGCTTAAGTCTTCGATAGTTTTAGCCATGACCACGAATATCATCAGTTAATCGGAGGTGGGTGATGTACTTGCCGTTGATATTGATGCGGAGTCCACACCAGCCCAAAAGCTTGAAAACATCTTCCAGGGCGGCGGTGAACAGTTTCGGAGATATAACGTCTCCCCGTATCACCCCTTGCTGCAGCTGGATATGTTTCGAGTTCTGGTCCTGAAGGCGAACCGGCATTTCATACAAACACTTGAACACCTCGATGTATCGATAGTCAATTAGGCACCGCTAGAGAGACTGTAGCACAGCCCAGGTTACGACTGAATCAAAGGCTTTCTCATAGTCCACAAACGCCAAGCATAGTGGCTGATTGTACTCTTCAGTCTTCTGTGTAATCTGCCGCAGCGTATGTGTGTGGTCTATGGTACTAAAGCTTCTTCGGAAGCCGGTTTGTTCGGGAGGCTAGAAGTCGTCAAACCTGCGTGCGAGACGATTCGTAATGACTCTCGAAAACAGTTTGTATACAAGACTCAGAAGTGAGATGGGTCTGTAGTTCTTCAGCAGGGTATTTTCGCATTATTATTATAGCCTTTTTTATTTCTTGATACAATGAAATGAGATCTTATAATGTTTCAATATTTTCCTTTTGAGATACGGATAAACATTCAATTTGATTTTCAGACTCATGCTATCTCCAAATTCTTCTAAAACAGATAGAAGTCGCCCTGAAATGTATTGAGAGACAGAATCTTATCGAACAAGCTGTTACAACCACGCAAAACCTTATAAGTCTGCACACGAATATCGGAGGGAATTTCATCGTGGACAATGAAGAAAAAAGGTAAATTTTATTAGATTTGATTATATTATAAAAAAAGCATGTGAACCCCGAATGCCCATTAAATTGTAGGGGAAAATTTATAAAACTATTGTACGACCTTTATAAGTCTGCACACGAATATTGGAGGGAATTTCATCGTGGACAATGAAGAAAAAAGGTAAATTTTATAAGATTTGATTATATTATAAAAAAAAGCATGTGACCCCCGAATGCCCATTAAATTGTAGGGAAAAATTTATAAAACTATTGTACGACCTTTATAAGTCTGCACACGAATATTGGAGGGAATTTCATCGTGGACAATGAAGAAAAAAGGTAAATTTTATTAGATTTGATTATATTATAAAAACAAAACATGTGACCCCCGAATGTTCATTAAATTGAAGAGGAAAATTTATAAAACTATTGTACGACCTATCATCTTGTATGGATCTGAGTGTTGGGCACTAAGGGGGACAGATAAAAGACGACTACCTACATGCTGCAGGAATGAATATTAAGATGGATCTGAGGAGTAACAAGGATGAACAAAATCATGTATAAGTGCTAACCTACATAAGGGGAAAGTTGAAATTAGCACCAGTGACAGTGGAATTGAGAGCGAATCCTTTGTCATGGTTTGGGTATGTAATGAGGAGGGATTTAAGGCATGTGATGTACATGACTGACCTGTTAGTCCAGTGGCAGCGCACTGCTGCTGTCTGCTGGGCTGAGGGTCATGGGTTCGTCCCCACTCAGGGCAAACATTCGTTTGATTAACAGGTCTTCATACAAAACATGTTTTTTTGAAGAACTGTAAAAATATTTAGGACATGTGTAGGGTTGAAACTTTAAAGATGAGCAAGTGCTATATTTAACCTCTCAGTTCTTATAAATTAATTTAGTTTTAAATGGTTTTTGTCCATGATCAGAACTCGAAACCTATCCAGTTGCAGCGAGGGGTGAGACAGGGAGACGTTATATCTCCGAAACTGTTCACCGCCGCCCTGGAAGATGTTTTTAAGCTTCTGGACTGGGGTGGACTCGGCATCAATATCAACGGCGAGTACATATCCCACCTCCGATTCGCTGAGGATATCGTGGTCATGGCTGAGACTATGGAAGACCTAAGCACAATGATCGATGGCCTTAGTAAAGTCTCTCTACAAGTGGGCCTTATAATGAACATGGACAAGACGAAAGTAATGTTTAATGTCCGTGTCGCACCCACCCCTCTAAAGGTTGAAGACTCTACTGGAAGTTGTTGACGAATATGTATACCTAGGACAAACAGTCCAGCTAGGCAGGTCCAACTTCAAGAAAGAGGTCAATCGATGAATCCAACTCGGCTGGGCAGCGCTCGGGAAGCTTCGCAATATCTTCACGTCCCAAATACCGCAGTGTCTCAAGACTAAGGTCTTTGACCAGTGTGTGTTTCCAGTGATGACTTACGGAACTGAGACATGGTCGCTTACTATGGGCGTCATACGAAGGCTCAAGGTCACCCAAAGGGCAATGGAGCGTGCTATGCTCGGAGTTTCTCTGCGTGATCGAATCAGAAACGAGGAGATCCGCAGGAGAACTAAAGAACTTTCTGTGAGCTGAGAGGTCAATCGACGAATCCAACTCGGCTGGGCAGCGCTCGGGAAGCTTCGCAATATCTTCACGTCCCAAATACCGCAGTGTCTCAAGACTAAGGTCTTTGACCAGTGTGTGTTGCCAGTGATGACTTACGGAACTGAGACATGGTCGCTTACTATGGGCGTCATACGAAGGCTCAAGGTCACCCAAAGGGCAATGGAGCGTGCTATGCTCGGAGTTTCTCTGCGTGATCGAATCAGAAACGAGGAGATCCGCAGGAGAACTAAAGAACTTTCTGTGAGCTAAGAGGTCAATCGACGAATCCAACTCGGCTGGGCAGCGCTCGGGAAGCTTCGCAATATCTTCACGTCCCAAATACCGCAGTGTCTCAAGCTAAGGTCTTTGACCAGTGTGTGTTGCCAGTGATGACTTACGGAACTGAGACATGGTCGCTTACTATGGGCGTCATACGAAGGCTCAAGGTCACCCAAAGGGCAATGGAGCGTGCTATGCTCGGAGTTTCTCTGCGTGATCGAATCAGAAACGAGGAGATCCGCAGGAGAACTAAAGAACTTTCTGTGAGCTGAGAGGTCAATCGACGAATCCAACTCGGCTGGGCAGCGCTCGGGAAGCTTCGCAATATCTTCACGTCCCAAATACCGCAGTGTCTCAAGACTAAGGTCTTTGACCAGTGTGTGTTGCCAGTGATGACTTACGGAACTGAGACATGGTCGCTTACTATGGGCGTCATACGAAGGCTCAAGGTCACCCAAAGGGCAATGGAGCGTGCTATGCTCGGAGTTTCTCTGCGTGATCGAATCAGAAACGAGGAGATCCGCAGGAGAACTAAAGAACTTTCTGTGAGCTAAGAGGTCAATCGACGAATCCAACTCGGCTGGGCAGCGCTCGGGAAGCTTCGCAATATCTTCACGTCCCAAATACCGCAGTGTCTCAAGCTAAGGTCTTTGACCAGTGTGTGTTGCCAGTGATGACTTACGGAACTGAGACATGGTCGCTTACTATGGGCGTCATACGAAGGCTCAAGGTCACCCAAAGGGCAATGGAGCGTGCTATGCTCGGAGTTTCTCTGCGTGATCGAATCAGAAACGAGGAGATCCGCAGGAGAACTAAAGTAACCTACATAGCTCACAGAACCGCTAAACTGAAGTGGCAGTGGGCAGGGCACATAGCTCGTAGAACAGATGGCCGATGGGGCAGTAAAATTCTCGAGTGGCGACCGCGCACCGGAAAACGTAGCGTAGACAGGCCTCCCACGCGGTGGACCGATGACCTGGTGAAGATCGCGGGAAGCCGATAGATGCAGGCAGCGCAGGACCGGTCGTCGTGGAAATCCTTGGGGGAGGGATTTGTGGCTGACATGATGATGATGAAATGGTTCTTGTAAAAACGCGCGGAAAATTAAAATTGTGTTATTATATTGTCATAGAAGGATGACACGCATTGTCTGAAATTAGTAGAACCCATGTTTATAAGAACTGAGAAGGTACTCGTAAATATAGCGCTTGCCCATCTTGATAGTTTTTATACCCTGTACTGCACATGTCCTAAGTAATTTTTGATAGTTTTTCAAGAAGCATGTTTTGCATTTAAAATATCCCTAGGCAATGTTGAGCAGTGTATATGTATGTATTTAAACGTATATAATAGGAATGCATCGATACGCCTTTTTGCCGATACGATACCGATACCGATACTCTTATAAAAATATCGGCGATACCGATAGCGATACCGATACGCATACGCTTATTGAATTCAAAAAGGAAGGTAGAATAAATAAAACACAATTAATTAATAGTTTTAGTAATCAAAATTAACATTTATAAGATTTTTATTTAAAAAACAAAGCATTCTTAAGTTTTGCGGGCAAAGGCGATTTCGCAAGTCTGTTTGAATAAGACCTGCGGTGGAAAATAGTCTCTCAGATGCGACAGATGCCTGGTTTGCAACGAAATAGAGGGGACAACACGCGCGTTTACATTACATTTTTAAAGCGCGAAATTTGAAAAGTATCGTTGAAACTGCCATAAAAATATCGCCGATACCGATATATCGGCAAACCCGAAGTATCGCCGATATATCGGTATCGGTATCGGATGCATCCCTAGTATATAAGTATGTATATCAGTCTCTGTTTAACATACAGTACAGGGAATTCAAGTGTGGGGCCAGATTACCGAGTGTGATTCATCTCTTTAAAAAGAATGATAAGTATAAATGTGGATGGGTATAAAAAGAGAGGAAAACCAAAGAAAAAGATAGATGGACTACGTGTAAGGTGATGTGAGTAAGAAAGAAGAATGTAGACAAATAGGGAAGAATGGGAGACAATAAAATGTTGCGCCGACCCAAAATAATAATTGGAAACAGGGCAGGGAAATGATAATGACCGTACCGCTCTAAAAGCTGTGTCACAAAATTCCGGTATGAGATTGGTTCTGCTCTGTGGGTATGAGTGTCTTCGTAAACGGCTTGACCGAGTTTGATGTTTGTTTTTGTACTTATGGGGTCACCTGAATGGTTATTAGTTATAGTTGGACCCGGTGGGTGGCGCTGTTGTCAAAAGTTCTTTTTTTTGTACTTATGGGGTCACCTGAATGGTTCTTAGCTATAATTAGACCCGGTAGGTGGCGCTGTTGTCGAGATCCATTAAAGTGGGAATTAAGTCGCTAGAAACCATTATGGTTTTTTAACTTTTTTTAGTTTTTGGAAAATTTACAAACGATTACCGTAAAGTCAGTCTAAGCAAAGCTATTGTACCTATGAAATAAATAATCATCAGTAATAATATACAGTATTAACTCTTTATAACGAAACTCAAGGGACTGAGCATTTTTAACGTTATAGAGTTACCTTTATATGGAGCGAAAAAAGAAAAACAAACAAATTCACAAAAAAAAAATACAATAAGTTTCAAAGTTGGACTGATAATACGATAGGTACCTGGTGTGTTTATTTCGAGACCATCATTTCCAAGCAAACCAAGAAAAATGATGATGCACGTGTTCAAGGCAATTAATAATAACAAAAGCAAGACCTCAGAAGTTTCCTGTTTCAGAAGTAACCTGATAAGATAACATAAACAATAATACCGATAAAGAACTGTTTACTGTGTCTAAGTATGACCACATTTTTTCGTAAAAGAGAATGGCTGCTACGCTATAAAGAGTTTTTCTATGTGTAGGTAGGTAAACCAACCAAATTGTGGTTTCCACGTTATATAGAATGACGTAATAAAGATTTTCTAAAAAAGCTGAAATTCAAGCAATCAATACTCAATCGCAAGGAAATACTGGATTCTAATACAAAGTTGGCTAACCCTTGGGGAGTTCAATATCATAAGCAGAAGCGCCAGGTTTTTTAAAACAATTTTAGAAATATGTTATCAAACAAAGCGTGCATTTTATAACATTTTTACTTTTGTAATGGGTCACATAAAAAATTGCATAGCATTTTTTATCAACTTATGCAATTATAATTATTTATTTATGCAGTATTTACCAGTACCATATAGTCCTTGGGGCGCGGGATGTTTATGTAATAAATTAACACTAAAAAAGTTAATCATCATCATCCGTCATTCGTCATCGTCAGTCATCCGTCGTCCATCATCCGTCATCGTCATCGTCATCATCATCATCATGATGGATAGATAGATGACACTGTATGTTTTTTAGAACTCAATATACATATTTTTTTGTTGGGTTTTAGGTTTTATTTTCGTTACGAAATTTCTTGATTCGGTCCCCTCAAAGCCCGCGATAAAAGCTATACAATAGCTTAAAAGTCAAAGAAAAAACAGTTGCGAATCGGTCCCACTATCCGGAGGTCCCGACTCCTGGGTGTGATTCCCAGGACGGCCCATGTAATGAGTTTTTCGAAACTTAGTACCTTTTCTTTGTGCACGCGGTAATAGGAGTTTCGAATTCAAAATATATATGCGCACCAACATCTGACTTCTGATATGTGCTGTCGTCATCCCAGGCTTCGATATGAATGATGTTGCCACCAACGATTGTGGTCGGACCCCCCACTCCTCCTTTCTGTCAATATTGTTGTATTAGTATAAAACTAAAACTTATGGCTATATGTATGTGACACGCGTATTGTGGCCAACCTCCCTTCTCGCCCTGATAACATTTTGAGTATACTTATATTATTTTATTAGCGATTTAACGGTGAAGGAGAACTTTGCGAGGAAACCTTCATAACTAATTCCAGTATGAAGGTCGTATTACAAACGTCCGCAGATGTAAGCCTAAATGCCCTAGACGTGACCGCGGGTGATGCTAAGTGCACCACCAGGCCAAAGTATATATATTAGTACTAACATACAGTATGGACACTCCCTACCGCTCCCTAGATTGCGACCTCACCCCCTCGTCATTCATAGATACAGATTGGTTGCAGTTTGGTTCTTGAACGTATGGGATTTCGCCGTGATTTTGTTTGCTCCGTCATTTGTTTTTAAAAATGTCATTTCACGACCATTAGTATGCAGTGTCCGGGGTGTGACCAGGTGACGGCACGATAAGAGACAGATAAATAGCTGGTGTTTTACTTGCAGGTGTAACTGTCAGCTTGTATTGATACAAGTTCTAGTGTACGCGCTGAGGATATGTGCTACTATGTTAAAGAATTGTAAGTACCTTACAGCAATGCTTTTACCTTTTATGTATTAAGTCTCACATTAAAAATAATGTAGATATTTAGTTTCATACAACAATCATAACAAAAGAGGGGTAACGCTTTAAGATTATATACGTATGCATCTTACCCTTAAATGGTGACCTCGAATAATGTTTCGACACGTGGTAGGTTATATCCTTCACTGTAATTGCATTTGTGCATTTGAGATATATCACAGCACGTGTCGTCATGTTGACGGTAACTCTGCCAACGCGTGACTGTAAGCCAAACTGTGCTCCGTCGTGATTGGAGCAGAGTTTTTTATACCCCGTTTTCAAAGCGCTAACACTACATCTACCTTTTATTTTTGATCTGAGGCATTAGTTTATAAATAGGAAAACTTTCTATCGCATTGCAAGTGATCAGTTAAGAGAGATAAAAGTATCTGTATAAAGACACGGTGTGTTAAAAAAATCACGGATGTTATTTTAAGGAAGTTACTCTGTATCTTGTATAGAATACGGAAAAAATTATAAATAAATCCACCTTAGAAAAACCACTTGGTATAAAATTGTTATCGTAATTCATCCCGCACAAAAAGGTGAATGCCCGCCCGATCGTTGACCCGACAGGCAGTAGGCATAAAAAAAACTGGGAATATTGTGGAACTTGAAACAACAGAAACGTAGGTATACCTACCTGGCGCACGGGCGGGCAAATGCCCTAACAGAGCGCTATATCTACCTAGAAAATTTCTTTTTGGTAATTTCTCGTTTGTACGGGAAAGTGATTTTTTCAAAGATATTTATAAACATGTTTTTCCCTATTCTCATCAAGATGTAGAGTACTCGTATGTTCTTAAAATATCACTCTCGTTATTTTTTTAAACACTATATAAACTAACTTAAACTCTATTTTGACGAATTTTAACCGTTTCCGTTGGCGGGTTCGATTCCTAGCGTGGTCAACTTTACAGGACTTGGTTTGGTTGCTGGTAGGACCTTTTCTAAGCCCACTTGGCTAACTATTACAATCTTACTTTTGAAGGATTGACGCCAATATCTATTTTAATAGAATTGATATGTTCTGGCATGAAGATAAGATAGCTAGCTCCCCATTGCGTTGGGGAATCTTGGTAAGCCCACTTCCATCTTCGGTATCATCATCACTTACCATTAGGTGAGATGATGCCAAGGGCTTACCAGTTACGGATAAAAAATAGTGCGAGAAGTTGTAAAACTTTAATAATAGACGATTTAAATTTAGTCAGGGTCGCGGAAGGATTGAGTTCTCCAAGGATACGCATGGCAGCTCTGCGCATGTGGCACCCTCTCGAACTTTACATTACAATCACAGATCTACTAAAAATAGATTTCTATATCGCGTGGCCACTACAATGCCTCTCGCTTTAACCGTTTGTGTGGCCACCTTAATATTATTTCCATTAAGGCGCAATGGTACCTGAAAATCCACTTAAACAGGTTTTTAGAATTCATTTTTAAAGTAGTTAACAGTAAATTTAAAATCTAGGAAAACATATTGGTATTATTGAGAATAGTAACGAGGGACTATATCGACTGGAAACACGATTTAATAAAGTTGGCTCGATAGAATAATTTCGCAAAAGTACCTCTTTTCGAGCCATTTTATCGTCTATTTTCGGTTTTATTCTTAAAATTGGTAATTTGATAATATGATTTATTTACTAAAATAAGCTTCATATGTGACTGAAGGGAAAACATCGATTGGATTTTTATTTAAGATAAATATGATGAAAATAAAAAACGAAAACCTCGATAAAGTGTAAAAGTGTGGTTATATTCTTCCCTCTTTACACGTAAAGAAAAAGACAAAGACATATTTTTAAGTACCATTGGGCCTTAAGTCAGGGTAAATTTCAATATTATCAGCGCGATCTAGCGCCTTTGTAGTAGATCTGATGAAATTTAAGTAATGCTTTCGAAAAGCATTTGTACAGCTTTATTTTTCAATATACCTCTTCAAAATCAGGGGTCACATAGAAACCTACAAATATATATTATTTTTATTGGGTAAAATTTAAATTTATTTGGCAACATTGAAAGAAACATTAAGAAAGTGATCCGTATGTCATCACTGGCAACAGACACTGGTCGAAGACCTTGGTCTTAAGACACTGCGGTATCTGGGACGTAAAGATATTGCGAAGCTTCCCGAACGCTGCCCAGCCTAGTTGGATTCGACGATTGATCTCTTTCTCAAAGTTGGACCTACCTAACTGGACTGTTTGTCAACAAGTCATGCCGATAAGGACAAAAATTCAGTATCTTTTTCGCACTCGTGCCATATCGTAACTATCCTTCCTTTTCTAACAATTTCTTTACTAATCTATTTGTAGTAGATCTGTGATTAGATTACAATACATACTTCTTGATCGTACGTGTCGTAATGTAAAGTTATTGAGGGTGTCGCGTGCGCAGGGCTGCCCTGCGTTTCATGGCGATAACCTGAATAAAAAATATTATTTTGTGTTTATTCCTCATAATATCCAAAATAAGGAATTTCACATTTTAAAAAAAATACTGAATTTGGTAGAAAATAATGTAACACTGTTCAGGTTAAACATGTTAATAAATTAAGCATTTGAAATTCGCGCCATAACCAAAACTATAATCCCCCCCAGGCGGCGCAGTGTTTGTAGAGAGGATAAGCCTTCCGCACATTTCTTTTAAATTTGAGATAAATAATTTGTGTGGTAGGTATACTGTATTATATGTGAGACGAAAGACGTCCACTGCTGGACAAAGGCCTCCCCCAAGGATTTCCACGACGACGGCTCCTTTGCTGCTCACATCCAGCGGCTTCCTGCGACCTTCACCAGGTCGTCGGTCCACCGTGTGGAAGTCCTATCTACGCTGCGTTTTCCGGTGTGCGGTCGCCATTTGAAAACTTTACTGCCCCAACCGTCATCTGGTCTACGAGCTATGTGCCCTGCCCACTGGCACTTATGTTTAGCGATTCTGTGAGCAATTTCGGTTACTTTGCAATATGCCTACCCAAATATGAAAAACACGTTTGATTTAACTGTATATATTATGTGATTATATGTACTTATGTATTTAGATTACATATAAAACAACTAGATCCCCGGTTTCATACAAAACAAACTTTAAAAAAACGTCTGGACATTTGATAAGAAAAAAGGATAGAAATATATAAATATATATGTTAAACAGAGAGGAAGAACCTACGAAAGCACCTCGGTGAACAAAAAGGGTGACGTAATGAATGACAATGCTCGGACACTTTTGACTGCGTGACCGTGAATCTCGTTCTTTTATATGTAACTAGCTTTTTCCCGCGGCTCCGCCTGCGTGGACATCGTTTTTATGACTGTCTTTAAGGGTGATTAGTAAAATATTTCATTTCCCATACTCAACCATCTCTATCCAAAAAATCACAACAATCGAGTATTTTTTAGTTCCCTCAGGAACTACATCAGGTTATGCTATTTTCCCGGGATAAAAAGTAGCCTATGTCCTTCCCCGTGACACAGGCTACCTGCATGCCAAATTTCATTAAAATTGGTCAAGGCGTTGAAGCGTGAAAAGGTAACAAACAAACAAACAAACACATTTTCATATTAGTAAGGATTTAAGACTAGGTGTAACAAAACTGAAACCTTCCAGACCCACCCCTTAAGGAAAGCCTCCTCCCAACATGTCTCAACGGAATACTAGTGCTGTACCAGTGCGTCAACCGTGACGTTGAGCTCGGCGGCCAGCTGTCGCACAACGAGGGACATCTGCTCGAGTTCTGCGAGCTGCTTAGGGACTGCGCACCCAACGAGCTATATGGTGAGTGCCACGAGACGAAGACTATTCCCCTTTTGTGTGGCGACATCTACCGAATGACGTCGTTACTGCAGTTTGGCAGTTAGTTCAAAATGACATCACATTTAAGGCCACAAGTCGCTTTAAATGAACTTTGATTGCCGAAACCTTGATAGGTATGTACCCACGTATTTTGTTTTTCTGCCACGGTCGTTTTTTTTTTATTTTACCTGTTTTCTCACAACTGTATTGAAAAATGCTGTATGATACATTTAAGGCCACTCAAAACAGAGTTCAGTCACACCCTGGACACTTCATACAACGGGCCAGAAATGACATTTCAAAAAAGGAATGACGGCACAAACAAAATGGCGGCGAAATTCTATACGTTCGACAACCAAACTGTATCCAATCTGTATTAATCTGGGTGACGAGGGGGTGAGGTCGGAATCTAGAGAGCGGCAGGGAGTGTCCATACTGTATGTTAGTACCCGATGGCTCTCGATTGTAACGGCCTGTATAACGCCGGGCAAACATAAAGTTATATTTTATTCCTAATCAATCTGTCAGAGATTTAGTTTTCACCGTTTTCAATGGCGGGGTTGAAACCACAATATTAAGATATGGCTTACAGTAGCGCAACGCCTTTGATGTTGCACGATGCGCCACCGGCGTATGTACTAGCCTGTAGTCAGCCTGCCAAACTCCACGAGTTCCAGGCTGTGCCCCGCCGCCCGCTGCTCCGCAAGTACCCTTCCGTTGCACTACTGAAAGCCGCTTTATTGTAATACTGTGGTTGAAACGGTCAATAAACTTTGTTAATATGGTCATGTTATCTCGGTCACACCCATACGATGTGAGCGAAATAGCATGACCATATT
Organism: Coleophora flavipennella; assembly: GCA_947284805.1. Lineage (NCBI taxonomy): Eukaryota > Metazoa > Arthropoda > Insecta > Lepidoptera > Coleophoridae > Coleophora > Coleophora flavipennella. The sequence continues at coordinate 2,316,147 of OX369274.1, read as the reverse complement.
CGTAGGCGGGACGATAAGTATCTAGCCTCTCCATAAAATTGTACTGAAATCTGAAGCTAAAATCGCAAACAAAAAAACAATTAGACTTCATACAAATCGATCAGCTAATAACCCAAATTTGTATGGAGTCAGTTTTTTATTTCAGCAAAGTTGCTGAACAATGGTTGTATAGTTTTATGAGAAAAATTGGCGTATGGATGTGGGCAGCGCAGGAATGTTATACCTTGGAATAGGTCATCTTTTCCAAGAAGGTTTTAATGCTTATAATAATACTAGTGGATGCCCGCAGCTTCGCCCGCGCAGATCCCGATTTTTGCAGTTCCCGTGGGAATTTCCCAAAATCCTTTCTTAGCGGATGACTACGTCATAACATCTACCTTCACCTTTGAGTTATATATATTAAGATTATCCCAAGCCTTATTGTAATCTATTTAAAAAAAAACTACGCATGCGTACGTGTGCCTGGCTAAATTAAATATGGTGCAATTTACGTCAAACCGAATTGAGTACTTTTAGTTGTGAATACAAATAAAATTATGAATTATGAAGTTACGGTAGTTTTTTTATTTTACCTGTTTTCTCACAACTGCGTTGAAAAATGCCGTATGATACATGTGTGTAAAAGGAAATGACAAACTCGTCACGATGGTAAACGTTATTTACCTTTTTACCACCCTTGTATCATAAATAACTATTATGTATAAGCTACCCGTTTCTAACTTGGCGCCTAGATCTTGGGACCTATATGAGTGAATACAATACCCATTCTCTTTCTAATTTCACTTATCCTTCACACAGGGAACATGCTCGCAGAATTATCCGGCGCCTTCCAATGTTCACCAGAAGACATGACGTCATCGTTCCATAGACAAGCGTGGTTAAGGAGCTTCGAAAGATTCTCATTGACAGACTAATTTTTTTAAGCAATTCATAAAAAGTATGAAATATAAATGTAACTAGACTAAAATTGCATTTGTGTAATTAACTGATTGTATATATACACATTACATATTGTAAATATAACTAATTTTAAATAGGCATAAAAATATTTATTTTCCTAATAAATGCCTCTATTTCAACCATTGTCACTGTGTATCATTCGCCAAATCCAATTTGGATTGGATTGAAGACACACAGACTCAGTCGGCGATAGACCACACAGACCGAGAGGGATAAGGCTATATGTCACACAAGGACGTATGTACTTATAAAGTCACTTTTACACTATACTGTATCATATCAGCTCATATACGTCCCCACCGAGGGTCTCGAGCCTACCCTGAATTAGGGCGATCGGGCCTTTGTCGACCACGCGGGCCCAGTGCGGGTTGGTCGATTCACACACAACCTGAGAGTTTCTTCGCAGGTGTGTGCAGGTTTCCTCACGTTGTTTTCCTTCACCGTTAAAGCAATCTGTGAGTATATGTACATAAGTTTCGAAAAACTCATTGGTACATTGGCCGTCCGGATTTGAACCCGGCACCTCTGGTTACGAGGACTATTTTTAAATCATCATTACAGCTCATATACGTCCCCACCGAGGGGCTCGAGCCTACCCTGAATCAGGGCGATTAGGCCTTAGTCGACCACGCGGGCCCAGTGCGGGTTGGTCGACTTCACACACAACCTTCGAGTTTCTTCGCAGGCGTGTGCAGGTTTCCTCACGATGTTTTCCTTCACCGTTAAAGCAATCGGTAAGTATGTACGTAAGTTTTTGAAAAACTCATTGGTACATTGGCCGTCCAGATTTGAACCCGGTACCTCTGGTTAGATGGACCGAGTCGTTACCGGTTGAGCCACCGACGCTTGTATTTTTAAATACTAAAACAGAAATAGGCACATCAGCTGCAAGCTGCTCGCCTATTACAACATAATAGTAATAATATACGGGACGTATGGCAACCCTTTATAATATTATAAAGAGGTAAGGTAAATAGTTTCACCAATGGAAAGCTACATTATTCACTGTGTCACATGGCTATATGTATTTTATTTATTGAAGTAAAACTTCTTTACTCACGCTTGACTTGGGGAATAAGCTGGTAAATGCGTTACGCGAACGGTGATTTCTAGAGTTACGAATAGTGTGATCGGGCGAGGCGAACGGCACGCTTGACTTGGGAAGTAAGCTGGTGAATGCGTTACGCTAACGGTGGATTAAGGTTTCTTTTTTTTTATTAAGAAACTAACAGTCTCAACTTAATATATTATTGTATCTTAAATTTGGTAGTTATATAGACTTTTAATAATATACGTTTCATTTCGAAATTTTAATATTTTTAAACCATGTCGGAAAAAAAAGCGCTGCTAGGAACCCTTCGCCATGTCCGTCGGTCGGTATGCCACAGCCGTTAAACTCGAGATGAGGCATGGTATGATGGTTTGTTGGTTTGGCAAATCCTCATCTCGAAAAACTTCCCGTTCCTGTGAGCGTCTGTTTCGCAATGGCAATCAACAACTGGATTTATTTGTCGGATTTACGATCTCAAATGGTTGATTTTTGATCCGTCTCCGACCATACTTACAAATAGTGATAATAATAATGATAGTGGTTTATGTATGACTGATTTTATCAGCCATAAGATGGCCGAAAGACGTCCCCTGGTGAACAAAGGCCTTCCGACAAGAATTTCCATAACGGGACCTTTCACCAGGTTGTCCGTAGATCGAATAAGAGGTCTGTCTACGCTATCCGGTGCGCGGTCCCCTCTTAACTTAATGCATGAAATTCATTCATATCAGCTCATATACGTCACCACCGAGGGGCTCGAGCCTACCCTGAATTGGGGCGATCGGGCCTTAGTCGACCACGCGGGCCCAGTGCGGGTTGGTCAAGTTCACACACAACCTGCGAGTTTCTTCGCAGGCGTGTGCAGGTTTCATCCCGATGTTTTCCTTCACCGTAAGAGCGTCGTATAAACGTATACATATGAGATCAAAATTCGAAAACACATTGGTACGTGGCAGGTTCGAACCACGACCTCCCGGACAGGAGGCGGCGGACCTAGCCTTTACACCACCGACGCAATGCATGAAATAATCTATTGCAAATAAAAAAGCAGAGTATCTTTTTATTCTATTCGTTTTAATTTTAAACATTAATACATAATACAATGTATAATATAATTTATAGAAAATAATCTTATATATCACAAAGAAATTAAAATCTTTTTTCGATCCGTTGCTAATTATGTACAAGAAGCAAAATAACAAAATGTAATGGTACAAATTACGACGAAAATACTCCACTAAACCTTGACAAGACTTTTTCATTGGTTTATTACCCGACTGCCTCAGAAGGACGGTTATGTTTTTTGAGCGTATGTACGTATGTAGATTTCTGTGTTCCCTAATACAGCCTAGCCGACTTGAAGGATTTTAACGTATGAGGTATCGTTAGATTCGTCTTGATCCCGTGAATGACATAGGATATACATTTTTACCCGACTAGCCCAGAAGAGGGGTTAAGTTTTTACGACTTCGGGTATATAATTTTTAATGAATTCCTTTTTAAGTAACAACATAGGAATGTCAAATATTACACCAGTTCTTAGAACTTGGCGGGACACTGCCTGCCGTGCCGTGTAACTCGAAACAATTAGTTGAAGTATTTTATTGAATTGTTTCAATGTAGTCATTGGATGTAGTTGAACAATTTTATTGAATTGTTTTAATGTAGTCGTTGGATGTAGTTGAACTATTTTATTGAATTGTTTCAATGAAGTCATTGGATGTAGTTAAACTATTTTATGGCATTGTTTCAATGTAGTCATTAGATGTAGTTGAACTATTTTATTGAATTGTTTCAATGCAGTCATTGAATGTATTTGATCAATTTTATTGAATTGTTTCAATGTAGTTATTGGATGTAGTTGAACTATTTTATTGAATTGTTTCAATGTAGTCATTGGATGTAGTTGAACTATTTTATTGAATTGTTTCAATGTAGTCATTGAAACCATTCAAAAAAATACTTCAACTAATTGTTTTGAGTTACACGGCACGGCAGGCAGTGTCCCGCCAAGTTCTAAGAACTGTTGTAATATATTGACATTCCTATGTTGTTACTTAACTTGTTATTAATAAATAGGAATTTAGTAATAAGAATTGCTTTATTTACAATGTTCTAACCGTCTCTGTGGCGTAATGGTTAATCCATTTACTTCACACCAGGAGGTCGCGGGTTCGATTCCCGGCGGGGTCAATTTTGTAGGACTTGGTTTGTTTCATAGCTCGCCTGGCCAGCTACCACTATCTTATCTAAGTCTAGCCGCCAAACATCAGTGAACATCATTGATGTGTTCTGGTTTGAAAATAACATAGCCAGATGTCCATTGCGTTGGGGAATCTTGGTAAGCCCGCTTCCATCTTGGGCATCGTCGTCACTTACTATCAGGTGAGATGATGCCAAAGACTTATCAGTTGTGTGTGGATTAAAAAAAAAGTGTTGATTAGTATGAATGTCAAAACTGTATCTAGAACTATTTATAACTGTATAAAATCAAGAAAGATATTTTGTATTAATTCAATTACACAGGTGTTTTTTAATAGTCTGCAAGTCGCTAGGCTGCTTAGAAAACTGGACAATTTTCCCCAAGGAACGAATTCTAAATTAGCAGATTTTTTTAGACCATACAAATTTAGCTAATGATGCCTTTGCGATTTGTTTGAAGTTCCTTTAAATTTTAGACTCCATACAAATTTAGCTAATGATAAGGCTTAGCGATTTGTTTGAAGTTCCTTTATATTTTTTGTGAATTCAGCATAGATAACTGGAGGAAAGTTGTTCAGTTTTATGAATAGCAATCATATCAGCTCATATACATCCCCACCGAAGGGCTCGAGCCTACCCTAAATTAGGGCGATCGGGCCTTAGTCGACCACGCGGGCCCAGTGCGGGTTGGTCGACTTCACACACAACCTCGAGTTGTTTCGCAGGCGTGTGCAAGTTTTCTCACGATGTTTCCCTTCATCGTAAGAGCGTCGGATAAACGTACATATGAAATCGAAATTCAAAAACACATTGGTATACATGGCAAGATTCGAACCACGACCTCCCGTTCAGGAGGTAGCGGCCCTAGCCGTTACGCCACCGAAGCTCTTTTACGTTAAGTGAACGGTTTGCACACAAAAAAAAAACTTCCTGTATTAGTTATTGCAAACGTTTTTTTTTTATAAATTACACATAATTACTTATGACTTGAACACTAACAAAATAAGACCTACGAAGCCTTTGTCGAATTTACGGCAGGTGCTAAAGTAGTCGCAACAATCGTCGTCGCCGCAGTTGGCACGTGGAAGAAGTACAGCATGAAACCAGTCGCTAACAAAAAGTGGAAACCCAGTATGGACGCGATTAGAATTAGGAAATATCTTGATTTCCTTAACGCCGGTAACAGCCAGAATATAAGGACGACACCGGAGACGCAGGCAGCCATTAGTACGAAGAGCCATTGAAGCCACGAGACTTGGATAGTCCATAGTATGGCCACTGGGATGTAGATGGACAGGGAGTAGCCGTAGAGACAGAATAGAGATATCATTGTAGGTGTGCCGGAACCCTGGAAAAATACAAAATAAATTAAAGCAAAAGCAATATTACTTATTTTCAACCGAAATTTTCAACAAAGGAGGAGTTTCTCAATTCGACTGTATGTTTGTTACGCTATATCTTCGCAAATTGTGAACCTATTTTCATCATTCTTTTTTTAGTCGATAGAGTAGGCTCCCGAATTGATCCCATATATGTTTTATCAAAATCGGTGTAGTACTTTATTAGAAAATTAACAAAAACCAAAAATCATGCAAAATTATACTAAGTGGTTGCGATGGAAGTCGGTTTTTTAACGTGTTCAAGCGGTTTCAATTATTATTCAATGTAAGTAAAAAAATACACTAATGAAAGTCGATTTTTTTAAAAATACGGTAATTTAAAAAATTAAAAAACCCGACTGCGTTTCTGTGTAATTTGGAAATAAAAAAACCCTAAAACAAGAAAGTCATCATACCCGATTGCACTTAACTTATGAAAAAATGTAGCAGTCGGGACCCATTCTAGAAATGCAGGCTTAGTGAATTGAGAGCACATACCTATATTGCATTGCAGATTACTCCAATATACTGACTAGACGGCTGACTTTCTAGAATGGATCCCGACTGCTACAATTTTTTTTATGTTAAGTGCAATCGGGTATGATAACTTTCTTGTTTTAGGGTTTTTTTATTTCCAAATTACACAGAAACGCAGTCGGGTTTTTTAGTTTTTTAAATTACCGTATTTTATTTTATTACTTTTTTAGTTTTATTATTGAATGAGTTTGTATAGTAACCTATATACACGTGACACACATTAAGATTACCCAGATTATTAATTTATCAGTTGATAGAATAATATTCTCGTAAACGTTGAAGCTCTATAAAATAATTCTGATTGTGTGGCCGATTCAAAAGTTTTTTAGGATCAAGTGTACAGATGACCAGTCCAGCTGCTTTAACTCGACTAAGAGCTACATATGCTTGACTTTTAGCAAATATTTTGATATACCCAGTGTCACTCACACAGTAAATTCGTATCTAACGACACCCCTCAAACTAAAATCTATTCAGCCGTTCAGGCTGCAGTGCGTGCCTAACATTGGAATTTGGCGACAAAAATCCGCCATTTTGTTTTTTTTATCTTGATATACCCAGTGTCATTCTCACAGTAAAAACGTATCTAACGACAACCCTCAAGCTATAATTCATCGAGCCGTTCAGGCTGCAGAGCGTGTCAAACATTTGAATTTGACGCCAAAAATCCGCCATTTTGTTTTTTTAATTTTTATATACCCAGTGTCACTCTCACAGTAAATACAAATCTAACGACACCTCTCAAGCTAAAATCCATGCAGCCGTTTAGGCTGCAGAGCGTGCCAAACAATTATACATACATACATACATACTCTCGAAAAACATAACCCTCTTTCTGGCGCAGTCGGGTAAAAAGATCCTTTAAAAAAGTAAGACGTGACGTCTACTGGGACTTTTTCATCGCTGATCTTAATGGATGAATTCATTAACGAGAGAGGTTGAGCCCGATCCTGACGAGATAGCTCGACTTTTGCAAATGAGGTGCTTTCGATTCTCTCCATCGCTTGTAAGCCGATTGAAACAGCGTCGTAGCAATTGATGGAAGCATCTCCCAAAGTTCAGAGGATAATGACATGATGCCATCCACAACTGGGAAAGGTTGGCGTTTCTCCAACCATGCAATGATTTTAAGTATGGGCTGTGCACTATTGATACAAAAGGTATTCAGTTTTTTGTTTGGGGGGTGGGGGAGGGGGTTTCTCAGTGAACTGTTTGAAAGTAATAGAGCAATTTATGAAAAAAAAACGAGAGGAAAAAACATTTTTAAAAAACGACTATTTCATCAAAGTTGTTGATAATTTTATCAGTTTTCATTATGTACTTTGTACAACAAAATTTCCTATGACGCATCGTTTGCGAGATGTAAGCAAAAAACAAAAAAACGGGACCTTCCTTGTGCCTACTGAAGAAAAAGATAATGTAAAATTTGTAAAAAAAATTAAGGACAAACATAGCTAATAACGTCAAAATAAAATGATTGATATAAAACTATAATGTCATTAAAACATGAAACAAAAAGTTATAAGTATGTACGTTACTTGAAACACAAGAAGTTATAAGTACATATGAATTTATCAATAATGCCTGACAAGAGTAGGCCAGTTCATACAGACAGCACCAGACATCAGATAACACAAGAATCAGGAATTGCTCCCCTCGACCATACTAGATGGACTAGAACAACCCGGCTTACATCTGAACGAACGACTATACTTGTCTCACTCTCGCTACAGCAACCTATGAGGAGAGTATGCTGCCACAAGGCATACTTTACGTCGGGTCATTTAGGTAAGATAGAATCTCCCTCTGGAGATATGAAAATTCATTGGTATACCAAGTCAAATTTGTGTGTTGTGAAAAATTTTGAGTTAAAAATTAATGAATACTTCAAAAACCAGTTCCTACCTGAGTCTCAATCTCATCGTGTGCATCAGTCGACACGGTCCACTTTAGCGCAGCCCACAATGCCAGCGGGACAAGCCACACATAGCAGAAAATAGCCGAGGCAGCGTACGATAAGAGGTGGAAGTCGTACCGCCAATGAACGGATTGGTTTGCACTCTGCAGGTAGTTTGAAATGTTGCCGCTCACTGCTATTGTAAATATCTGGAAAAAATAAGAATATGCTTGAATGAAGAATTGGCTAAAAAATATTTTAGGTATGAAAAACTCATTTTATACCTGCACTTTCCTTTTATGTCGTGCAATAAATTGTATTGTATCAATCAATCATGTTGGTATTTTTTATCATGTTAAACTTCAAATATTAAGTGTAAAATTAAAGTATTAAGGTGTGGAGGATGGTGCTCCCGGTCTTTTGAATTAGTACTCAGACAACAGAACACAAAAAGTTCAAATGAATCACACAAACTCATCTGGCTCTAGAGTGAAAGGTATCCATAGCAGCTGGACAGATTCGTACGAGTGCACGAAAATAGGTTTGTTAGGTTTGATGATGATGTGGCGGGTGGCAGATCTGATAGTTACGAAAGAAAGACCATTTGTCCAGATGAGAATATCTTCGTAGCACGGAGGCAAAATGGGTGTGCCCCAGGGTTCTACATTAGGGCCTTGTCTTTTTCTTGTTTACTTATATGATATTTATGGTGCAACATCTGCCAAATACTGTGTTGTTTGCTCTTATTTTTAAGGTAAATAGGAAAGAAAACAAAACTGACAAATTAAACAACACCTTTTCAAAGATACTGATTACTGAACTGGTTAAAGTATTATGAACAACTTATAATTAAACACAAAGAAAATGAAATGTATAATTTTTTTCTTGCCAAATGTAAAAAAGTCATAAATAGTGTAATATTAGATAGTAATGAATTAGAATTTGTAAATACTACAGTGTTCCTTGGTATTATTCTGGATGTTTCACTTAAATGGGCACCAGGCATTCAAACTTTAGTGGGAAGTATCAGTTTACCTGTTTATGTCATTAAAAAAATAAGACAGTTAACGGACGTAGGTACTGCGAGACTAGTGTATTTCAGTTACTTCCATAGTATAATGTCTTATGGCATCTTACTGTGGGGGCATGCGGCTGACATAGACAGTATTTTCATCTTGCAGAAAAGAGCTATCTGCGCAATCTATCAGATGCAATCACGTGAGTCGTTACAAAATAAGTTTAAAGAAATCAATATTTTAACTATTGCTAGTCAATTCATACAAGAAAAAACATATGTACCTACATTCATAAGAATTTGCATTTATTTCCTAAAAACAGTGACAAGCATTAACTAAAATTTAAGAAATGTAAATAAAATGCATATAGCCTATTCGAGACTGAGTAATAAAAAATCATTGTTTAATATTCTATAATTTTCTAGAAAATGTAACTAGTTTGTCAGAGAATATATTCCAGACTCATGTCAAAAATGCCTGTGCTCTAGCTAGAGAATAATATAAAATAAAAGAATGTAAATGACAATGATATATGGATGTATTATGTATATTGATGCTTCAACAAATATGAACTGAGACTGTAATCTGAATCATGATGTAATTTGTAATGGACATTAAGGTTTTCTACTATTTAAAAGTGTTTGTAAACACCTATTTAAAATAAATATATAGAAATAGGTGTACCAATTTGATACAAAGAAATGAAATGACTGAAATTTTGAAGATCAGTCTAAAGACTAGGACTTGACTGGATTATTTACCCACCGTTTTATTTAGTTAAGTAACATAAGCTTTAAATCAAAAGATTATTCTTTTGATTGCTACTTATAATTTTTGCACAATTGGGTATGCTAAAAAAAAAATGTATTTTTTTTAATTTTTTTTCTGATGGTTTAGACCATTTTGAAAAACTAATTTGAATATTTCATTTTTTAAGCCTCTAGATATTTTTAAATATTTTTTTAAATTTTGAAACCTTGATGACGTCATCGGTTCACATTACTATGAAACGAACAGCCCTATTTCTATGACGATGAAATGAATAGGCCTTGACGTCAACTGTCAAGTCACTCAAGTCAATCATTCCCAAAGGTTTTTTGGCGGGATTTGTGGTAGACGCATTCGTAGTTTTATTTTGTTGTTTTTTCATTGCACCGGCACTAGCATTACAAATCCAACAGCTAAGGAAGCCTAAATACGTCAGACCTGGCTGTATGGTCTTAGTAACCTTTGCCTTTTCCGAAACGAAACTATCACAAAGCCAACAACGAAACGTCAAAGTCAAAATTTACTTGTCATCAAACTGTCATAATCTATGTATGGACATGGCCTTCAGAGTTTAAATGTTTTTTAGAACCACAATAAAAATTGGACCTCTAATGAATATCATACCCATTTAAGTATTTAATTTGAATGACGTTCTAATAATATTTGATTGTTTCAAACGTAGTTTTTGGTGGATGATAAATAAATAGTGCCTTTTTCAGTGCTCGACGAAAGCTCGTCCTCAAATGCAAGGTCCGTAATTGATATGACAAGTAAGAGTGCACGTTCCGTTCAGTGGTGAAATAAGGTTTTATTGTAAACTCGTGACGTCATAGGGGTCAAATGAAGGTTATTGTCCTTTTCCGATTTTTTTACGCAATCTTTTACTTTTTAAACTTAAAAAACTTAGGTTACACCAATATAACTAATTTGTAGCTACTTACAATAAAAACTGTAGTTTACACCAATATAACTAATTTGTAGCTACTTACAATAAAAACTGTAGGTTACACCAATATAACTAATTTGTAGCTACTTACATAAAAAACTGTAGTTTACACCAATATAACTTATTTGTAGCTACTTACAATAAAAACCGTAGTTTACACCAATATAACTAATTTGTAGCTACTTACAATAAAAACCGTAGGTTACACCAATATAACTAATTTGTAGTTACTTACAATAAAAACTGTAGGTTACACCAATATAACTAATTTGTAGATACTTACAATAGAAACCGTAGGTTACACCAATATAACTAATTTGTAGCTTCTTACAATAAAAACCGTAGGTTACACCAATATAACTAATTTGTAGCTACTTACAATAAAAACTGTAATTTACACCAATATAACTAATTTGTAGCTACTTACAATAAAAACCGTAGGATATACCAATATAACTAATTTGTAGCTACTTACAATAAAAACTGTAGGTTACACCAATATAACTTATTTGTAGCTACTTACAATAAAAACTGTAGGTTACACCAATATAACTTATTTTTAGCTACTTACAATAAAAACTGTAGGTTACACCAATATAATTAATTTGTAGCTACTTACAATAAAAACTGTAGGTTACACCAATATAACTCATTTTTAGCTACTTACAATTAAAACTGTGGGTTACACCAATATAACTAATTTGTAGCTACTTACAATAAAAACCGTAGGTTACACCAATATAACTAATTTGTAGCTACTTACAATAAAAACTGTAGTTTACACCTATATAACTAATTTGTAGCTACTTACAATAAAAACTGTAGGTTACACCAATATAACTAATTTTTAGCTACTTACAATAAAAACTGTAGGTTACACCAATATAATTAATTTGTAGCTACTTATAATAAAAACTGTAGGTTACACCAATATAACTAATTTGTAGCTACTTACAATAGAAATCGTAGGTTACACCAATATAACTAATTTGTAGCTACTTACAATAAAAACAGTAGGTTACACCAATATAACTAATTTGTAGCTACTTACAATAAAAACTGTAGTTTACACCAATATAACTAATTTGTAGCTACTTACAATAAAAACTGTAGGTTACACCAATATAACTAATTTGTAGCTACTTACAATAAAAACTGTAGTTTACACCAATATAACTTATTTGTAGCTACTAACAATAAAAACCGTAGTTTACACCAATATTACTAATTTGTAGCTACTTACAATAAAAACTGTAGGTTACACCAATATAACTAATTTGTAGCTACTTACAATAAAAACTGTAGGTTACACCAATATAACTAATTTGTAGATACTTACAATAAAAACCGTAGTTTACACCAATATAACTAATTTGTAGCTACTTACAATAAAAACCGTAGGTTACACCAATATAACTAATTTGTAGCTACTTACAATAAAAACTGTAGGTTACACCAATATAACTAATTTGTAGCTACTTACAATAAAAACTGTAGGTTACACCAATATAACTAATTTGTAGCTACTTACAATAAAAACTGTAGGTTACACCAATATAACTAATTTGTAGCTACTTACAATAAAAACCGTAGGTTACACCAATATAACTAATTTGTAGCTAATTATAATAAAAACTGTAGGTTACACCAATAAAACTTATTTGTAGCTACTTACAATTAAAACCGTAGTTTACACCAATATAACTAATTTGTAGCTACTTACAATAAAAACTGCAGTTTACACCAATATAACTTATTTGTAGCTACTTACAATAAAAACCGTAGTTTACACCAATATAACTAATTTGTAGCTACTTACAATAAAAACTGTAGTTTACACCAATATAACTAATTTGTAGCTACTTACAATAAAAACTGTAGTTTACACCAATATAACTAATTTGTAGCTAATTACAATAAAAACCGTAGTTTACACCAATATAACTAATTTGTAGCTACTTACAATAAAAACTGTAGGTTACACCAATAAAACTTATTTGTAGCTACTTACAATTAAAACCCTAGTTTACACCAATATAACTAATTTGTAGCTACTTACAATAAAAACTGTAGTTTACACCAATATAACTTATTTGTAGCTACTTACAATAAAAACTGTAGGTTAATCCGGTCACCTATGTTTGAGGTCCCGATAGTGAAGTGAAGTGAAAGTGCTCAAACGGACACGTTAATTTTAATAGCATAGCATAAGTAAATCATTAGTAAATATTAACTTGATATCATGAATCATTATATTTTATAACATTTAGAGTATAGTTCATTTATCACTGTACAAATATCATATTATATAACTAATAAACAAATTAGTCATAATAAGAGCGCTATATCTACCTAGAAAATTTCTTTTTGGTAATTTCTCGTTTGTACGGGAAAGTGATTTTTTCAAAGATATTTATAAACATGTTTTTCCCTATTCTCATCAAGATGTAGAGTACTCGTATGTTCTTAAAATATCACTCTCGTTATTTTTTTAAACACTATATAAACTAACTTAAACTCTATTTTGACGAATTTTAACCGTTTCCGTTGGCGGGTTCGATTCCTAGCGTGGTCAACTTTACAGGACTTGGTTTGGTTGCTGGTAGGACCTTTTCTAAGCCCACTTGGCTAACTATTACAATCTTACTTTTGAAGGATTGACGCCAATATCTATTTTAATAGAATTGATATGTTCTGGCATGAAGATAAGATAGCTAGCTCCCCATTGCGTTGGGGAATCTTGGTAAGCCCACTTCCATCTTCGGTATCATCATCACTTACCATTAGGTGAGATGATGCCAAGGGCTTACCAGTTACGGATAAAAAATAGTGCGAGAAGTTGTAAAACTTTAATAATAGACGATTTAAATTTAGTCAGGGTCGCGGAAGGATTGAGTTCTCCAAGGATACGCATGGCAGCTCTGCGCATGTGGCACCCTCTCGAACTTTACATTACAATCACAGATCTACTAAAAATAGATTTCTATATCGCGTGGCCACTACAATGCCTCTCGCTTTAACCGTTTGTGTGGCCACCTTAATATTATTTCCATTAAGGCGCAATGGTACCTGAAAATCCACTTAAACAGGTTTTTAGAATTCATTTTTAAAGTAGTTAACAGTAAATTTAAAATCTAGGAAAACATATTGGTATTATTGAGAATAGTAACGAGGGACTATATCGACTGGAAACACGATTTAATAAAGTTGGCTCGATAGAATAATTTCGCAAAAGTACCTCTTTTCGAGCCATTTTATCGTCTATTTTCGGTTTTATTCTTAAAATTGGTAATTTGATAATATGATTTATTTACTAAAATAAGCTTCATATGTGACTGAAGGGAAAACATCGATTGGATTTTTATTTAAGATAAATATGATGAAAATAAAAAACGAAAACCTCGATAAAGTGTAAAAGTGTGGTTATATTCTTCCCTCTTTACACGTAAAGAAAAAGACAAAGACATATTTTTAAGTACCATTGGGCCTTAAGTCAGGGTAAATTTCAATATTATCAGCGCGATCTAGCGCCTTTGTAGTAGATCTGATGAAATTTAAGTAATGCTTTCGAAAAGCATTTGTACAGCTTTATTTTTCAATATACCTCTTCAAAATCAGGGGTCACATAGAAACCTACAAATATATATTATTTTTATTGGGTAAAATTTAAATTTATTTGGCAACATTGAAAGAAACATTAAGAAAGTGATCCGTATGTCATCACTGGCAACAGACACTGGTCGAAGACCTTGGTCTTAAGACACTGCGGTATCTGGGACGTAAAGATATTGCGAAGCTTCCCGAACGCTGCCCAGCCTAGTTGGATTCGACGATTGATCTCTTTCTCAAAGGTGGACCTACCTAACTGGACTGTTTGTCAACAAGTCATGCCGATAAGGACAAAAATTCAGTATCTTTTTCGCACTCGTGCCATATCGTAACTATCCTTCCTTTTCTAACAATTTCTTTACTAATCTATTTGTAGTAGATCTGTGATTAGATTACAATACATACTTCTTGATCGTACGTGTCGTAATGTAAAGTTATTGAGGGTGTCGCGTGCGCAGGGCTGCCCTGCGTTTCATGGCGATAACCTGAATAAAAAATATTATTTTGTGTTTATTCCTCATAATATCCAAAATAAGGAATTTCACATTTTAAAAAAAATGCTGAATTTGGTAGAAAATAATGTAACACTGTTCAGGTTAAACATGTTAATAAATTAAGCATTTGAAATTCGCGCCATAACCAAAACTATAATCCCCCCCAGGCGGCGCAGTGTTTGTAGAGAGGATAAGCCTTCCGCACATTTCTTTTAAATTTGAGATAAATAATTTGTGTGGTAGGTATACTGTATTATATGTGAGACGAAAGACGTCCACTGCTGGACAAAGGCCTCCCCCAAGGATTTCCACGACGACGGCTCCTTTGCTGCTCACATCCAGCGGCTTCCTGCGACCTTCACCAGGTCGTCGGTCCACCGTGTGGAAGTCCTATCTACGCTGCGTTTTCCGGTGTGCGGTCGCCATTTGAAAACTTTACTGCCCCAACCGTCATCTGGTCTACGAGCTATGTGCCCTGCCCACTGGCACTTATGTTTAGCGATTCTGTGAGCAATTTCGGTTACTTTGCAATATGCCTACCCAAATATGAAAAACACGTTTGATTTAACTGTATATATTATGTGATTATATGTACTTATGTATTTAGATTACATATAAAACAACTAGATCCCCGGTTTCATACAAAACAAACTTTAAAAAAACGTCTGGACATTTGATAAGAAAAAAGGATAGAAATATATAAATATATATGTTAAACAGAGAGGAAGAACCTACGAAAGCACCTCGGTGAACAAAAAGGGTGACGTAATGAATGACAATGCTCGGACACTTTTGACTGCGTGACCGTGAATCTCGTTCTTTTATATGTAACTAGCTTTTTCCCGCGGCTCCGCCTGCGTGGACATCGTTTTTATGACTGTCTTTAAGGGTGATTAGTAAAATATTTCATTTCCCATACTCAACCATCTCTATCCAAAAAATCACAACAATCGAGTATTTTTTAGTTCCCTCAGGAACTACATCAGGTTATGCTATTTTCCCGGGATAAAAAGTAGCCTATGTCCTTCCCCGTGACACAGGCTACCTGCATGCCAAATTTCATTAAAATTGGTCAAGGCGTTGAAGCGTGAAAAGGTAACAAACAAACAAACAAACACATTTTCATATTAGTAAGGATTTAAGACTAGGTGTAACAAAACTGAAACCTTCCAGACCCACCCCTCAAGGAAAGCCTCCTCCCAACATGTCTCAACGGAATACTAGTGCTGTACCAGTGCGTCAACCGTGACGTTGAGCTCGGCGGCCAGCTGTCGCACAACGAGGGACATCTGCTCGAGTTCTGCGAGCTGCTTAGGGACTGCGCACCCAACGAGCTATATGGTGAGTGCCACGAGACGAAGACTATTCCCCTTTTGTGTGGCGACATCTACCGAATGACGTCGTTACTGCAGTTTGGCAGTTAGTTCAAAATGACATCACATTTAAGGCCACAAGTCGCTTTAAATGAACTTTGATTGCCGAAACCTTGATAGGTATGTACCCACGTATTTTGTTTTTCTGCCACGGTCGTTTTTTTTTTATTTTACCTGTTTTCTCACAACTGTATTGAAAAATGCTGTATGATACATTTAAGGCCACTCAAAACAGAGTTCAGTCACACCCTGGACACTTCATACAACGGGCCAGAAATGACATTTCAAAAAAGGAATGACGGCACAAACAAAATGGCGGCGAAATTCTATACGTTCGACAACCAAACTGTATCCAATCTGTATTAATCTGGGTGACGAGGGGGTGAGGTCGGAATCTAGAGAGCGGCAGGGAGTGTCCATACTGTATGTTAGTACCCGATGGCTCTCGATTGTAACGGCCTGTATAACGCCGGGCAAACATAAAGTTATATTTTATTCCTAATCAATCTGTCAGAGATGTAGTTTTCACCGTTTTCAATGGCGGGGTTGAAACCACAATATTAAGATATGGCTTACAGTAGCGCAACGCCTTTGATGTTGCACGATGCGCCACCGGCGTATGTACTAGCCTGTAGTCAGCCTGCCAAACTCCACGAGTTCCAGGCTGTGCCCCGCCGCCCGCTGCTCCGCAAGTACCCTTCCGTTGCACTACTGAAAGCCGCTTTATTGTAATACTGTGGTTGAAACGGTCAATAAACTTTGTTAATATGGTCATGTTATCTCGGTCACACCCATACGATGTGAGCGAAATAGCATGACCATATTCGTAGGCGGGACGATAAGTATCTAGCCTCTCCATAAAATTGTACTGAAATCTGAAGCTAAAATCGCAAACAAAAAAACAATTAGACTTCATACAAATCGATCAGCTAATAACCCAAATTTGTATGGAGTCAGTTTTTTATTTCAGCAAAGTTGCTGAACAATGGTTGTATAGTTTTATGAGAAAAATTGGCGTATGGATGTGGGCAGCGCAGGAATGTTATACCTTGGAATAGGTCATCTTTTCCAAGAAGGTTTTAATGCTTATAATAATACTAGTGGATGCCCGCAGCTTCGCCCGCGCAGATCCCGGTTTTTGCAGTTCCCGTGGGAATTTCCCAAAATCCTTTCTTAGCGGATGACTACGTCATAACATCTACCTTCACCTTTGAGTTATATATATTAAGATTATCCCAAGCCTTATTGTAATCTATTTAAAAAAAAACTACGCATGCGTACGTGTGCCTGGCTAAATTAAATATGGTGCAATTTACGTCAAACCGAATTGAGTACTTTTAGTTGTGAATACAAATAAAATTATGAATTATGAAGTTACGGTAGTTTTTTTATTTTACCTGTTTTCTCACAACTGCGTTGAAAAATGCCGTATGATACATGTGTGTAAAAGGAAATGACAAACTCGTCACGATGGTAAACGTTATTTACCTTTTTACCACCCTTGTATCATAAATAACTATTATGTATAAGCTACCCGTTTCTAACTTGGCGCCTAGATCTTGGGACCTATATGAGTGAATACAATACCCATTCTCTTTCTAATTTCACTTATCCTTCACACAGGGAACATGCTCGCAGAATTATCCGGCGCCTTCCAATGTTCACCAGAAGACATGACGTCATCGTTCCATAGACAAGCGTGGTTAAGGAGCTTCGAAAGATTCTCATTGACAGACTAATTTTTTTAAGCAATTCATAAAAAGTATGAAATATAAATGTAACTAGACTAAAATTGCATTTGTGTAATTAACTGATTGTATATATACACATTACATATTGTAAATATAACTAATTTTAAATAGGCATAAAAATATTTATTTTCCTAATAAATGCCTCTATTTCAACCATTGTCACTGTGTATCATTCGCCAAATCCAATTTGGATTGGATTGAAGACACACAGACTCAGTCGGCGATAGACCACACAGACCGAGAGGGATAAGGCTATATGTCACACAAGGACGTATGTACTTATAAAGTCACTTTTACACTATACTGTATCATATCAGCTCATATACGTCCCCACCGAGGGTCTCGAGCCTACCCTGAATTAGGGCGATCGGGCCTTTGTCGACCACGCGGGCCCAGTGCGGGTTGGTCGAATTCACACACAACCTGAGAGTTTCTTCGCAGGTGTGTGCAGGTTTCCTCACGTTGTTTTCCTTCACCGTTAAAGCAATCTGTGAGTATATGTACGTAAGTTTCGAAAAACTCATTGGTACATTGGCCGTCCGGATTTGAACCCGGCACCTCTGGTTACGAGGACTATTTTTAAATCATCATTACAGCTCATATACGTCCCCACCGAGGGGCTCGAGCCTACCCTGAATCAGGGCGATTAGGCCTTAGTCGACCACGCGGGCCCAGTGCGGGTTGGTCGACTTCACACACAACCTTCGAGTTTCTTCGCAGGCGTGTGCAGGTTTCCTCACGATGTTTTCCTTCACCGTTAAAGCAATCGGTAAGTATGTACGTAAGTTTTTGAAAAACTCATTGGTACATTGGCCGTCCAGATTTGAACCCGGTACCTCTGGTTAGATGGACCGAGTCGTTACCGGTTGAGCCACCGACGCTTGTATTTTTAAATACTAAAACAGAAATAGGCACATCAGCTGCAAGCTGCTCGCCTATTACAACATAATAGTAATAATATACGGGACGTATGGCAACCCTTTATAATATTATAAAGAGGTAAGGTAAATAGTTTCACCAATGGAAAGCTACATTATTCACTGTGTCACATGGCTATATGTATTTTATTTATTGAAGTAAAACTTCTTTACTCACGCTTGACTTGGGGAATAAGCTGGTAAATGCGTTACGCGAACGGTGATTTCTAGAGTTACGAATAGTGTGATCGGGCGAGGCGAACGGCACGCTTGACTTGGGAAGTAAGCTGGTGAATGCGTTACGCTAACGGTGGATTAAGGTTTCTTTTTTTTTATTAAGAAACTAACAGTCTCAACTTAATATATTATTGTATCTTAAATTTGGTAGTTATATAGACTTTTAATAATATACGTTTCATTTCGAAATTTTAATATTTTTAAACCATGTCGGAAAAAAAAGCGCTGCTAGGAACCCTTCGCCATGTCCGTCGGTCGGTATGCCACAGCCGTTAAACTCGAGATGAGGCATGGTATGATGGTTTGTTGGTTTGGCAAATCCTCATCTCGAAAAACTTCCCGTTCCTGTGAGCGTCTGTTTCGCAATGGCAATCAACAACTGGATTTATTTGTCGGATTTACGATCTCAAATGGTTGATTTTTGATCCGTCTCCGACCATACTTACAAATAGTGATAATAATAATGATAGTGGTTTATGTATGACTGATTTTATCAGCCATAAGATGGCCGAAAGACGTCCCCTGGTGAACAAAGGCCTTCCGACAAGAATTTCCATAACGGGACCTTTCACCAGGTTGTCCGTAGATCGAATAAGAGGTCTGTCTACGCTATCCGGTGCGCGGTCCCCTCTTAACTTAATGCATGAAATTCATTCATATCAGCTCATATACGTCACCACCGAGGGGCTCGAGCCTACCCTGAATTGGGGCGATCGGGCCTTAGTCGACCACGCGGGCCCAGTGCGGGTTGGTCAAGTTCACACACAACCTGCGAGTTTCTTCGCAGGCGTGTGCAGGTTTCATCCCGATGTTTTCCTTCACCGTAAGAGCGTCGGATAAACGTATACATATGAGATCAAAATTCGAAAACACATTGGTACGTGGCAGGTTCGAACCACGACCTCCCGGACAGGAGGCGGCGGACCTAGCCTTTACACCACCGACGCAATGCATGAAATAATCTATTGCAAATAAAAAAGCAGAGTATCTTTTTATTCTATTCGTTTTAATTTTAAACATTAATACATAATACAATGTATAATATAATTTATAGAAAATAATCTTATATATCACAAAGAAATTAAAATCTTTTTTCGATCCGTTGCTAATTATGTACAAGAAGCAAAATAACAAAATGTAATGGTACAAATTACGACGAAAATACTCCACTAAACCTTGACAAGACTTTTTCATTGGTTTATTACCCGACTGCCTCAGAAGGACGGTTATGTTTTTTGAGCGTATGTACGTATGTAGATTTCTGTGTTCCCTAATACAGCCTAGCCGACTTGAAGGATTTTAACGTATGAGGTATCGTTAGATTCGTCTTGATCCCGTGAATGACATAGGATATACATTTTTACCCGACTAGCCCAGAAGAGGGGTTAAGTTTTTACGACTTCGGGTATATAATTTTTAATGAATTCCTTTTTAAGTAACAACATAGGAATGTCAAATATTACACCAGTTCTTAGAACTTGGCGGGACACTGCCTGCCGTGCCGTGTAACTCGAAACAATTAGTTGAAGTATTTTATTGAATTGTTTCAATGTAGTCATTGGATGTAGTTGAACAATTTTATTGAATTGTTTTAATGTAGTCGTTGGATGTAGTTGAACTATTTTATTGAATTGTTTCAATGAAGTCATTGGATGTAGTTAAACTATTTTATGGCATTGTTTCAATGTAGTCATTAGATGTAGTTGAACTATTTTATTGAATTGTTTCAATGCAGTCATTGAATGTATTTGATCAATTTTATTGAATTGTTTCAATGTAGTTATTGGATGTAGTTGAACTATTTTATTGAATTGTTTCAATGTAGTCATTGGATGTAGTTGAACTATTTTATTGAATTGTTTCAATGTAGTCATTGAAACCATTCAAAAAAATACTTCAACTAATTGTTTTGAGTTACACGGCACGGCAGGCAGTGTCCCGCCAAGTTCTAAGAACTGTTGTAATATATTGACATTCCTATGTTGTTACTTAACTTGTTATTAATAAATAGGAATTTAGTAATAAGAATTGCTTTATTTACAATGTTCTAACCGTCTCTGTGGCGTAATGGTTAATCCATTTACTTCACACCAGGAGGTCGCGGGTTCGATTCCCGGCGGGGTCAATTTTGTAGGACTTGGTTTGTTTCATAGCTCGCCTGGCCAGCTACCACTATCTTATCTAAGTCTAGCCGCCAAACATCAGTGAACATCATTGATGTGTTCTGGTTTGAAAATAACATAGCCAGATGTCCATTGCGTTGGGGAATCTTGGTAAGCCCGCTTCCATCTTGGGCATCGTCGTCACTTACTATCAGGTGAGATGATGCCAAAGACTTATCAGTTGTGTGTGGATTAAAAAAAAGTGTTGATTAGTATGAATGTCAAAACTGTATCTAGAACTATTTATAACTGTATAAAATCAAGAAAGATATTTTGTATTAATTCAATTACACAGGTGTTTTTTAATAGTCTGCAAGTCGCTAGGCTGCTTAGAAAACTGGACAATTTTCCCCAAGGAACGAATTCTAAATTAGCAGATTTTTTTAGACCATACAAATTTAGCTAATGATGCCTTTGCGATTTGTTTGAAGTTCCTTTAAATTTTAGACTCCATACAAATTTAGCTAATGATAAGGCTTAGCGATTTGTTTGAAGTTCCTTTATATTTTTTGTGAATTCAGCATAGATAACTGGAGGAAAGTTGTTCAGTTTTATGAATAGCAATCATATCAGCTCATATACATCCCCACCGAAGGGCTCGAGCCTACCCTAAATTAGGGCGATCGGGCCTTAGTCGACCACGCGGGCCCAGTGCGGGTTGGTCGACTTCACACACAACCTCGAGTTGTTTCGCAGGCGTGTGCAAGTTTTCTCACGATGTTTCCCTTCATCGTAAGAGCGTCGGATAAACGTACATATGAAATCGAAATTCAAAAACACATTGGTATACATGGCAAGATTCGAACCACGACCTCCCGTTCAGGAGGTAGCGGCCCTAGCCGTTACGCCACCGAAGCTCTTTTACGTTAAGTGAACGGTTTGCACACAAAAAAAAAACTTCCTGTATTAGTTATTGCAAACGTTTTTTTTTTATAAATTACACATAATTACTTATGACTTGAACACTAACAAAATAAGACCTACGAAGCCTTTGTCGAATTTACGGCAGGTGCTAAAGTAGTCGCAACAATCGTCGTCGCCGCAGTTGGCACGTGGAAGAAGTACAGCATGAAACCAGTCGCTAACAAAAAGTGGAAACCCAGTATGGACGCGATTAGAATTAGGAAATATCTTGATTTCCTTAACGCCGGTAACAGCCAGAATATAAGGACGACACCGGAGACGCAGGCAGCCATTAGTACGAAGAGCCATTGAAGCCACGAGACTTGGATAGTCCATAGTATGGCCACTGGGATGTAGATGGACAGGGAGTAGCCGTAGAGACAGAATAGAGATATCATTGTAGGTGTGCCGGAACCCTGGAAAAATACAAAATAAATTAAAGCAAAAGCAATATTACTTATTTTCAACCGAAATTTTCAACAAAGGAGGAGTTTCTCAATTCGACTGTATGTTTGTTACGCTATATCTTCGCAAATTGTGAACCTATTTTATCATTCTTTTTTTAGTCGATAGAGTAGGCTCCCGAATTGATCCCATATATGTTTTATCAAAATCGGTGTAGTACTTTATTAGAAAATTAACAAAAACCAAAAATCATGCAAAATTATACTAAGTGGTTGCGATGGAAGTCGGTTTTTTAACGTGTTCAAGCGGTTTCAATTATTATTCAATGTAAGTAAAAAAATACACTAATGAAAGTCGATTTTTTTAAAAATACGGTAATTTAAAAAATTAAAAAACCCGACTGCGTTTCTGTGTAATTTGGAAATAAAAAAACCCTAAAACAAGAAAGTCATCATACCCGATTGCACTTAACTTATGAAAAAATGTAGCAGTCGGGACCCATTCTAGAAATGCAGGCTTAGTGAATTGAGAGCACATACCTATATTGCATTGCAGATTACTCCAATATACTGACTAGACGGCTGACTTTCTAGAATGGATCCCGACTGCTACAATTTTTTTTATGTTAAGTGCAATCGGGTATGATAACTTTCTTGTTTTAGGGTTTTTTTATTTCCAAATTACACAGAAACGCAGTCGGGTTTTTTAGTTTTTTAAATTACCGTATTTTATTTTATTACTTTTTTAGTTTTATTATTGAATGAGTTTGTATAGTAACCTATATACACGTGACACACATTAAGATTACCCAGATTATTAATTTATCAGTTGATAGAATAATATTCTCGTAAACGTTGAAGGTCTATAAAATAATTCTGATTGTGTGGCCGATTCAAAAGTTTTTTAGGATCAAGTGTACAGATGACCAGTCCAGCTGCTTTAACTCGACTAAGAGCTACATATGCTTGACTTTTAGCAAATATTTTGATATACCCAGTGTCACTCACACAGTAAATTCGTATCTAACGACACCCCTCAAACTAAAATCTATTCAGCCGTTCAGGCTGCAGTGCGTGCCTAACATTGGAATTTGGCGACAAAAATCCGCCATTTTGTTTTTTTTATCTTGATATACCCCGTGTCATTCTCACAGTAAAAACGTATCTAACGACAACCCTCAAGCTATAATTCATCGAGCCGTTCAGGCTGCAGAGCGTGTCAAACATTTGAATTTGACGCCAAAAATCCGCCATTTTGTTTTTTTAATTTTTATATACCCAGTGTCACTCTCACAGTAAATACAAATCTAACGACACCTCTCAAGCTAAAATCCATGCAGCCGTTTAGGCTGCAGAGCGTGCCAAACAATTATACATACATACATACATACTCTCGAAAAACATAACCCTCTTTCTGGCGCAGTCGGGTAAAAAGATCCTTTAAAAAAGTAAGACGTGACGTCTACTGGGACTTTTTCATCGCTGATCTTAATGGATGAATTCATTAACGAGAGAGGTTGAGCCCGATCCTGACGAGATAGCTCGACTTTTGCAAATGAGGTGCTTTCGATTCTCTCCATCGCTTGTAAGCCGATTGAAACAGCGTCGTAGCAATTGATGGAAGCATCTCCCAAAGTTCAGAGGATAATGACATGATGCCATCCACAACTGGGAAAGGTTGGCGTTTCTCCAACCATGCAATGATTTTAAGTATGGGCTGTGCACTATTGATACAAAAGGTATTCAGTTTTTTGTTTGGGGGGTGGGGGAGGGGGTTTCTCAGTGAACTGTTTGAAAGTAATAGAGCAATTTATGAAAAAAAAACGAGAGGAAAAAACATTTTTAAAAAACGACTATTTCATCAAAGTTGTTGATAATTTTATCAGTTTTCATTATGTACTTTGTACAACAAAATTTCCTATGACGCATCGTTTGCGAGATGTAAGCAAAAAACAAAAAAACGGGACCTTCCTTGTGCCTACTGAAGAAAAAGATAATGTAAAATTTGTAAAAAAAATTAAGGACAAACATAGCTAATAACGTCAAAATAAAATGATTGATATAAAACTATAATGTCATTAAAACATGAAACAAAAAGTTATAAGTATGTACGTTACTTGAAACACAAGAAGTTATAAGTACATATGAATTTATCAATAATGCCTGACAAGAGTAGGCCAGTTCATACAGACAGCACCAGACATCAGATAACACAAGAATCAGGAATTGCTCCCCTCGACCATACTAGATGGACTAGAACAACCCGGCTTACATCTGAACGAACGACTATACTTGTCTCACTCTCGCTACAGCAACCTATGAGGAGAGTATGCTGCCACAAGGCATACTTTACGTCGGGTCATTTAGGTAAGATAGAATCTCCCTCTGGAGATATGAAAATTCATTGGTATACCAAGTCAAATTTGTGTGTTGTGAAAAATTTTGAGTTAAAAATTAATGAATACTTCAAAAACCAGTTCCTACCTGAGTCTCAATCTCATCGTGTGCATCAGTCGACACGGTCCACTTTAGCGCAGCCCACAATGCCAGCGGGACAAGCCACACATAGCAGAAAATAGCCGAGGCAGCGTACGATAAGAGGTGGAAGTCGTACCGCCAATGAACGGATTGGTTTGCACTCTGCAGGTAGTTTGAAATGTTGCCGCTCACTGCTATTGTAAATATCTGGAAAAAATAAGAATATGCTTGAATGAAGAATTGGCTAAAAAATATTTTAGGTATGAAAAACTCATTTTATACCTGCACTTTCCTTTTATGTCGTGCAATAAATTCTATTGTATCAATCAATCATTTTGGTATTTTTTATCATGTTAAACGTCAAATATTAAGTGTAAAATTAAAGTATTAAGGTGTGGAGGATGGTGGTCCCGGTCTTTTGAATTAGTACTTAGACAACAGAACACAAAAAGTTCAAATGAATCACACAAACTCATCTGGCTCTAGAGTGAAAGGTATCCATAGCAGCTGGACAGATTCGTACGAGTGAGTGAAAATAGGTTTGTTAGGTTTGATGATGATGTGGCGGGTGGCAGATCTGACAGTTACGAAAGAAAGACCATCTGTCCAGATGAGAATATCTCCGTAGCACGGAGGCAAAATGGATATGCCCCAGGGTTCTACATTAGGGCCTTGTCTTTTTCTTGTTTACTTATATGATATTTATGGTGCAACATCTGCCAAATACTGTGTTGTTTGCTCTTATTTTTAAGGTAAATAGGAAAGAAAACAAAACTGACAATTTAAACAACACCTTTTCAAAGATACTGATTACTGAACTGGTTAAAGTATTATGAACAACTTATAATTAAACACAAAGAAAATGAAATGTATAATTTTTTTCTTGCCAAATGTAAAAAAGTCATAAATAGTGTAATATTAGATAGTAATGAATTAGAATTTGTAAATACTACAGTGTTCCTTGGTATTATTCTGGATGTTTCACTTAAATGGGCACCAGGCATTTAAACTTTAGCGGGAAGACACAGTTCACCTGTTTATGTCATTAAGAAAATAAGACAGTTAACGGACGTAGGTACTGCGAGACTAGTGTATTTCAGTTACTTCCATAGTATAATGTCTTATGGCATCTTACTGTGGGGGCATGCGGCTGATATAGACAGTATTTTCATCTTGCAGAAAAGAGCTATCTGCGCAATCTATCAGATGCTATCACGTGAGTCGTTACAAAATAAGTTTAAAGAAATCAATGTTTTAACTATTGCTAGTCAATTCATACAAGAAAAAACATATGTACCTACATTCATAAGAATTTGCATTTATTTCCTTAAAACAGTGACAAGCATAATTTCAATTTAAGAAATGTAAATAAATAAATAAATTTTAATAAATATTTTTTTATTTCATTACCAAAAACACAGTTAAACGATAATAGAGTAAGTAGTGGTCCCCACACTAGGCTAGGCCTGTATCGTGGGGGCCGAAAACAAAAGCTTTACCAGGCTACAAACATGACATTCAAAGAAAGTACTAAGAGAAGTACTTAATTTATTAGTTATGAGATATGTGAAGGAATTTATGAAAGGACATAATATAAATGTATGTGTGTAAGTGTTGTAGGTATCCTTATAACTTAAAGAAAAAGTGTGTGTATGGGTGTGTGTGTATGTAAGTGTGTGTGTGTGTGTGTTGGATTGAGTTGCACGTTAACATATAGTTTTATTGTTTTTATGTTGGTTTGACTAGATCATAGAAAAGAGAGCACTAGATTAATTTATCTGACTACTCTCAATAGATTTTTGGTTTCACTGTAGTTATAAGTAATGAGCAGTTTGAAAATTTTTGATTTAACTTCTCGACTGTTGCAGCGTATAATATCTACGTGTTTTACTATCCTATTATAGATAAAAGGGAAAAGAAAAGTCTGAAAACGTTGCATAAATGTTGTTTTAACCAAAGGCTGGGGTAGTCTGTAAATATGTTGCTTTAGCAAATAACTATATTCACTGAGTTTAGAGCAATACAATGGACATGATAAGTCACTCGATAGATGAAAAGTTTTCTAACACTGAGTACATTTGCATCATTATAAAGAGTCGTAGTGGGATAGCGGAAAGGTTTGTTAAACATGACCTTTAGGAATGATCTTTGAGCTCTTTCGAGCCTTATCAAGTGACAGGTGGCAATTCCACCCCACGCCAGAATACAATACGTAAGGAGTGATTGACATAAGGCTGTATAGATCCTTTTGAGAAGAATTCGATCCATAATATCGCGTAATAATAGCATGGGATGGATTACCTTACGGACTCTTTTTGACATAACTTCAATATGGTTTTCGAATGTCAATCTTTCATCCAAAACTATGCCCAAATATTAATAACATTTTGACCTTTTGATGATGGATGTCACATGGGCAAAGGGAATTTGGATCATAAACTGGCAAATTAGAGACTGAGCATGTGTGTACCTTGATGTTTCCATTGATTTTTGGTGTCGAAGAGAAAGTTTTATAAAAGCATAGAAATTTAGTTTTGTCAGTATTAAGAGTCAAAAGATTAAATTGCAGCCAGGATGCTAGTTGTTGTAACCCCTGTTATACATAAGTGTAACATTGCTGCCATGTCTTTCCATGAAAAATTATGGCTGTATCATCAGCATAACAAATTATTTTAGAATTTGTCATTGCAACTGCTGCAATATCATTCATATATTTTATGAAAAAGATGGGCCCCAAAAAACTTCCCTGAGGTACACCGAAGGATACATTTCGCGCTTCACTGCAATGATCACCAATCTTGACGCATTGTTTACGATTAGACAAATATATAAATAGGAATCGAAACCGTATCAAACACTTTGGCTAGATCTAAGAAAACGCTGACACATGTATCTCCTTTATCTAAATGTTCAGATATCGTATTCGTAACTAAGAGTACTGCATTTTCAGTCGACTTTCCCTTTCTAAATCCGAACTGATGTTTACCAAGTAGGTTATTTTGTTCTAGGAAACACATCAAACAATCATTGATGACCTTTTCTAGGATTTTTGAAAAAACATTGAGCAGTGAGATAGGACGATAGTTGTTTGGAGTATTCTTAGGACCCGCTTTGTGGATAGGAGTAACAGAGGCAATTTTCCATTGCTCTGGAAATATT
This sequence comes from Coleophora flavipennella, assembly GCA_947284805.1. Classification (NCBI taxonomy): domain Eukaryota; kingdom Metazoa; phylum Arthropoda; class Insecta; order Lepidoptera; family Coleophoridae; genus Coleophora; species Coleophora flavipennella. Next base: position 2,287,904 of record OX369274.1, on the reverse strand, counting down.
CCCGTGGAAATACTTAAATTAATAACGTGAGCAAGGGGGACTACTATGTAGTCTTTAATAGTTTTGATCAACTTATTACTTAAGCCATCTATGCCTGGAGCACAATTGGTTTTCAAATTTATTATCAAATTCTCTACTTCCGCTGTGTCTGAAGGACGCAAAACATAGAAGTTAGTGGTGACTTATCTTGCTTTACTCTACGTGTTAGTGACAGCTCGGTCTCATTAGGCTTTGAAAGAATGTCATTTGCAAAAGTTTTACCAATATTCGAAAAATAATCGTTACAATGGTTTAGTGACTCATTAGGAGAGCCCTTTGCATTCGGTAATTCTAATGCAGGATTTTGTTTTGGGGATGAATGGGTGATACGTTTTACAGACTTCCATAGCTCCCGTGGATTATGTTCATTTTTTAATATTTCTTTTCTTTCATACTCGAGTCTAAGTTTTCTTACTAGTTCGAAATAAAAATTCCTGTATCTTCTAAAAGTTAATTGTTTTAGTTCATCATTGGGATGTTTGCGCGCTTCCATGTGAAGTTTGTCTCTAATTTTGGAGCACCTAAGCAAGCCAGGAGTCATCCATGGCTGCAGGAGAATTTTTGAACGACTTACTTTGATGACAATAGTATGTTTTTGTATTACCGTTGTGAGAGTATTAGTAAGTAAATCCGTAGCTTCATTTGGACATTTACAATTCAATACACACGACCAATCAAAGTTTACCAGATCAGATTCTATCGCCCGAAAGTCGTATTTAGAGACTAAAGACTTGCCACATCGTTGATTTCTGATGTGCCTTGAATCAAGCCCTAATATAACAAGATCGTGATCAGTTACTCCAGCAGGACACACAATCGTTTCAGCTGGTTTGTTTGCGGGCACAAAGAAATGGTCAAGACAAGAGTCACCTCGAGTTGGTTTATCAACTGCAGAGGTAAAAAATAAAATGCATATAGCCTATTCGAGACTGAATGAGATTAAAAAGTTATTTGTGGGGCAGTGTATAATATTCTTTAATAAATTTCTAGAAATTGTAACTAGTTTGCCAGAGAATTAATTCTGGTCTGGACTCATGTCAAAAATGCCTGTGCTCTAGCTAGAGGATAATATATAATAAGAGAATGTAAATGACAATGATATATGGATATATATTGATGCTTCAGCAAATATGAACTGAGACAGTAATCTGAATTATGATGTTATTTGTAATGGACATTAAGGTTTTCTATTCTAATATTTAAAAGTGTGTGTAAACACCTATTTAAAATAAATATATGGGAATAGGTACCGATTTTATACAAAGAAATGAACTGACTGAAATTTTGAAGATCAGGCTAAAGACTAGGACTTGACTGGATTATTTAACCTTTGTTTTATTTAGTTAAGTAACATGAGCTTTAAATCAAAAGATTATTCTTTTAATTGCTACTTATACTTTTTGCACAATTCTCTAGTCTGTGGATCAATTTCCAACCTTTCTTATTAGTACTTAGCCAGCATCTTTAACTGGCTTCACAGGAGCAACTTTTTCTATATAATTTGGTTTATGTAGTATGTCTTGAACAACAGTTGAACTGTTTATCTGATCTTTTTCTTCTTGCTTATAAGATGTATTTCAGAAAGTTAATATAGTCTAAGTTTTAACAACATTCTTACCAAAGTAATAGAGATCCAGATAGGTCCGTACATATCGGGCTTTCCCTTGATCCGTTCATCAAAGTAGTTGCGCGACACTTTCTGTGGCAGGACTGAGGAGATGATTCTCTCCACCACTTCGTGAGTTTGGACATCAAAGTATTTCTGATAGTACTCTATGGTCCAGAAGTTGTGGTTTGCTGTAAAAAAATGTGTAGGAAACTGTCTAAGAAAAATCCATCATTTTTAAATTTATTTGAGTAGAGAAAGGATTACTGAATAAAAAATGAGTTTGTCCTCGTAAGTCCCAAGGTACTATTCTACTAAAAGGACTAAATCCCAGTAGTTATTCAGAGCCAAGGTGATTTTTAACTCAATGTTTTTATGTACCACAATAGGAGATCGGACTGCTAGTCATTTGAGTTATTTTTTATGATCTGTCAAAATGAAATTTTGTTCAAAAAATGATTTTAACCGCTCCGTAGCTCAGAGGCAAAGTTCACTGACTTTACACAGAAGGTCGCGGGTTCGATCCCCGGCGGGGTCAATTGTAAGACTCGGTTTGGTTGGTGGTAGGGCATTTTCTAAGCCCGCCAGGCTAGCTACCACCATCTTATCTAAGTCTTGCCGCCAAATATCAATGTTGATATCATTGGTGTGTTCCAGCATGAAGATAAGATAGCCAGTTCCCCATCGCGTTGGGGAATCTTGGTAAGCCCGCTTCCATAAGATAAGACCAGATAAGATGTTGTCAAGGGTTTACCAATTGTGAATAGGATTTAAAATACCCACAAGTGACATCATAGATTTGAAGCATCATTGACAAACTTATTTTCTGAATTTGATCAATTAAAAATTGAAGACATAATGGAAAACAAAACAAGTAAAGTTTTTTTAAACTTCAAGAGGAGAGCAATTTAGGAAATCATATTTCAGATTTTATTTTTAATGCAGTCGGATCCCCTATTAGAGCAATAAAAATTCTCATTCTGAATCTATGTATGTCGATATCTATCAATGTCATTATAGAAACCATCGGGGGAGGCCTATGTCCAGCACTAAACCATTTTTGGCGGATAAAATGATGGTACTATTTTTACCAGTCTAAGGACCTTTTAATAGGCTTAAACATTAGAGGATTTAGACACATTAACATTCTAGGTTTAAATAGGTAATAACATGATCTTGGGTGTTAATTACTAAAATGCCAAGAACCTACCTTACCTAGGGCCCTTGTAAGTTCATTACACAATTAGATTGAGTTCACTCGATCATAAAAAACCCAAACTTATCATAAATTGAAGCAAAGCCTGTAAACATTTGTAGGAAAATAGAGTCCCGTGAACAAGTTGTTACTTAGAATTTCAATTATTTCCGATAACGAACTGTTTGATTACTTTGTGATACCAACTGGTACTTACTCTGAGGTGACACTTCAGGCTCGTCTATATTGTGGCTCTCATTTTTCGGCTCTTCATACGTATAATTCGGATTCGTCAGGGATCCACTGTAAGGATTTGTGTGCACGGCTTCGACGTCGATTCGGGCACTCCTACCATTGTTGTGTTCAGGCGAATAGTCCTGGAAGTTCAGCAGTTCACCCGTGTTCACGTTCGCCATATTTTTACAGCTTTGAAAACAACAAAACTCATGAAATTCACGAAGAAAATATTTTCGTATTATGTACTAAGCACCTCCGTCACTGTCACGTCAAACAACGTCAACCAAAGAGAATATAATAAACTACGTTTTTACGTCAACTAGTGATTTCCACAGAACACTATTACTCCACAAGGGAGGTGACAAAGAGAATATAATACACTACGTTAGGAGGTGATTTAGCCGCTCCGCTGGCAAGAAGTGGCGTCGTGCCTGCTGTCAAAAGATCCGTCAACTGCCGAGCGGTGACGCTGTACCTTGCTAGCTGTCGTCACATATTTCATTGTTTTGTTAAAAAGAAACGGAACGTGTCGTGAAAATAGAATACAAAACGCTCCTATGATGTGCCTATGATAGACAAAGACAGAGCCGCTCCACTGGCAAGACGTGACGACGTTCCTGCTATCAAAACGAACGTGATTTCCTAGTACCGTTCCCGAGCGACGGCAGTGCTTTTGAGTTCGTGGTTTATTTTTGTTATGTTAAATGTATCTTTTGTGGTCTTTTAGGTTAAATTAAAGTAAAACAATCTTTTCTCTTTTCAAATACATAATTATTTCATTGTTATTTATTAGATCTTTGGGTATTTATACAAAAAACCGGAAAAAAACGAAAAAAAAGCTATACTCGACGTCAACATAGAGACCAAAAGGTATAGAAATCACTAAAGACAGACCACAGATAATTACTATTTGTAGCAAGCTAAGAGGACACCAACACAACACTCACATGGACCCAGCAGGTGTAGCATGAGGTCCATTTTGTCTACCCACTAATGTCAAATGTAGACATCGAAGCGCGACAAAACGGTTGTATCTCTACACTGAGCATGGCCCTCGCGAGATAAGACTGGTCTCGCTCTCATCTATCATTTGTAGAGAGTGTGTATAGAGATTTTTATCGCGTGCCGAGCATGAACGCACCGGAATAGGCTTATTTTGACGTTTGATAGTAGACATATAATATGTCGGCACCCCTTTGAGGTGTCGACAAACTTCTAGCGAATGTTTATAGATTTTTTGTGTTTTATTATTGTTTTATAATCATATAACAAATTAGATACTTACTTTTCCTTTGCTTTAGTTTCAGAAACTTGCACGAAAACCAACTGAACCAGACAGTCCCCTCACCTCCAAAGAGCATAATAATCACTACGTTTGCCAACCTCACCAACGATAACTGTTGTTTTTGTCTCAAATTATTACTAAATCAAGTAAGTTTTCATATCTCGGTCTCTTTATGGATATACAAACCAAGCAATTTGCGAATAACAAAACAAAATCTTATAACAGATTTGTCGCTTATCAAACTGCTATGTCGCCGCGACTTTTTACTCTACACACTCTCTACCTGTAACGGCATGCTCGCACACGCGACAAAAGCCCGTAGAAAGAGATAATTTTCTCTCGTCGCGCGCGACATATGTCTATGACCTCATGCTACGCCTGCTGGGGCTTTTCACTCAAACATTCTTTCTTTGTATGAGAAACTGTAGTTTACACATTTTTTGATAACCAAAAATTTTGCAACTAAGATCACCTAATACATAGATAGCCTAATGTTTAGAGCTCAAGTGATAACAATTCGGATGGCGCAAGTTCGAAACAGTATTTTTTTTTAATTATAGAGTTTTTCATATTTCTGTGCTAGACTCGGAGGAACAAGACTGGAGTAGGCATATGGATATAGAATCGTAGTACAAAGTTTTCTGTCGATATTTGCGGAGGATGATGTTACTACTACACAGATCGAGCACACGCAGATGCAAAAATATGTTGCGTATTAACAATACAAAATGTGCTACACTCATTTATATTCTTCTTTCGGTGCCATGCTCCTCAACGGATATTGGCGACCATCGACCATTCTGCCAAGGGCGACAATGTCAAGTTCGGTTCACTTCCTCAAGTTGTCTTGTACCACGCTTTACCTAAATATTCCTCTGAATTATGTTTTTGATAACTTTGTACTTTTTCATTTCTGTTGATGTATCTGGTTGAAGTGGCTAAAATATGCTGTTTTTCTCTTTTTTATTTTTGTTCCTAGTTCCTGTTTCTTTTTCATTCTTTTTATCACCTCAACGTTGGTGACCTTGCCACATATCAGCCGAAAGACGTCCACTGCTGGACATAGGCCTCCCCCAAGGTTTTTCACGAAGACCGGTTCTGCGCTGCCCGTATCCAGCGGCTTCTTGCAATCTTCACCATGTCATCGGTCCACCAAGTGGGAGGCCTGCCGACGCTACGTTTTCTGGTACGCGCTCACCACTCGAGAACTTTACTGTCCCAATGGCCATTTGTTCTAATAGCTATGAGCCCCGCCCACTGCCACTTAAGCAATTTTGGGAGCTATGTCAGTTACTTTGATTCTCCTACGGATCTCCCCGTTTCTGATTCGATCACGGAGTGAAACTCCGAGTATAGCTAGCGTGACCTTGAGCCTTCTTATGAGGCCCTAAGAGAGGGGGTTGACAATATAATGCTTAACTCCGGAAACCTGCTCTATTTACGGGAAGCCGACCAACTGTCCTAGGGTGGTGTCGTGTTTCTATTCCACAAGCCCCTCATTAACGATGTCGCGTAACGTTCCCGGGACCTTAAGGGAAGGGCACGCAAGCGTTGGCGATTCATCACGTACCTTAATCTGCAAAGGTCCCTAACAGTCTCTGCTACCAGCCTGAAGGAAAATTGGGGGAAGGGGATTGCCAAATCAACACAGGAGACCTACCTCGATCATTTCGTCAGGTACTTAAAACTAAATTCGTACGATGCCCAATGTCTCAATCTACAGAACAGACATTCTTATAGTTGGTCCAAATGATACTAGGACATTATACGAAGGTTACCACAAAAAAGGTAAGCAAATTAAACTACATACAATTAACGGACCTCGGTACCGCACTTATTGGCCAAATGCCTAAAGCCGGAGTATCAGGTACTCGTGGTAGAAAATGCCCACACGAATGATGAAAGGTTACTCCGAAACAGTTACGAAGTAAGACTACGATATAGTACATAAGCACACTTACCAGAAGCAGCGTCCGGGAGCCGTTAGTAGACTCCTGATGTCCGACTTGCCAGAAGGGTAGTTGTGTACCTCGCTATAGATGTGCAGTATAATATGTGATATGTATGTATCGTGTATTGTATGAGAAATACCCCAGCTTCTGGTAGGATTCACCGATGTCGCTTGCTGGGTTCTTCCGTATTTTGTCCTGCCTTGCCCGGGAAACCTCGTCACAGCATTCACTCGCTGCTGTTGTAAACCTTCCTGACATCACGCCCACGAGACGTTACCGGGTATTTGACAAAGTCCGTATTCGCACATATAACGTACACTGACGTACCGTTCATTGTGTGTTTTCAGTTCCGTGCAAGTACTTATTTTATCCGTTAGTCCGTAGGTACCTCCCAAGGCACACACACATGTAACTGTGGCCATATGACCGCGGTTTCGTGTCACTAATAAACCGTTCTACACATATACGTCAGTCCGTAACAATAAACACAGAACTGAAAACCTAACTATTTGTTCAGTAGAATAAACTCGCCTGTCCGAAAGCGGTACCACGCGTCCAGGAGCTCCGCTGCGCCGCGAGGCGTATTATTCCGTTCCGGCTGCCAGTTCACGGTATTGGCCCACGTAGAAAAATATGCGGTCTCTGATCGATCTCGCATGCCCCTCCCCTTCTCAAAGGGCAATTAAGTCTAGTTTCGTAATAGGATCGCCCTCGCGCGATTTATCTGAACATCGAATTGTTCAATATTGTATTATCAATGCACTCGCTGCTCCGTTACTCGCGTCCTAGTTAGTGAAGCCCGACGCAGCCTTGCCGTCCGTTGGTCAAGTCATACTCTTTTCGAAGTAAAACTTCTTTACGCACGCTTGACTTGGGGAGAAAGCTGGTGGATGCGTGAAGAGAGCGTCACGAAAGTGGGATCGGGCAAGGCGAACAGAAGTTGAGAGGGATATTGAAATTAGTGAAGATAGAAAGAGAGATACTGTTTATTTTTTTTTAACAATATCGGTTGCCAAGGCAACAATATCGGTTGTCAAAACAAACATTTAGGATAAAAAAGATTTGATATGTCTGTCTATACCTCCATATGACAAAAAAGATTTGATTATTTTCTGAAGAGTAAGTATTTACTTTCATACATATAGATGGAGCTAAAGAAGATTTACTTCAGTCGTGTGGTCTAAAGCACACTCGTATATTTCTTACATTTGGTTTTATACTAAAACAATTCCGTGAGCGATGCCTAGCAGCAGTTTTCAAGGCACACACTACCGTTTTCCAGAACCTGTCCCGCCGACAGTTTATGTACGCGCGGCAACTCTTCGCGACCGTATCTGGCTATCCGTACAGCAGTTTTTATGTGACTACTCCGAATGTCTCACGTCCATCACGCGTTTCCGAATGTGGATCACTTATTTCGCGACAATCACACCGAAAACCAATCAGCGCCAATGCGCAGTGGCTGACCTGTCCAGCTGTCTCTGAATGACTGATTTGTCCGCTTCGCTCGCGGGCGCACTTCCAGCCGCGGGAAAACCCCACGCAGTACCCAGACATGCCAACGTGTCTATTATAGCGAATGCGGATTGATTGATAAGAAGCCTCGACACTCAAGTTTTGTGCATCTTGAATGCTAGTTTAACAATGTACTTACGAAGGCTCATTTTGTATAATTTGAAACCGAACAAACATTGTGGTCCGGCACCGGGTGATGATGGAATTACGGCTGAACTTCTGAAAGCAGATGGATCACCGGTACCTTAAGCTCTTCAGAAGTTATTGAATTCCGTTATACTCGAGGGACAAACGCCTAAGGCATGGCATGGAAGTGTGGTCGTGCTTTTCTTCAAAAATAGTGACAATACCCTACTGAAAAACTACAGACCCATCTCACTTCTGAGACATGTCAACAAGCTGTTTTTAAGTGTCATTACGAATCGTCTCGCACGCAGGTTTGAAGACTTCCAGCCCCGCGAAAAAGCCGGTTTTCGAAAAGGCTTTTATACCATAGATCACATACATAAGATGCGATCATACAGAAGACCGAAGAGTACAATCAGCCACTATGCTTGGCTTTCGTGGACTATGAGAAAGCCTTTAATACGGTCGAAATTTGGGCTGCGTTACAGTCTCTCCTGCGGTGCCAAATAGACTATCGATATATCGATGTACTGAAGTATTTGTATAAAAACGCCACCATGTCAGTTCGGCTCCAGGATCAAAATTCGGAACCTATCTGGCTGCAGCGTGGGGTGAGACAGGGAGACGTCATATCTCCGAAACTGTTCACCGCCGCCCTGGAAGATGTTTTTAAGCTTTTATACTGGGGTTGACTTGACATTAATATCAACGGCGAGTACATCACCCACCTTCGATTCGCTGACGATATCGTGGTCATGGCTGAGAGTATGGACGACTTAGGCACAATGTTCGATGGCCTCAATAGAGCCTCTCAACAAGTGGGTTGGAGGCTCTACACTCAAAGTTGTGACCTGGGACAAATAGTACAGTTAGGTTGGTCCAACTTCGAGAAAGAGATCAATCGTCGAATCCTACTCAGTAGGGAAGCGTTCGGGAAGCTTCGCAATATCTTCACATCCCAGATACCGCACTGTCTTAAGACCAAGGTCTTCGACCAGTGAGTGTTCTCAGTGATGACATACGGAACTGAGACATGGTCGCCTACTTCAATTATATATTAAGTACAGTGATTTACTTGCAACAGAACATGTTATTTATAAAATTTTCATTTTCATTTACTTCTAGCTTTTGCCCGTGGCTTCGCCCGCGTGGACATCGTTTTTATAACTATTTTAGAGGGTACGCGGTGCGCGAGCCGCAAGCGGTTCGCGAGCGTGGAGATGACTTTTCTCCAGATCCCTCGGAAACTTTGTCAGAATATGCTTATCAGTAAATCATGTCTTTTCCCACCCCCTCAACCATCTCTGTGCAAAACATCGCAATCCATTATTCCGTTGCGATTTTCAAGAAATTAACCAAAAAATAGTATATTTTCAGTTCCTTCAGGAACTGCATCGGGTTATGCTTTTTTCACGGGATAAAAGTAGCCTAAGTCCTTCCTCGTTGCACAGGCTACCTGCATGTCAAATTTCATTAATATTGGTCAAGGCGTTGAAGCGTGAAAAGGTAACAAACAGACAAACAAACACATTTTCACATTTATAATATTAGTAAGGAAGTAAGGATGGGCGTCATTAGAAATTTTAAGTATACGTCTATAAATCTACATCTCGAATGCATTCAATCTGTTAATGGTTGCTTTTGTGAGAGTCTACCCACTGCAATATAGACAATATTATATAACATTTGAACATCCTCCATTTTAAATTAAAGTTAATATCTTTGTTCAAATATAAATATTTCATCTTCATAAATTGACTTCTAGCAATTTAAATTCATATATTGATTTCTTTTCTGGATTCCATGCCGCAGTCAGCCAGCTTCCTTGGTATTTATATTGCTGAATTCGTTCAACAGGTTGCCCATTTAGGCGTAAAGTATTACATTTGGTTATTTTTTTGCTTATTAGCGTAAAGTCAGTTTTACTTATGTTCATTTTTAAATCGTACTCTTCCCACAGACATTATTGTTCTACAAAGATTTAATACAAGCGGTTAAAATAAGAACTAAAAGAATCCATTATGGCAAAGTATGGAAATGAGATTTAGTTTGACACATTTGTTCACGAGCAGCTCCCTTCTTGCACTACTGACTACTCTTGTTTATAACTATATTTGTCGACCTTCTATGCGTACACGATAATCGATGTGCGCGGTAATGCAATATATTGATCGATATAGATATTAATATTAGTTTTTTCCGTATCTGACGGACATGTTACAGGGCGTGTTAAAAAGTAATGCATCTTTTTAAATAAAATAAAACCAACGATATCTAGAAATTAAAATGACATGAAAATATGTATAGAGTAATACAAAACACTAATTGTGATATAGAGGTTAATACTGAAATCTGTGAAATTCTTCAAACTTGGGACCCATTCATGAAATTGATAAATTCTTGTAAGAAAAGATTACATCTAAAATAGCTCGTAGAACAAATGGCTGATACGATAGTTAAGTTCTCGAGTGGCGACCGCTCACCAGAAGACGCACCGCATTGGGAATGATCTACCCTACTTTGCTCGCATTCAGTGGCTTCCCGCGACCTTTACCAGGTCGTCCGTCATCCAAGTGGGAGGCCTGCCTACGCTACGTCTTCTAGTGTACGGTCGCCACTCGAGAGTTTTACTTATGTACCTGGCCATATAACTGGTAATACAGATAACCGTTGGGGCAGTAAATTTCTCCAGTGGCAACCACGCGTTGGAAACGACCGGTCCTGCGTTACTCGCATCCAGCAGCACCAGGTCGTCAATCCAACGAGTGGGAGGCCTGCCTGCGCAACTTTGTCTGTTGCGTGGACTGGTATTATTATGATTACACAACTTTCTTCATACAATGTATTGAAAAACTCCGTAGAAAAAAAAAGGAGAGCATGATAAGAATTTCGTTAATTTTAACGAACTAGCATTAGTTTGAATTCCGTTAAATTTGACGACCAATCAAATTTCGATTCGTACTGTGAGGTATCGTTACTCCCCACGAGACTAGTGTGGGGAAATTTGAATTTAAGTTTTTAATGCCTCTAAATTATTAGCAATTGTTTAGTTTAATTACGTGAATTGTATATATTAGTGAATAATTAATACCATCATTTGCCAGACTGAAGGTGTCAGATTTTATTTTGCATGAAAATACTGAGCAATATCCCATTTTTACGGAGTTCAATCCTGTATGACGATCCGCTTCGGACTGTGAAGCAACCTTTTTCCCCTTATTGGGAAAGAGGGGGAGAGATGCATCATGCATACCAATACAGCCCGGCTGTACTGGTTATGTGGGACTCACAGCGGAAGGCTGAACCTACCCACTAAATCTCCCCGCATGGATTTAGGTCAATCAAGACATGTAAAATCCTTCATCACAGCGACCCACACCCTTAGGGAAGGGTGGGGTGCGTAAGTAGAGAGGGGTTGCACCAAATGCACCGTGGAGATAGCCAGTGCGCCCGTTGCAGGGGCCCCTCCCATGGAAATGTGCCATACGGGGATGGCACAAGAACTGAGTGGTGGGTGGGTGGAGATGGTAGTGACCGTAGAAGGCTGCCTTGAAAAAGGCGGCCTGAAACTAGTAAGTGCCGCAGACCGACGATGGCTCCCCGACGATGAATGGCGAGCACTAGTCGAGTTACAGCGCATGTGAGTATACTCTAAGCCGGCGGCCTTTGCTCACGTAGATCCATCGCCGGGGGACACCACCGAAGCACATGACACGACGGTATCGATTGTCCGAAGCAGGCCGGGCCGCGACGTGTATGGCCCAAAGACTTCTATATAAAACGAGGTAGACGTGGTGTACTGTACCAAATGACATTTTAAAGGCAACAACATCGATAACATTATACACACAAACACAATAAAGTATCGACGTGAACGAGCGTGAGACAGCAATATTCATTGTCAACGTGAGTGAACAGGAAGGCCTTCTGTGGTTTCGCGCTAGAACCGAACGCAAAGGAATTTGACGAAATGAGCCGCCGAGTACTTAGCAATGGTGTTAATTAGCTCCTTTTAAGCGATTCACGATTTGGTGTGAGTGCCACGTCTACCTTGTTTTATATAGAAGTCTTTGGTATGGCCACGTTGGCTTCCCGACGATGGAGGCGTGCACGGTGACCGGTTACGCTCGCTTCATCTTCGACTAACTCCCCGGGGTTGTCAGTAGGGGCGGTACGATTTCCACGGCTACGTGCTCCTCCATCGCCGCGATATACCTCCAAAGCACACGACGACCCGAGCTGACGACTGAGCGCACACGTCCTACCGGGACGGCAGACGGTGAGCGAGACCTGATCCTTGTGAAGCGGCCTTGTGAAATGGGTATATAAACGTGTTACCTGTTGGACCACAACTTTTCGTCAAAAGGGTATCGCTACTCTAGTCTTATTCCTACGACGTACTATATTGGGTTCAGTTCGCTAAGGGCACTGTCTGGTTTGAGTTTGTTTCACAGAGGTTGGCTGAAAAACAGCGTTGCGCATGTATACCCTGCAAGCACAACATTATGCTGAGCCCGGCCCTTTTTTTCTGGCTAGGCAGTTACCTTTTAGTTTTTATTAGTGTTTACAATAACAGTGTACTTGGTGTAGCCGGTTCGCGGTTTTTGATAAATTAAGTGGACTGTATTTCTGCGGAGCGGGTTGATATATAGCGGATGAAATATTGCGGCTTATACGTGTGTGTCCAAACTTACATCAGGAGACTGCTCCGCCCTGGATGGTAAAATGGGAACATATAAACAGAGCAGTTAATTGGAAAAGGAACTCACCATCACGAAGTAAAAGCGGCAAATAGTCAACCAGCGCTGGCTCAAATCCTCCTTCTCCAGTTGGAACTCCTTGTGGCAGGTACTTAGGTTAGCACTTCGGATTGCACACACACACGTTATTTTGGTCTTTCACGGCGGTTAGATATTTTAGATAATTTTATTAGCGGGACGACATGCATTCGTTTGCATTGTCATGCGGAAGACATTTTGTTCTTGTTAGTTCTTGATTTCGACACCAGCAAGACATGGCGTCGTTGCATGCTTTCTCACTCGATGCGCCATATTCGATGCGTGAGTGGGAAAAGGAGAGGAATATTCCAGGGTATTGAAGATTGAACACACATAGCATAACGCGCGAGTTTTTAAAAGATTATTACGGCGTAAACATCCTCCCGGCCTTGATAATACGTGGTATTATCAAAGAAAGCGGTTACAACACAATATATAAAGTTAAAGTAAAAAGTTAATAAGAGAGATAAGACAACATTACTACCTACCTATAAAACATATTAAATTTAAGGAATTTATAATTAAGAAATTATTGAGAAGGTAATGGGCAAAGTTTTACGATAGGACGTTTAAAAGAAGTAGTCGCGGTCTTAATTAAAGCAACACGAACTCTACCGTCTTTACCCGGGTAAACCTCTTGTATAATGCCTAACGGCCAGCGGAGCGGGGGAACATCATCTTGATGTATCAATACGACAACACCTGGCTTAACGTTATCAGTATCAGTAAGCCATTTCTGTCTTATTTGTAAAGAATTAAGATATTCTAAACGCCATCTTTTCCAGTAGCTATTAACCATCTGATCGAGAAGCTCTTTGCAATGACGCAGGGTCTTCGTTCCTTCAGAAACGGGCATGACAGGTAGGTAAGTTAATGGGGAAGCCATAATAAAATGTGCGGGAGTAAGAGGCTCCGGATAGGGGTCCTCTGATAAAATACAAAGCGGTTTTGAGTTAATAATTGCTAGGTCATAAATAAAACCAGGAGCAGCGGTATTGGGAGTTGAGCAAACGAGAGTTTTGCTCTTAAATTCAGGTAGAGTCTCATAAGCCTCTGGAATAAATGGAGTGACAGGCCAACTTGTTATAGGAGCGGACAACCATGTAGGGCCGTGCCACCAAAGCGGGTGGGATAACAATTGTTCCGGTAAGAGACCCCGGGATAAACAATCACTGGGATTTTCTATTCCACTGACGTGATAGAAATGACACGGGTCAAGGTTTTCCTGACATTTTGCGACGCGGTTACTGACACAAATATCCCATCCATGCGGTGAAGAATTGATCCAAGAAAGTGCTATTTTTGAATCAGAGAATGCGGATATATTATCAATTGTTGTACGAGCACTATAAGTCTCATTAATCAGTCGAACAAGCTTTGACATCATTACTGCGGCACATAACTCGAGCCGTACCAAAGAAACTAATTTGATTAAAAGTTTAGCGAATAATATGACAGGAGCGGCAAAACCAAGCACGTCCCATAAGCGAGCGATGGTTGAGAGGATTGTTCTCTTGGTAAAGGTTTCCTTAGCAGGAAAGGCGGAAAAGGTAAATATATCCTGAGCGGGTAGCCATTTTAGGCCTAAAACTTTCATATTTTCGCTATCCGAAAACTCAATAGAAGCGCGATTTGACTGCGGTACAGAGTCGAGCAACTCAGGTGAGTTACTAGCCCACTTAGTTAAATGAAAACCCCCCGATTTAAATAATTCGATAAGTTCTCGCGAAAGAGATTTTCCTTCTTCTACAGTAGGTACGGAGGTAGTCAAATCGTCCATATATAATTCATGAGAGGCCACCTCAGCGGCGCGCGGGAACCGGTCACGCTCATCCGATGCTAACTGTCGCACAGTGCGCATAGCTAAGAAAGGACTGCATTTTAGACCAAACGCAACACGATTAAAATTATATTCGCGCATGGGTTGCAAGGGGTCAAAACGGAATAAAATCTTTTGATATTTGCGGTGTGAAGCGTCGGTGGCTCAACCGGTAACGACTCGGTCCATCTAACCAGAGGTACCGGGTTCAAATCTGGACGGCCAATGTACCAATGAGTTTTTCAAAAACTTACGTACATATCATTACCGATTGCTTTAACGGTGAAGGAAAAACATCATGAGGAAACCTGCACAGGCCTGCGAAGAAACTCGAAGGTTGTGTGTGAAGTCGACCAACCCGCACTGGGCCCGCGTGGTCGACTAAGGCCTAATCGCCCTGATTCAGGGTAGGCTCGAGCCCCTCGGTGGGGACGTATATGAGCTGATATAATAAATAATAATAATAATTTGCGGTGTTCAGGTTTTAGAAGAATCCTGAGATACATCTGTTTTATATCAGCGGATAACGCTATCTCAAATAAGCGGAAATTTAATAACAGGACAAATATATCTGCTTGGAGATTTGGTCCTGTATGGAGAATATCATTAAGTGAAATGCCATTGTGGCATTTAGCACTAGCGTCGAGTACAATACGAGTTTTCGTAGTCTCTTTGTCGCGTCGCACGACGGCGTGATGCGGTATAAAATATCCCTGTGAGTAGTCCTCACTGTCGGGCGGCACCTCGGAGAAATAACCATTTTTTATGTAGTCCCGAACTACCTCGTTATAGCTGGTACGCAGCTCGGGATCCTGTAGCTTGCGCTCCAACGACAGCGGTTGAGCGGGAGTCACCCAACTCGGAAGGATCTCCACAGAACGGCAATGCGGTACAATATCGGCCCGTCGTGTCACGTGACACAGTGGCAGCGTACATTTCCTCACACTGACTTTCCTCGGGGCTAAGAAATTGCTTATCAGGCATTTCTTCCATTAACCAAAACTTAGTTAAAGTTTTATCAAGCTGCAAGCTATCGAAGCGGTCTTGCGCCCCTACACCTTCCGAACAGGTGAAGAAAGTAGCGGAATTTATATTTTTACATTTAGCAGCGGTGTTATTTTTATTAAAGTTAGAAGTGGTAGGTGCGTCGCCTATCAAAACATAACCAAATACGGTTTCAATAGCAGCGGGAGCGGGGGGTGCAACGACCTTGCCACCTAGCAATAGATGCGGAAACAGCTGAGCGCCGAGTATCAACTCGACTTCACCTGGAATGTGCCAAAAGGGATCGGCGAGTGGCAAGTTAACTAAATGTCGCACTATCGTAGTGTCAACATATTCAGATGGCATGCGGTCGGTTATATTATCTACAACCAAAGCGGTTATATTATAAGAATATTTCTTATTTTTAGCGGTTACAAGAAGCTGAACGTATCCGCGCACTGTTTTTGCAGCGGATCCGATGCCCTTGATAAATGAATTGGAAAGCGGAATAGGTTTAAGTTTGAGCTGTTCACAGCATGCGGACGTAATCAAATTATTTTGCGAAGCATTATCAATTAAACATCGCACGGAAATATTTTGTTTATCATTATTTGAAACATTTACTTGAGCGGTCGAAAGAAGTACAGTCGAGTTTCTTAAAGGCCCCGTACTAAGAAATTGCGTTTCATTAGATCGCGCGTGAGCGCACAGCGACACATTGACTGATGCGCTGTCTGTGGGCTTATCGGAAGCCTGCGCGTGCGAATGAGGCGACGGTATCGTGTCACCTACGGCGGCCACGTTCGTAGATAGTACAGGGGCGTGGGCTTGCTGTGATTGTCGTGACGCGGCGCCGTCTCGCGGCACGGTAGTGCCCCGAGTTGTGCAGCCAAGCTGCGTCCGTCTGTCCGTCTGTCCGTGCCTCCAGCCAAGTTGTGTATTATTATCATTATTTAAATGTAATAATGTGTGATGCGGCTTTTTACATGATTTACAAGCGTATTTTGAATTACAATTGGAAGCGGTGTGAGATAAACTTAAGCAGTTTACACATCCTCGTTTCGATTTAACAAACTCGAAACGACCTCTGGCGGGAAGCGCTTTGAACGCGGGACATCTATACAATTGTTGATGCTCGACATTGTTACACATTGAACAGGGTTCGCCATCATTAGCGAGAAAGGTCTGAGATTGGTAGGTATCACGCAATCGACTTTGCTTCGTATTACTATTAGGGTGGTGTTCCACAGTGCGTTTTGATTGTGACGATGTTGGCGCGGTGCGGTCCAATATTTTTACCTGACTTTTAGTAAAATCAATGAAATCCTTATAAGAAGGAATCTCTTTTTCTCTTATAAAAGTCTCGAAGGCATGAGCGGTAGCTGAGTCAATTTTACGTAGTGCCATGTTGAGCAAAATAAAATCTTTTAAGTCGTCAATCTTCAAAAGTTTTAAAGCCGAAACAGCGGCGTCGAAAGTTTCCACAAATGAATTTAACGAAGTGGAACTATTTGTTGCGGATTTAATATTAAATAATATGGACATGTAGTGACACCCTAAAGCTCTTTTATCTTGATATTTTTGAACTAGACTTTCCCAAGTTGACAAATAATTTTCACCTGAGGGAATGATACCAGCAATTATTTTTAAAGCGGAACCCGTTAATTTACCGGTCAAATATTGAATCCTTTGAGAGTCGGTTAAATTTTGATTCGAGTGTATATTCGCCTTAAATGATTCATAAAAAACAGGCCAGTTTTCAATTTTTCCATCGAACGACGGGATATTGATTAGAGGGAGTTTAACGCGTGGAGACTCGCCCTTATTTCCGCACGTGTTCGAATTTGATTTGGTCGCGTTATCGATAATACGAGACCGGACTCTTTGAATTCTTGCGTCAATGTCTTCGAAGGCGTTAAGCGGCATGTAATTTGGTTTATAGTTAGAATTAATTTGAAAGCCTAACTCATTAATGGAGTCTAAATTTGAAATGTATTCTTGACGTATGATTGCTAACGTCTCAGATTCTGCCATAAATGTCTCTGTGGAACGAAGATCTGCAGTAGCTGTGGTAGGTATTTTTTGAGCGGTATCATTAATACTGGTCAAGCGCGCGAATATCGCACTGTTTTTTGCCTCTAACATGGACAACTTAGATTCCATTTTGAAAGGCTGTATTATCGTTCGTAAATAATAAAGGTATCTATATGCAGTACTAGGCAGATAATATTTATGTAGGTACACACGCAATTGTTATGGCCTACTGACACAGACGACGCAACCCGATGTAGGTCAGTTTGAGTTATGCGGGTACTCGTATAAATTTATAAGTATGTATGGAGGCGGAACGAAATATAGGTATGCACCTAAATATAATAAGCGGCTAACTGAATATTATTTATAATAAGCGGCTAACGCGATCAGCGTATGAAAATTGATTAAGTATTAAGTAATTTTGGTTAAAATGGAAGTAAGTAAGCGGTAAAATAGGTTTTGGTAAATTATTTAAGTAATATCTCGGTGCGGCATTCAAGTACCTACAAATTCAAGATGGTGGGTCCTAGTTTGAGATTGCGGGAAATTACGTGTTAACTATCAGAGTTTAACACCAATAAAATATAGTGGGAAGCGGGAAAATTACGTGCAAACTATCAGAGTTTAACACCAATGAAATTTAGTTATCCGGTTCGAATGAACCAACAGAATGGTGTAGCCGGTTCGCGGGTTTTGATAAATTAAGTGGACTGTATTTCTGCGGAGCGGGTTGATATATAGCGGATGAAATATTGCGGCTTATACGTGTGTGTCCAAACTTACATCAGGAGACTGCTCCGCCCTGGATGGTAAAATGGGAACATATAAACAGAGCAGTTAATTGGAAAAGGAACTCACCATCACGAAGTAAAAGCGGCAAATAGTCAACCAGCGCTGGCTCAAATCCTCCTTCTCCAGTTGGAACTCCTTGTGGCAGGTACTTAGGTTAGCACTTCGGATTGCACACACACACGTTATTTTGGTCTTTCACGGCGGTTAGATATTTTAGATAATTTTATTAGCGGGACGACATGCATTCGTTTGCATTGTCATGCGGAAGACATTTTGTTCTTGTTAGTTCTTGATTTCGACACCAGCAAGACATGGCGTCGTTGCATGCTTTCTCACTCGATGCGCCATATTCGATGCGTGAGTGGGAAAAGGAGAGGAATATTACAGGGTATTGAAGATTGAACACACATAGCATAACGCGCGAGTTTTTAAAAGATTATTACGGCGTAAACAGTACTCTTTTGCTAGAAAAATAAATGAGTTATCTATCTATCTTATTTGAAAGAGGGACTACTCCTGTGGACTACTCTTTTTTTTTCAACCGTATTAGGGCACAGATCTTTGGATTATTAGATCTGTGTATTAGGGCATCTTTGACAGACACAAATGAATCCACAGTTATCATATTCAAAAAGGACATAGTAAAGACCACAGATCTACTAATTGAATTAGTAGATCTGTGGTAAAGACCAAGGAGTTTATAGGTATAAGTAAAGTATGTATTTTTGAATAGTGCTGCCCCATAACCGTTTTTACCGGTTTTCACTAAATCTAGCGAAAAAAGAAACGCTCGTTTGCAGTGTCTTCGCGGCTGCAAGCTGCGTTCAGAAAAATGTTGACTGATTTTGACAACTCTCACTCAGCTGTTCAGATTCAGTTCAGTTCAGTCAGACTTCAGTCAAAGAAAGCGAGTGGTTATAGGAAACGCGTTCATACCACCTAACTTTAATTAATTTTTTTTGTTTTTCTCTGAGAATTATGTGGTGCAGAAAGTTGATTTCTACAAGCATTAAAAGCCATTTACTGTCGGTGCCGTGCCAGAAGAATTACAGCGCTATCGGTTCTGTATTAGAAAAAGCAAACGTCGGCGAAAATACTGAAGTAAAGGTACATAACTTAATTCTTAATGATTTCTCGAGAAATTTCGCTTAATCAAATTTTTTTATGAA
Source organism: Coleophora flavipennella (assembly GCA_947284805.1). Taxonomy (NCBI): domain Eukaryota; kingdom Metazoa; phylum Arthropoda; class Insecta; order Lepidoptera; family Coleophoridae; genus Coleophora; species Coleophora flavipennella. The sequence continues at coordinate 2,268,373 of OX369274.1, read as the reverse complement.
ACTGTTATGATTTTCAGGGCTGGGTAAAAAGCCTACGGAGCCAAAAAGAGTTGATATTCGCTGATATTAGCGATGGATCTTGCGCCAAAAAATTACAGATCGTGATACCCAAACAACTAAAAACTGACGCCCTTTCTTACGGAAGCTCTGTCCACATCATCGGAAAACTCTCAAAAAGTCCTAGAGGCCAACTAGAGTTACTCGCCGAAGAAGTTAATGTGATAGGTAGCTGTGTCGTTTTGGATGGGTATCCATTCAACCCTAGAACACACCATCCCCCTGAATATGTTAGACAATACCTACATTTAAGATCTAGGACTAACCACATGGCAGCTATACTGAGAGTTCGAAATGCTGTCATAAAGCACATCCATGACTATTTCAGTGAAAATAACTATCTACACATTCACACACCAATTTTGACTTCAAATGACTGCGAAGGTGCTGGTGAAGTCTTTAAAATCCAACCAGACAATGAACAAGCGGTCAAAGCGATGATGCAGGAAGGTAGAGATAAAGACACTGTATATTTTGGCACAAAAACCTTTCTAACAGTCTCAGGGCAGTTACACCTAGAAGCAATTTGTAGAGGCATGGGTAACGTTTATACTCTTGGTCCAACATTCAGAGCTGAAAACTCGAGATCTAGACTACATTTATCTGAATTTTACATGCTAGAAGCCGAAATAGCTTTCTGTGATAGCATAGAGATATTACAAGCAGTGATAGAAGATCTCATAAAATATATATTTGTTGAAACAATAACATCTAATCAAGATGACTTACAAATAATTGACAGAGAAAAATCTAATCTGCCCTCCTGGGTGAATAAAAAGTTCATCACTTTATCTTTCAATGAAGCCAAAGCCATAGTAGATAAAAAAGTAATCAGTTCAACAGAAGAAGGTATAAACAAGGAGCAAGAGTTGGCGTTGGTAGATCATTGTGGTGGAGTACCAGTATTTGTCACAAGATGGCCCAAAGAACTTAAGTCATTTTACATGAAAGAGTGTCAGGACGACAACAGCAAGGTAAAGATTCATTTATGTATTGATTTTAATATGTGAAAATGGATTTCCTCAGAAATAAAAACTGTATGATGACACCAGGTAAAATTTAGTATCCTGCAGCACAAATTAAAGGGTGGGGGGAAGGGAGCGGGACCACAAGTCTCCCGCTGTGGGCACTTCTTGTTTTTTTTTTAAATTATTTTTTAAGTTTTTGTACTACAAGCTAGTCTTTGGTCGTAAAATTGGTTATTTTGAACACATAATCACACTCTCGGGATCATAGTAGGATGTGGGAGTACAAGGGTGGGAAAACGCAGGAGGTAAGCTCAATAGCTAATCATTGTGGCTGTCAGATCCGCCACCAGGGTAGGGAGCCCTGCTTCACTTGCTCAACAATACTGATTACTACTAATTATGGTCAGATGGGAAGGTGGAAGCACACCTAATCATCTTAACTGTCAGATCTGCCACCAGGGAGGGAGCCTCGATTTGCAAGCTTCTTTGACTGTATAATCAATCAAACCTGACCAAACCTAACATTGTTCACTTAACAATACTGATGGACGCGTCGTAATAAATAACCAAACCTTGAACCTGACTTTGACCAATAAGCCTCTAGAAAACTAACAAAACTATTTGTTATCCCCAACTTTTTCCCCCCTCAGCTGGACCCGCGTGCGTTTTCCAGGTTTGTTGGGAATAGAAATGAGTGGTTTGGATTGAATCGGGTAGCGGGAGCTTCGCCCCCACAGGGCTATCGTTTTATAGGGACCGAAAAGGGTGACAAGGGTTAAGCCCCCATCAGGGGTTCGCATGCGTCTTTTGGATCAAATTGACCCTGACCTTGACCAATGAACCCCAAGATTTTCGATTTATTACCCCCAATTTTTTTCGCCCTGAAGTTCGGACTCTATACTCCCCTCAGATCCTGAGGGTTTGTTGGAAATAGAAATGGGTGGCCGAACCTAATATCTCTTGCTTCACTCGCTCAACAATTCTGATTGATTGATAATTACCAAAGTATTAAAATCCCATTGGTCACCCTTCAGGTACAGAACCCTAAAAAGACTGTTTTCCTACAGCCGCGAATCGACTGCGCGCGGCTGCCGCGCGAGCCATGTTCGACCGCGGCAAACCTGCGTTTTGGTGCGCGAGCCAATTTAAAGCTCACATTTTCATATAGCGCGACAGCCGCGCGCGGCAGCGATCCGTGAACAAACATTCATTTTGTGCGCGGTAACCATGGACGTATCATCTGGCACGGGCAGGCCCATTTCTACGCTTATTTCATTCCATGCATCCTTTCTTAGAGATTTATTATGATATTCAGAGCATTTACTATTCCATACAGTAAGGTTTTAAGCCATATAATCTAATCAAATGCCGACAATTCTCGTTATCCATCTTGCCGCGCGTTTCTAAGTAAAAGGTCCGTCCCAATTGCGCACGCACAACACACTGACGCTCTTTTGCCGCGCCACCAAAAACCGACACGAACTGGTTCGCCGCGCGGCACGTTCGAGCGCGCCAATGTTCGAGCTGCCGCGCGCGGCGGAGCCGTCCCCATATTGCGCGGCCGCCGCGCGAGCCAATGTTCGATGGTTTGCCGCGCGCAGTCGATACGCGGCTTACCAAACACTCAAGAACATTCATTATAATTTACTTCATAAATCATTATAAAGATAGCCGCAGCAGTGTGCATCTCGTCGCAAAATAAAGCTAAACATATTAGACTTGGTGACAAATTTATAAATAATTTGGTTTTGTATGGGAGGTACCTTACTCAGATTTTTCCTGGAATAATGAAGTACCCAGTGCAGTAGGCCTTATTAAGTCCTAATTATTTACAAGTTTCACCAAAATCGTTAGAGCTGAGAAAAGGTAACAAACAACCTGGATTTGTATGGGAGGTACCTTATTTCGATTTTTATTGGAACAACGGACTACCGCGTACTTAGGCCATATACAGTTATAGTAACATACCGAGTTTCATCAAAATCTTTATAGCCAATTTTGAGTAAAAAAATATAGTGATTTTTTACTGGTGGCAATTCTAAAAATACAACATAGAAGAAATTAAAAAAAAAACGCCTGGAAATATATATATATAACATTGCACTAACTCGAAATACCCAAATCCGTCCAGTTGTTTTTTAGACTCTTAGTGTAAGACTATCAATCCCCATCAAAATCTCAACTTCGATTTTTTTTGCCATCACAATACCTTTTTACTCCTTCGTCGCTCGAAAGTAAAAACCAAAAATAATTTTTTGAAAGAAAAAATCTAGTCATAAAATTTTAAAAAGCCGCCATTAGGCGACCCCCCATCTAAGGGTGTTCAGTCGATGAAATTATCTAAATAATACTCCAGTAAAATATCAAAGTGGTATCCCTAACACATTGTATAACAATAGGGGATTGGACTGTATCAAAAATAAAATCTGAAATATGTAATTCTCTCCTCTTGAAATTTCAAAAAACCTTACTTTTTATGTGATCCATCACGTCTTCAATGTTTAATTGATCAAATTCACAAAATAAGTTCGTCAATGACGCTTAAAATTTATGACGTCACTTGTGGGTATTTCAAACTTTTTTAGAACAAAATTTCGTTTTTGACAGATCTTAAAGAGTAACTCAAATGACTAGCAGTCCGAGCCCCTATTGCATACGATAAGTAATATATTATAATTGAAATAGAATACTTTGATTTCTTCCAACACTAATTTGTCAGACTAAAACTATCCCTACTTTCAGGTTGATGCACTTGACTTATTAACACCAATAACTGGAGAAATAGCTGGTGGCAGTCTCAGAGAAGATGACTATGAGAAACTTATGTCAAAACTACCTACAGATCGTTTAAAATGGTACTTGGAGCTGAGGAAGTTTGGTAATATACCTACAGCAGGGTTTGGACTGGGTGTGGAGAGATTAATGCAAGTTATATGTGGTGTGAATAATATAAAAGATACGCTGCCTTTTCCTAGGTGGCCTCATAATTGTGATATGTAGTTAGTGTAAATATTCTAACTGTGGTCCAGTGAAAATAGTTTTGTATTAATATTTAAGTGTTAAAGTAGATAATTGTTTTTTCTTGTAAATAATATAATTATTAAGTCTTGGAAAATACAAAGTACTAAGTATACTAATGTTTTTAAAATATTCCTACCCTTTATCTAGCTTTAGGTACAAATATTTCTACCCTTTATTGAGCTAGAGGTTCAAAAATTCTTACCCTTTATCTAGCTTGAGGTACAAAAATTCTTACCCTTTATCTAGCTAGCGGTACTAATTTTCCTACCCTTTATCTATCGAGGTACAGATATTCCTACTCTTTATCTAGCTAGAGGTACCAATATTCCTACCCTCTAGCTAGAGGTACAAATATTCTTACCCTTTATCTAGCTAGAGGTACAAATATTCCTACCCTTATCTAGCTAGAGGTACAAATATTCTTACCCTTTATCGAGCTAGAGGTACAAATATTCCTACCCTTTATCTAGCTTGAGGTACAAATATTCCTACCCTTTATCGAGCTAGAGGTACAAATATTCCTACCCTTTATCGAGCTAGAGGTACAAATATTCCTACCCTTTATCGAGCTAGAGGTACAAATATTCCTACCCTTTATCTAGCTTGAGGTACAAATATTCCTACCCTTTATCGAGCTAGAGGTACAAATATTCCTACCCTTTATCTAGCTTGAGGTACAAATATTCCTACCCTTTATCGAGCTAGAGGTACAAATATTCCTACCCTTTATCTAGCTTGAGGTACAAATATTCCTACCCTTTATCGAGCTAGAGGTACAAATATTCCTACCCTTTATCGAGCTAGAGGTACAAATATTCCTACCCTTTATCTAGCTTGAGGTACAAATATTCCTACCCTTTATCGAGCTAGAGGTACAAATATTCCTACCCTTTATCGAGCTAGAGGTACAAATATTCCTACCCTTTATCTAGCTTGAGGTACAAATATTCCTACCCTTTATCGAGCTAGAGGTACAAATATCCCTACCCTTTATCTAGCTAGAGGTACAAATATTCCTACCCTTTATCGAGCTAGAGGTACAAATATTCCTACCCTTTATCTAGCTTGAGGTACAAATATTCCTACCCTTTATCTAGCTAGAGGTACAAATATTCCTACCCTTTATCGAGCTAGAGGTACAAATATCCCTACCCTTTATCTAGCTAGAGGTACAAATATTCCTACCCTTTATCGAGCTAGAGGTACAAATATTCCTACCCTTTATCGAGCTAGAGGTACAAATATTCCTACCCTTTATCGAGCTAGAGGTACAAATATTCCTACCCTTTATCGAGCTAGAGGTACAAATATCCCTACCCTTTATCTAGCTAGAGGTACAAATATTCCTACCCTTTATCGAGCTAGAGGTACAAATATTCCTACCCTTATCTAGCTAGAGGTACAAATATTCCTACCCTTATCTAGCTAGAGGTACAAATATTCTTATCCTTTATCTAGCTAGAGGTACAAATATTCCTACCCTTATCTAGCTAGAGGTACAAATATCCCTACCCTTTATCTAGCTAGAGGTACAAATATTCCTACCCTTTATCGAGCTAGAGGTACAAATATTCCTACCCTTTATCGAGCTAGAGGTACAAATATTCCTACCCTTTATCGAGCTAGAGGTACAAATATTCCTACCCTTTATCGAGCTAGAGGTACAAATATCCCTACCCTTTATCTAGCTAGAGGTACAAATATTCCTACCCTTTATCGAGCTAGAGGTACAAATATTCCTACCCTTTATCTAGCTAGAGGTACAAATATTCTTACCCTTTATCTAGCTAGAGGTACAAATATTCCTACCCTTTATCGAGCTACAGGTACAAATATTCCTACCCTTATCTAGCTAGAGGTACAAATATTCTTACCCTTTATCTAGCTAGAGGTACAAATATTCCTACCCTTTATCTAGCTAGAGGTACCAATATTCCTACCCTTTATCTAGCTAGAGGTACCAATATTCCTACCCTTTATCTAGCTAGAGGTACCAATATTCCTACCCTTTATCTAGCTAGTGGCTAGAGGTACAAATTAACTTTTCCCAAAAACTGTCTCCTATAAATCACAGTACAATAAAGAGTACTAGCGTATAAATCGTGATCATTGATCACGACAAGTGATCAACCTACAAAAATAAATAAAAAGCAATAATATATTTTCAATATAAATAGTTTATTAACGATATAAATCAACATATTATTGTGGTACTGGCTCTTAACTAGTCAAAAGAAATCAAATCGAGAAAAGAATTGATTACCTACATTTTATACATACAGAAAACATTTTTTTTGTGATTTTCATTGTATCCTAATTATAAAAGGGTTTTGTCAATTTTATTTAATAGGTATTTAGATATTTTCTAACGAAATATATCTAGAAGGGAAACTAGATTTTAGAAATAGAAGGAAAATAATAGAAATTTTATTTTCAAATGATTTTATTTGGAGATTCCTCCTTCTGCCTATGTATCATTTTTTTTACTATTAAACCTAATAGGTACTGCAAATTTACACAATAAATTTATGATTATAGCAATACACAATTATATACAAGTATAGTACCAAATATTTACATAACACCTTAGATAATAAAATACTCATTTAAATTTAAATGAAATGTTTACTTCCCACATGCTGTCCACACTAGGAACTTAAATTTAGTATCACATTTTGTTTCAATAAACTATAATTATTTTAGTTTTATTTTAGAACAAAACTGAGTTGTTAGACAAAACTAAAGTTTTTATAAACTTACTTATTGATCTTAACATGAATGCTATGTCACGATAACATTGGAAATAATTAAATAAAACCCTACAATTAAAAATATACACTATTTCAATGCGAAATAAATTACAAACTCGTAATACGCATATCGTATCTCATTGATACATTGTGACGTAAAGTTGTGTTTCAAACATTCTTATTGCTATTCGTATCTCATCCACAAAACTTGATTGTCTGTTTTTTAAATCATATTATCCAATTAAACACATAAAATCACACAACCTAGCTAGATAATAAAAAAATGTTTTGTGCTACCAACATTCTCATTAAATCCTATTAATTACCTATGGAATCCAAGCCTCAAGAAACAAACTTAAATAAAACCCTTAAGGTCATTATAACACATGTACTTTTCAAATAGTACAGTTGGATGCACACTGTGACTTTGAGCTGATCTCTTATAAACAAAAAAAACCGACTTCAAACTCACTAGTCGCTACTACGATTTTCGAAGGTTCCCTTCGATTTCTCGTGGATGCCATAATGAGATCCTGGTTTCTTTATCATGGTACCACCCTTGGGATATCTCCTTTCCGTTAAAAAAAGAATTATCAAAATCGGTTCATAAACGACGAAGCTATCCGCAAACAAACATAAAAAATAATAATATATACGGTCGAATTGATAAACCTCCTCCTTTTTTTGAAGTCGGTTAACAATAGTTCAGCTTCTAGTGGTACCGTTACACTTGTGTGCCGTCAAATTGTTAATCAAATACATTTTTCATTTATTTCTTCAAAAACAATCACTTATAGCGTTCTGTTAATTTTTTTTTACTAGTTTAGTATTTTATATTTAGCTGCCTATGTTATTGATTTTCTTTTTATAATTTTTGCTTCATTTCATGTTTTGTATAAAATGTTGTGATGTCAAAAATGCCTATCAAATTACATTATTAGAACACAATCCGCACAAGCCATTGCCTTCCTGCCTCCTTCCTGGTTTCAAGGTCCTGTTGTCACTATTGTACGCTGATCTGAACGCATCATCAAACACACACCACTTTTCTCATCAAAAATGACCATGTATAGTTCTTATATCTGAAAATTACATTATAGAACACAGTCCAGACAACTCATTGCCTTTCTTCACGGGTGGCTGCCTGCTCAACTGGACTCCTTCTAGACTTGGCTTCAGAGTATACTCTAGTTCGGGCTCCTCGCCAGGAGGTAGGGGCTCGTCATCAGCGCTTATGTCCTCGAACATGTCGTCCTGGGCGGTGGACACGAAGGTGGGGATAGGGGTCGTGATGGTCTTGGAGATATTGATGCGAATGCCACCTGAGGGAGAAGTTGTTTATTTGCATAAAAAAGAGAGTGATTCAAATCAGAAATGAGGATATCCGTAGGACAGTTGAAGTTTACAGAATCACTAAACTCAAGTTGCAGAGGTCGGGGCACATATCTAGTTAATGGCCATTGGGGCAGTAAAGTTCTCGAGTGGCACCGGAAGACGTAGCGTAGGAAGGCCTCCCATTTAGTGGATCGACAACCTGGTGAACGTTATGGGGAGCAACTGGATGCGTCCAGCGTAGGACCGGGCGTTGTAGGAATCCTTGGAGAAGCCTTTGTTCAGCAGTGGACGGTCTAATTTGCAGTTAATATCATATACACCTGGGGTTCAGAGAGAGGTAGCGAGCTCAGTTGAGAAAGCTTAACATAAACACGACCCTAGACACCCCACGTTTGGATGCAGCCCAGTTTATTCCAAAATTAACAGCCGCAAGAACTTCCTAGCCAATAGCCAGGCTACAAAGAGGACCTGCAAATGGCCAAAACTTGTTTATGGAAAAAGACCTTCTTTGTCTCGGAAAGATAATAACGAGAGGCGCTCCCTTACTAAAAATGTTATTATTTAACTGTTGGCAGTACTAGTTAGCTGGGGGTAGCCCCTTCAATTGCAACAACTCAGTACCATACTGCCTGTTTTTTTTTCCAAAAAAAAAAGTACACAACCGATTTTGATAAAATCTATATGGGACTATCCTGGAGGTTCACAATCGGCAAAGAAATCGCGTAACATACACAAAAAAGAGTGTGTGGTTTTATGATATGAAACCACGGTAAAGTGAAACTTTTTTCACATTATAGACATTTACAGAGCACGAAACGATAATGGCTGCTCTCATCTTAGGGCTACGGTACAGAGGACGAAACGATCATACCGACCGTCACGCGACAAACAGATGAAAAAAATTGAGACGATGTAATAATAGTTTCACTTTAAAAAAGTAGTCAAACTGAGAAGCTCCATTTTTTTTGAGTCGGTTGAGAATGTTGTTATCAAAACAGTAAAGTAATCTCACCAGTGGGCAGTGCAACAGCCGGCGCCGTAGACTGCAGCTGCACATTGCCGTCGATGGAGGAGAGCACTGTCGTATGGGTGGTGTCGGCTGTCGATGTCGTGGTGACCGGCTCTTCCTCAGCTGTGATCTCAGGTTCGTCGTCTATAACAACGTGACAAAGGTTTTACTTTAGTCTTTAGAGCGACGACGGAGTAAGAAAGTATTGTGAGAAAAAAAAGAAGTTGAGATTTTAATGTGGATCTATTCATAGATTGTCCTAAAATTCAAAAAAATCTGTGTGTGTGTGTGTATGGGTCCGTGCGGTGCTCTAGCGCCTAAACTACTAAATACAAATACTGTCCGTGTGAACTGGCCTACTCTTGTCAAAGGCATTAATGACATTCAATGATTTTAATGTATATCTTTTCGTGTCATATTGTTTTCATGTTCTAATGACATAATTTGTTTTATATCAATGATTGTTATTTTTCACAAATGACATTAAAAAAATATTATTATGTAATATTTTTTTTATGATTATCAGAAAGAGTGTAATTTGCACCTATTTTGAATAAACATCTTGAAATTTACTATAATTATTTCACTAGGTCAATAATCTCCGGCTTAATCTTGGTGTTGGCAAAGTTATATTGTCCCGATCAGCTCTTTGATCCGCGCTCTCAACATCATCCATTTTATCATTCTTAATTACTATATTAAATTCACCAGGCTCCTGCTTAAAACGAAGCAGCCTGTTTCTCTTGATCAGCTATTTGCGCCGTGGTCTTATTACCTGTTTTATAATTATTAATTACTACATTAAACTCACCAGGATCAATAGGCTCCTGCTTAATCTTGATGTTAGCGAAGTCTATAGCAGCCTGCTTGTCCCGATCAGCTCTCTGCGCCGTGGTCTCGTCATCCGTGTCAGCATCGTCCTGCACCACCACCTGCTCCACGGGTTCAGCTTTGAGCACCACGTCGTCTTCGTCACCCTCGTCTTCAGCCTCTACAATCTGCATCAGGTTAAGTTTTAAAATAAAATTGCGTAAGGAATGCATCTAATTTTTGAACGACTTAGCGGTATGGTAAATGATTAGTACGCCTGCCTCAGAAGCTGAAACGATAAACGCTTAACCGCCTCCGTGGCGTAATGGTTAGCCCATTCGCTTCACACCAGGAGGTCGCGGGTTCGAATCCCGGTGGGGTCAACTTGTAAGACTCGGTTTGGTTGGTGGTAGGGCATTTTCTTAGCCCGCCTGGCTAGCTACCACCATCTTATCTAAGTATTGCCGCCAAACATCAGTGTTAACAACATTGATGTGTTTCGGCTTGAAGATAGGATAGCCACTTCTCCATTGCGTTGGGGAATCTTGGTAAGCCCGCTTCCATCTTCGGCATCATCGTCACTTACCATCAGGTGAGAGGATGCCTAGGACTTACCAATTGTAAATAAAAAAAAATTCAACTAACCTCGACGGGTTCCGGCACCTGTTGCTCGTCCTCAACGACTTCCACCACCGACTCGTTGTCCGACTGCGAGTTGGTGTCCGCGTCGTCCCCATCCTTGATCAATATGGCTTCATCATCATCACCTTTGTCCACTATGGCCACTACCTCGTCCGTTGTCTCCGGTTTCGGCTCGTCCTTTGATAGCGATGCCTGTGGGGAAGGGATTCATTTAGTTTCATAATACATATCATTTGGACGGTTGTTGAAGTCAAGCTCAAGCAGTCAAGTTCTTGAGCGGTGACCGCGCACCGAAAGACGTAGCGTATGCCTCCCACTCGGTGAAACGACGACCTGGTGACGGTCGCGGTAAGAATTTGGATGCGCGCAGCGCTCTAGCCAAAAGATCGTTGTGAAAATCCTTGGAGGAAGCCCCTGTCCAGGGTGAACGTTTTTCGGCTGATATGATGTTGACGTCAGGCGCGGTCGCAGCACAATATTTTAAAGGAAGGGTGTTATCTTTTTTTATTTATTCATAATTGGTAAACCCTTGACAACATCTCACCTGGTGGTAAGTGACGATGTTGCCGAAGATGGAAGCGGGCTTACCAAGATTCCCCAACGCAATGGGGAACTGGCTATCTTATCTTCATGCCGGAACACACCAATGATATCAACATTGATATTTGGCGGCAAGACTTAGATAAGTTATGTTATCTTAGCTCTAGTACAGTCTACCACACATCAATGGTACAATTTAACACAACTTATAATTCCGATGGGCGGTTTTCGTTTGCGCAGACTGATTTCCATAAACTAGCCAAATGGCGAAGACTTAAACAATCTTTATGAAGCTTTATTTTCTTGCGATGTTGGCACATTATTGCTTGCTATTCAATCCTAGTCCTGTCTTGCTCACACGATTCAAGCAAGATAGCGTAGAACTTGCTACGATTATGTCGCCAATTCAATCGACAATCACAGCGCAAGATTTCAGCGCGCTATGTAATCATTGGTGGATCGACACTTCCTGCTGTATTTAATTAGTCTACTGCGCAGGTAAATCATAGACAATTATCCGGGTCAAACTGTACTGCATCTTTCATACTACCGCCACAGTATAAATAGAATAAACAGTATGGCCTCATAAGAAGGCTCAAGGTCACTCAAAGGGGAATGGAGGGCTATGCACGGAGTTTCTCTGCGTGATGGAATCAGAAACGAGGAGATCCGTAGGAGAACCAAAGTAACCGACACAGCTCTCAGAATTGCTAAACTTAAGTGGCAGTGGACGGGGCACATAGATCGTAGAACAGATGGCCGTTGGGGTAATAAGGTTCTCGAGTGGCGACCGCGCACCGGAAAACGTAGCGTAGGCAGGCCTCCCACTCGGTGGAACGATGACCTGGTGAATCTGCTGGTTGCGGGCAGCGCAGAACCGTTCGTCGTGAAAATCTTTGGGGGAGGCCTATGTCCAGCAGTGGATGTCCGTCGGCTGATATGATGATGAAACAATACGGACACTACTCACCCACCACCGTTTTTAATTACTTTTTAAATGTTAATGGAAGGTCTGTTAATGACGACGGCGTGCAGCAGAGTAGTGCGAAACTCTTTAGTTAATACTTAAGAAGTGCATTTAAATTTTGAGGACAAAAATCCCAAAAAAAAACGGTTTTTTTAAGATCTCAACATTCAGCCATGTCTAGTTAATAGTTTAATATTTTCGTGTTTCATTAATAGTGATGAGTAACATGTAGTCGAGGACTGGACAGGGGCGACTGGCCGCGGCGCATTTGCCCATCAACTTTTATACCTTAGTTTTGATAATTTTAAATGAAATGTTTATGATGTTAGAAAAATCTAAAAATAATGTCTGGAAAGATAATAAATAAATAATAAAAAAAGTTTTATTTCAGACAATGAAGTCCATAGGTAAAAAGACTTAAGTAATTAAAATTTGAAATCAAGTACACTTGTCATATGTTTATGTTTTAATGTTTTGTATTTTGCGCGTAATCGGGTTAAAAAAAATGTTTACGGAGTTTTTGTCAAAACTGTATTGTAAGACTTTTTTTATATGTATTTTAGTGCCGCTTATAGCACAGTTGTTTTTTTTTTGCATTTAAACGGGTTAAAAAAAGTAGTTCACCCATTTTTGGTCAAGATTGTGTTGTAAATTTATATTTTAATAACTCTTATAGTGCTATTCTGATCTATTCACGATTTACTAGATTATATGTCCAATACCTGCGATTTGTCTCAACCTCTGGTACCTATTTTTACCACGAAGCAGGTAAACCTAAGATGTCTTGAGCTTTCTCGAAAACACGTATCGGAAAATAATTATTTAATAAAACACAACATTTTCATTAAAATTCTATAAACTATTCACGAATTGCTACAACGATCATAGTTATTAATTAAATACGAAAACTTAACTAATATCTAGACATGGCTGAATTCTGGGATCTGAAAAAGTACGGTTTTTGGGACTTTCGTCCTCAAAACGTAAATGCCTTACGAAACTCGTTTAACATAGAAATTGAAGATATCACTCGAAAACGAATGAGCTGATTCTAATGAACACACTTAAGCAAGACAGGAAATTCTTCAAGTCAAGTATATTGACTACTTTTTCAAAAAATAATTGAGCGGTACTAACCTTATAATCTTCAAAGCAGATGGGATGGTAGTTTTTGTCTTCAAATTTGACGGAGTTCTTCAGATGCCACTCCTCCTTGTCCTCGTTGTAGAACTGGTGGAACCTGTCGCCGCACAGCGCGCAGTGGCAGTCGGCGGGTGCGCCGGCCGCCACGGAGGGCGCCTCCTCGGGCGGCGGGGCGGGGGGCGAGTTCTCCTCCGCGTTGCCTACCGTTTCGAACCAGCTCTTTTCTGCAATACGTTCAGTGTTATTAACCGACTTCAAAAGGAGGAGGTTCTCAATTCTTCCAATTTTTCTTCTTCTTCAGAACAGCTTTGATAAGTTCTATAGTGCGCACGTTTCTTTCGAATTTCTAAAGACTTATTTCGTAGTGATTTAATTAATATTTTTACTCTTTAACTAAGATGTAAACCGCCTCCTTTACGTACTTAACCGCCTCCGTGGCGCAATGGTTAAGTTGATTTGCTTGACATAAGGAGGTCGCGGGTTCCATTCCCGGCGGAGTGTAATTTAGTGAGACTCGGTTTGGTTGATGGAAGGGCATTTTCTAAGTCGGCCTGGCTAGGTACCACCACCTTATCTAAGTCTTGCCGCCAAACATTTCCGGCTTGAAAATAATATAGCCAGTTTCCCATTGCGTTGGGGAATCTTGGTAAATCCGCTTCCATCTTCCGCATCAATGTCACTTACCATCAAGTGAGATGATGTCAAGAGCTTACCAATTGTGTATAAAAAGGGTAAGTATCGAAAAAAGCTTTACCGAACCATGTAAGAACATTTTATGACATTTGGATAAAGAAAGTGAAATCGGAATTTCAAATGTTGTTTACGAGATAATCACTCCAATTTTAATGTATATAAATGTAGCTGAGAAAACTTACTTTTCACCGGTTTGTAACTCTAAACCACAAACATAAAGTCTAGAATCTAATAAAACTATGTCAGTAAGAAAGTATAGTCATCATCATATACAGGTTGTCCCAAAAATAAAAGATAATCCTGTAACTGCGGATAGGTAATACCATACTTAATAGCCGAACTTTAATTTACATGCTAAAATTTAAGTTCTGTAAAAGTCTCACCAGTTTCGAGATATTAACATTTGTTTTTTCTAATTTTGTATGAAAAACGAATTTGTTTGAATGCATTGTGATTTTCCAGAAAAAAGGTATAATACAGTTGTAGTGCCCAACAGGGCCAACACTTCCTTATTTTATCAGCTATTCAACAAAGTAAAACAGTTAATAAAATACAAATTAGTTCCAACAAAAACCAATATTGTAAGCAAAAGGGTGCCTCAAATCCCATAAAGTAGTCTTCAATAATTTACACAATATTGTTGGTTACCTAGTGTAGGTTATTATTATTATAAGCCTTCATTCGCCCTAATTCAGGGTAGACTCGAGCGGACGTATATGAGCTGATGCAATGATGATGATGATTTGGACATGACTATATTTCTTTGTTATTCATATAGTATTCTTTTGTTCCATTTTTGTGTGTCCGCATGCCAGATGGCCAAGGCCTCCTCCAACTTCTCCATTCTGGCCTTTCTATGGCCACTCTACCCCAAGCTATTCCCGCGACTTGTCTAATGTCACCATCCTACCTTCTTCGTGGTCTACCTCTTTTTCTTTATCCACCTCTTGGGTACCATTGTGTGATTATTTTACTCCATTTCTCTTGTCCTCTGATCATATGGCCTGCCCATTTCCCAGTGGAAATGGGCAGGCCATATGATCAGAGGACCTAGTGTAGGTATTAAAATATAATTAAAATAAATATTCAAACACAAATTATAGCCGAGTAAACCGAGATTCCATGTAGTTGATATGGGAATCGATGTTTACACCCAGATACAGAGCTTTCGTCACACGGATATTTTGCCGAGTGGGAGTCGAACCCACGACTGTCGCCTCAGCAGGCAGGAGTGCTGGGCACTGGTCCACCGGGTCAGTCGAGTGTCATACCAAGAATCCCGAGTTTCCTCAGCAAAATCTTAGATCACATATAAAAGAACTAGATCCTCGGTTTCCCCGATCACGGATTCGGACACCAGTGATGAATTTAGATAATGTACTGACCTCGCTCAGGTAGCTCGTCCACCTCTTCATACTGCAGCCAGTCTGCCAAGTCGTAGTACCAGTGCCTGCTGTGGGCTCGACGCGCCGAATCTCTTTCCCTCCTGAACAGAACACGAGACAAACTTACTTTTTGTATCCCGATCCGTACAGAAGGTGACTACCATCGTACCGTTACGGCCCATAACGGGCACAGGTCTCTTCCCAAACTAGGGGAATGTTAGGCCATACTGTACCCACGGGGGGCAAAGTCCAGATTGGTGAACGCTGTAGGATTTGTGGCGGAGTATTCTGTCAGATATTTTTAAGCCGCCTTTAAGTTACGGCTTAACGATTGCCATCTTCAACCGCCTCCGTGGTGTCATGGTTAGTCCATTCGCTTTACACCAGGAGGTCGCGGGTTCGATTCCCGGTGGGGTCAGTTTGTAAGACTCGGTTTGGTTGGTGGTAAGGCATTTTCACTAGCCCGCCTGGCTAGCTACCACCATCTTATCTAAGTCTTGCCGTCAAACATCAGTGTTTACAACATTGATGTGTTGCGGCTTGAAGATAAGATAGCCCGTTCTCCATAGCGTTGAGGAATCTTGGTAAGCCCGCTTCCATCTTCGGCATCATCGTCACTTACCATCAGGTGAGATGATGCCAAGGGCTTGCCAATTGTGAATAAAAAAATCTAGTGATTGCAAGCAACCAGCACAACGGCTTAACGTGCCTTGCGAAGCACGCAAACGCTCAAGATAAATATCACTAACAGTCAAGCCCATCCACTTAATGTCCGTGCTTCTGGTCAGTTAAGCTGCATGATCGTTCCAACCACGCAAGCTGCAACCCCTTCAAGACTTCAAAAGCCGTACGTAAGACTGTGCCCCAGCCCCCAGTGCTACTGTGGCACTTTCGTATAAAGGCGGCGGTTTACATGTTGTGTTGCACATCCGTAACAGTAAATCTAAATGCCCTACACGTGACCGCGGCCTAGGCAACCGCCGTCTATCCTTTGGATAGCACGGTAAATTATGCCACACAGTAAGAGAGAGATAGGCGGCGCGGCGGCGGTGGCTACTTTACAACAGATAGGCCGTCAACCTGTTTTGCTACCTTTAACCTATTCACAGCCGACTGCGAATAAACATCGTCATGTACGTCAATGTCAGGATATTATTACGGCAAGAACTTTGTTCGTAACAGCGTCCAAACCTTTATTATTATTATGATGAGGTTAACAGGCAGTTAACGACGGCATCCGCCAATGGGTTGCAATATAATGGTTGTATGGTGGCGTGGAACAGACGGCGCGTTGTCTAAGCGCGTGGCGGTTAATAGGTTAACTTTTGTGTTGATTCGGTGTATGTGACACGATTAAACTTATTTGACAGAACCTAATTAAATTTAAGCACTATGTCCTTGTCTTTTATTTGTAGAAAAAAAAGAGAATATGTAAATTTAGTTTAATCCTTTCAAATAAGTTAAAGTGTTACACCGTAAGTAAAAATAAAAACCGGTCAAGTGCGAGTCGGACTCGCTCTCCGAGGATTCCGTACTACTACACCTCTCCACACAACTTGACAATGATACCTATTCACCAAACAAGAGATTAACGCAAACGACAGAAATATACTTTTTTTTTCAGTTCGGACCACATAGCGCGAGTACAACTCACACTTAGCTGGTTTTTGTTATTTGTTGTTTTAGTTCAGGATTAGTACTATAATCACACTAAGTTTCACGCTCATATGTACTACCGTTTTTACGATAGAGCTAAATCAAAAATACCTGTAAAAACAGGTTTTTTTACGAGGATCCCACCTAATTTTTTACTTTTTTATTATTTGTCCTTTTAGCGGAAACATAAATACACATTCTGTGAATATTTTAAATTCTACCTAATACGGTTCATAAAATACAGCCCACTGACAGACATACGGACAAACAGCGGAGGCTTAGTAATAAGGTATTGTTGGTTACTCTTTGGATGTAAGGAACCCTAATAATACTCTGCTAGAATGGCTGAGATAGTACACCTTGTATATTATTACTCCACCAATAAAGTCGGTCTACCTCAAGATTAAATTATCATGAGAAAATGGTACAAATAATGTAGTTTTACAACGAAGTCCAACCTGTTTGTGTTGCCTAGTAACCTCCGTCCGCGCCTGCGCCCTTGCACCTAACTAATTCTTGTTGCTTAAATGTTACGTAAAAATACAAGATTTTTTTTTTATTCAGTCCTAAGTGAACTTTTTATCCCGAGTACAACTCACACTTGTCTAGTATTTATTATTTGTTTTACTTCATTATTAGTACTCTAATCACACCAAGTTTCACGCCTGTGTAATAACCGTTTTAACGATAGAGCTAAATCAAAAATACCTAATATTAATATAAATATTTTTTTAGTTTGGTGACCCCCCTATTTTTTCACTATTTATAATTTGTGTATTTGTTGTTATAGCGGCAAAAGAAATACACATTTTGTAAAAAATTGCAACTGTCTACCTATTACGGTTCATGAAATACAGCCCGCTAACAGACGGACAGACAGCGGAGGCTTAGTAATAGGGTCCCGTTGGTTGTACGGAACCCTAAAAAGTATGTGGCGGCAGCTGCAGTAACCCGCCACTGAACCTTAACACAAGCGACGAGAGAACAAAAGAAATACAACATCTAGAACGCGCTATTAGATTTTCTTCAGCACTGAGTATATATAAGGTCTAACAAAAATAGCTGAAACTATTTTAACTGGTGCTTCTACCCATGAAACTGAACAACTTTCCCCATGGAACTCATAGTCAAATCGTAAAAAAAAATTGCTCTCCCATACTAACTCGATCAGCTGATCAGCCAACTTAGTATGGGAAGTTCAATTTTTTTTTTGCGATTTGACTATGGGTTTCATGGGGAAAGTTGATCAGTTACATGGGTAGAAGCACCAGTTAAAATAGTTTCAGCTAATATTTTTTAGACCTTATATACAGATACAATTGGTCCACGGCCGGACCCCAGGCATACCACCTCGCCTGGCGGAGATATCTCCCTTTGCTAAAGTATGTCAACAGTACGCACCTGTTTTGTCGGAAATGCCAGTCGAGATGCTGCGAGTAGCGCACGGTGTGCTCGGGCGGGAAGCGCGCGCCGCACCCGCTGCACTGCATGCCGCCGTACAGCTTGCCCACCACCGCTGGCTGTTTGCTGTTGGACGAAGGTCACAATCAATATAGATATGACAACTTGTTCACGTTATAAGCGGGGATTCAAAAAACTTAATCTTTTATGCTGGACAGACGTGTGTATGATATTTTTTAAGGTAAGTTATGTTCGCAGCCTTAGTGTTATCTTATCTTTGTAAGTGGGGGCTGCAGTTGCAGCGACACTTCGACCCAATGGGATCTTTTGTGTTTACCCCTATAACCTTTGCACCCCAACTGTTATCTTATGTTTGTCAGTGGGGGCTGCAGTTGCAGCGACACTTCGACCCAATGGGATCTTTTGTGTCTACCCCTATAACCTTTGCACCCTAACCTACTCGAAGATGTGCTGCATCAATGCGGCAATTCCGCTGATTGGAAGGTGCTTGTAGTCTTCCGGTTTTGGGTAGTCATCACCTAGGACGTACATACGCTTGCTAGCCAGGACATCGCAGTGACACAGTAAGTGTTCCATTGATTCTGTGTCTTCACCACAGGCCCTGCAGGTCGGGTCGTGCGTCAGTCAGTTACAGGCAGCCTCAGTGTTGATTTCAATTGACGATTATGAAATGTTTAACATTAATTATTTTTAATTTACTTTTTAAAGTATAAAATCTAACTTTCTCCAAATGGTTTAAAATTATCATGTTCTATAAAAAAATAAAGCCAATTGATAAGTCCTAGGCATCATCTCACCTGATGGTAAGTGGCTATGAAGCCTAAAATGGAAGCGGGCAACGCAATGGGGAACTGGCTATCTTTTATTGATGCTGGAACGCTTTGGCGATAGGACATAGATTAAGATATTGATAGCTAGCATAAAAGAGAGCAATATTGTACAATTCTAGTGATTCAAAAATGTTTGGCGAACTGAACACTGGTTTCTTGGAGAAAGTTCTTTATGGGCATCATCATAATAAAAGCCGAATGCTGTCCACTGCTGGACATAGACCTCCCTCAAGGGTTTCCACAACGACGGATCCTGCGCTGCTCGCATCCATCGTCTTTCCGAGACATTATGGCCCATACGGTAAGAAAGACCTTGATTAAATTATTGTAAAAGTGTAATACTTATGCTGTCGGTGTGCCTTATTTAATAAAAAATACGGATCGACATAAGAAACATGGAAAACCCACTCGTGCCCCTGTAGTTCATTAGATAATCTAGGGTATAACAAAATTGGTGTAGCACCCGTTGACTGGGGAAGCCCCAGTTACTCGGTACTCATCATACTGAACAACTTTCCCCAAGGAACCCACACTCAATTCTCGGAAAAAAAAAGCGACACTTCATACAAAAATGTACTCAGCTGATCGATTTGTATAAACAGTTTTTTTTTTGCAAGTTGACTAAGGATCTCGGTAAAAGATGTTCAGGGCGATGGTTTGAAGCCCCAGTTAACCACTCCTACACCAATTATGTTAAATGTTAAAAATAAAAGTCCTGAGTCACTCACTCACTCACCGGCTTACAACGTCCAGCCTAAACCCTTGGACCTAGAAAGCTGAAATTCCGCACAGAGTTTAACTCTATCATGTAGACAAGGAATTAGGCCGGATTTTTTGAAATTCCCACGAAATAGGGAATAAAGCGGCAACAAAGTCGCGCTAAAAGCTAGTGAATTTGAATAATAATTATTATGAACACTTACACTCGCAAGCTCCCCGACTTCAACAGATCCACCTTGTGCACCACACTCTTGTCCTCCTTCGGCTTAACCTCCTTCGCATTCTCCTTGGGCTCGTCCTTCTTGTCGCCGGGCATCGCGACAATCCCAGTCGCCACCAGCTTAGCGAACAGATCCGTTACGTTTATGTTGCCTGGAAGTTAATAGTACATTAATGCACAGGCAAAATTATGAGTTCCATACCAGGCAAATAATTATGCCTTTCTCGAAGAAAGGATATATTAAAATACTAGTATTCTCGGCGAACTCCGTACCACCTTACACTACACTAAACTATCCTACCCTACATAAGAACCTTCTCCTGACAATAACGAACTCGACAAAAAAATAATTAGCGAAATCGGTCCAACCGTTCACGCGTGATGCCGTGACCAAGGGAAATAGGGATTCATTTTTATAATATAAGATGATTTGAAGAATCGAGACGAACTCTTGTGTTCCTTATTGGCGGCTCGCCTCTAGCCCTACAACCTTTGCGAAGAGACCCTTGCCCCAGTAGTGGCGATGTTTATGGTTTGTTCAGCGCGATCAATTGCTATCATCATCATATCAGCCGAAGGACGTCCACAGCCGGACATAGGCCTCCCACAAGGATTTCCACGACGACCGGTTCTGCGCTACCCGCATCCTGCGGCGTCCCGCGAGCTTCACTAGGTCATCGGTCCACCGCGTGGGAGGCCTGCCTACGCAACGTTTTCCGGTGCGCGGTCGCCACTGTCGCAACGGCCATCCGTTCTACGAGCTATGTGCCCCGCCCACTGCCACTAAAGTTTAGCAATTCTAAGATTGCTAATCAATAATCATCGATTAATTCAAACTAAAAACTACTTGGTATCAATATAACTAAATCTTTTATCATATCAGCTCACATACGTCCCCACCGAGGGGCTCGCGCCTACCCTGAATTAGGGCGATCAGGCCTTAGTCGACCACGCGGGCCCAGTGCGGGTTGGTCGACTTCACACACAACCTTCGTGTTTCTTCGCAGGCGTGTGCAGATTTCCTCACGATGGTTTCCTTTACCGGTAAAGCAACCGGTAAGTATATGTACGTAAGTTTTGAAAATCACATTGGTAAATCTTTTATAACAAAAAAGAGTGTGTGGTTTTATGAAACCACGGTAAAAGTGAAACTTTTTTTCACATTATAGACATTTACAGAGCACGAAACGATCATGGCTGCTCTCGTCTTGGAGCTACGGTACAGAGGACGAAACGATCATACCGACCGTCACGCGACACGCAGACGAAAAAATTTGAGACGATGTAATGAAAGTTTCGATTTAATAATTAATTTTTAACAATAAATATTTTTCCCCCCTATTTAATTTATATCCTTTGCAACCGTGGTGTTTAAATGGTCTTATCTCTCCTCACCTAGTATAGGCAGACTGGGTTTCTCCTCCTTATCCGGGGATGTCTCAAGGCCGGGTATCTTGTCCGTTTTGGAGAACAGCGGTTCGGCGAGGCAGTAGGCCGACGCAGATGCTGGCGTGTCCAGGTTTGAGGGTATTACGCTGGCAAGCATGTCTAAACCTGGAGACGAAAGAAAAAAAAAACGAAAATATTAACAACTTTTATGGTAAACTCAGGGAGTCACTAAATATGATATCCGGAATAGGGATGACGACAGCATCAGATATAAATTATGAACTATTGATCACTAAATTGCCCTCCTACTTAAACTTCGGAAAACCTTACTCGTTTTGTTTTCCATCAATTCTTCGATTTTTAATTTATCAAAAACACAAAATGAGTACATAAATGACGCTGCAAAACTATGACGTCACGCCTAGGTATTTCAAACATTTTTAGAACACAATGTCGTT
Source organism: Coleophora flavipennella (assembly GCA_947284805.1). NCBI lineage: Eukaryota > Metazoa > Arthropoda > Insecta > Lepidoptera > Coleophoridae > Coleophora > Coleophora flavipennella. The sequence goes on along the minus strand of OX369274.1, from coordinate 2,246,358 downwards.
TTTGACAGATGATAAAAAGTAACTCAGATGACTAGCATTCGCCATCCCTATTAACCGGTCAAGTATCTAGCCTAACAAAGAGTATTTAAACCTGGGACGTTAACGTGTCGAACTCTTCAATGATAAGAATAAGCTTTGTGTCAATGGAATAGAAGCGTTATTCGACTCGGCAAGCTACGGGTTTTCTATTCTGGGCAGTCATGAACACTCATATTGCGTTCAATAACGAGTTTTTTTTTACTGGCTAAAATTTGGGGAACAGTATTTTTTAAGGGAGTGAATATGAAACGTCTTTGTTAATTTTATGAGTGTTCACTGGTCATAAACACTGACAACGTAGCTACTCCAGAAAGATCATAGATATATTTCTATTTCATCATATCAGTCATATACGAGAGGGGTCGAGCCTACCCTGAATTAAGGCGAAATAAAATCCTTAAGGCTTCAACACCTGGACCAATCTTGATGAAATTTGACATGCTGGTATCCTGTGCTACTGGGAAGGACATAGGCTACTTTTTATCCCGGGAAAATAGCATAGTCCGATGCAGTTCCTGAGGGAACTGAAAAAGTACTCTTTTCTTGGTTAATTTCTTTAACATCGCAAAAGGAACAATGAAGATGGTTGAGGGGGTGGGAAATGAGATAATTTACTAATTAGCTTATCCTGACATAGTTCCCGAGGGATCTAGGGCAAACTCATTTCCACGCTATCGCACGTCGGCGTCGCAACGGGGCAACGGATTGAAGTATTTTTTTTGTATAGAATTGGTTGAGGGGATGGGAAGTGACATAGACTGCTAATTAGAATAACCCGATATAGTTCCTGAGGGATCTGGACCACCGCAACACTCGCGCTCAAAGACAGTCACGAAAACGGTGTCCACGCGGGCGAAGCCGCAAGCAAAATGTAGTTTAATAATATAATAAAATATTTCTATTTTCTTCTTGAAATTTTTTTAGATGTTGTCTATTTTTAGTGCAACATGAGATCGGTCCTAGGGGACGGTTTTCAGTGTAACGCCAACATGAGATCTGTCCTAGGGGACGGTTTTTTGGGTTACTTCCAAAAGTGTTATAGCAAGCTATTTATTATCTACATTAAAAAAAAACTTTTCTATTTTTGTTGAATTTCGGTTAACAGTTTCTGTTGTAAAGAACACTACGTAATTAAAAAAAAAATACCTTGCGTATCGCCTTCGGGACTGGGCGTCTTCGGCGGCCGGACAATCGGTTCCTGGTCCACCTCCATCTTCTCAACCGGTGCCAATAGACCCGTGTACGGCGGGGTCGGTTGCGACGCGCCCTGCATGTTGGCTATTTGCACATATCCCGGCTTCACGTTGCGAGGCAACGCCGAGAACCTTATGAAAAATTTCTCGTTGTTTATTGTAATCGGTTTAGGTAGGTCCCCGTATTCCACCCTGAAAGGCTGTTCGTTTATCAAAACAGTACGTAACGCATCTACGAAACGTAAAGTGTAGTATTGTCCATTTATAAATATCTTTTGAACTTTAGCGTCCAGGTATACGGGGCAGACTTGAGTGGCGTTCACTATAAGGTTGATCTTCCCAGCGACTAAGTCTGTGCGTTTCGTTTTGCCAATATCAACTTGGGGTAGCGGCCCTTCTAAATGCACTAGTCTTGGTTTGCCATCGATCATAACTCCAAAAGGTTGTCCACCAAAGAAACATTCAAACCATCTGCCGTTTATATACAATTCTCTAGTCGGAGCACCGAATCTTATGTCGAATACTTGATCGTCTATCTCAACCTGTTTGTATGGTTCATTAAAGGATAGCACTATTGAGTCTTTGTTATCAAAAGTAACTCTTCGGCAACCGGGTAAGAATTTTATTTCCCTGGGATCGTCCCAGTCTAACATGATAACACCAGTTTCACCGTAAAATCTGATCTCTCTTGGCACACCATCAATTTGTATAGTCTTGACTGGATCTTGATCTATATATTCTAAGACATTGAAGTCTGTCGGTGGAATTATGACTCCTGGAGTACCCAAAGGTGGGGGTGACTCTGATCTTTCGTAAGGCTTCAATGGACATTCTTCTTGGCACATGCCAATCTTTGGAGTCGGCAGTGGTATAGGACCAGGACCAAGTGGTCCGAACTGTCTCGGACCTAGCTTGTCGAAGTTTCCTCTGTAAAACGGTGGGACAGGACCTCGGAACCTTCGAGGCATGTTCATGAATTCATCCATTCTTGGCATGGGCTGCCCTCTCCAGTTAGGATAAGGCATGAAGGGTGGCATTGGAGGTCCGGGTAACAAGACTGGTCGAGGTCCATCTACAGTTTCCATATTCATCCTCATATCGGAGTCCTTCATGAACCCTTGGTTTTCTTGCGGAGTTTCAATGAATACCGCCGGCGTGACTCTCTCATCTATATCTCCGAAGGTGTTGGGAGAAGATTTCGGAACAGAAATCTTTTTGTTTTCGTTTTGAATATGCGTTTTGAGCTTTCTTTTCGAGAGTTCCAAAGACTCCCTTTGTTTCGCTTCCTTGAGCTTCAACTTCTCATTTAACTGCAACACTTGGTACATGAGTGCGTTGTACTGGTTCTTGTCTAGCTGTCCATCGCTGAATTGTTCCTTGGCCTGGGTCATAATGATGTTGATGGTCTTCTTGTGGTCTTCCGCGTCGAACTCTTCGACTGCTTCTAGCCGTAAGTCCGTGTCTTCTGAGCTTATTGTGCGACGTCTTTCTCTTTCTACACCTAAAAGTGAATTTTGTTTGTAAATACATAGTATAATATCGTTAAGGTCGTGTCGACAATTTTAACTTTACTGAAGATTTTCGTTAATTATGTTTCTTGCGTCTGCTTAATACATTTAAGGAGGTTCGATTAGCACACTGGCGCCGCCAATAGAAATACATAATTTACTCATTCTTCTGGACTTTAATCGAAATCCTTGAGTATATTGCGCATATGGGGGGCGGGAGGCACCAATTATTGTTTGTTATCTTATAACTGTAAATATTAGGAACAAGTATTTTTTTGCAAAACTGTTAAAAGTGGCCACTTTTAGCTTATGCTTGGTTAAAGATTTGTTCAAAACCAATGAAACACGCCTGAACTATTGTGCCAATAAAAATACGATTTGGGATGTACTCACAAAGCCTATTTTAGATTTTTTTTATTATTCACAATTGGTAAGCCCTGGCATCATCTCATTATAGGCTGATTACTCTTTATTTCGATTTCAAGTGAACGAAGCCGATGGGAAAGGCTTATAATCAAATAAAAACATAATCACGGCTTGATGTTATCTAGTGATGACAAAATGGCAGCTATAATTGTCAACAATCTATAAAAATCTAGTAAAGATGTTTGATGGTATACTTTGTGTTAATATGAACAATATATTTTCAATATATTCTCATTTGTTCTAAAAAAGCGATTTAAAATTGTAATAATTGACGCCGAACACGTTAAATACAATCGTAATAATTGACGCCGAACAAGTTAAATACAAAATTGACGCTCAACAAGTTAAATACGATTGTAATAATTGACGCCGAACACGTTAAATACAATTGTAATAATTGACGCAGAACAAGTTAAATACGTTTGTAATAATTGACGCCGAATAATTTAAATACAATTGTAATAATTGACGCCGAACACGTTAATACAACTGACTTCAATCGCAACAACTACAATTTTACTACCTATTTTATCGATATATCTACTTAAATAAATATAACACATTTAAGATACTTGTTAAAAAATTCATTTTTTCACTTTTCGAATTTTGATTATTTGTTGTTATATGAGTAGCGGCAAAAGAAATACACATTCTGTGGAAATCCCTACTGTCTACCTATTACGATTCATGAATTATAGCAAGCTGACAGACAGACGGATGGACGGACAGCGGAGACGTAGTGATAGAGCTCCGATGGTCACACTTTGAGTGTACGAAACCCTCAAAAAACATAACTTGAGATTTTTAATTCAGCCGCAATTTTTAACGATCATTTATCATCAGATGAGATGAAATCTTGACCTGTGTTGCGGCCCTAGAAGCACCACACCATCGCTTCCCCCGAGGGTGCCGTAAAAGGGAACAAGAACCGAAGGATGGGCAGCAGCGTCCTTTCCGTGTTCTGTGTCACTACATCGCACATTGCAACGCCAACTTACCTGAGGAATACTTTTGGCTGATGTAATGGTTGTCATCGTCATTACATGCCAACGCAGGCTGATTAGCTGAGATAAAACCATGAAAAGTGAATTTAAAAAATATACTTACTAGCTTCTTTACTGAACAGCAGCGGCCTGCCCAGCCTATCTTTTCCCTTCGTGGCCTCAGCCAACTTGGCCCTAACAAGGTCTAATTTCGATGGCGTTTTGTTGGTATCTTCTTTCTTTTCCTACGAAATAAAAATATTTATTTACAAAATATGCGTTATTTCCTAAAAAAAATAAAAATATGATTTATTATAAAATCTGATTCATTTCCTACAGAATAAAAATATGATTTATTTAAAAAATAGGATTTCATCATCATCTTCATATCAGCCGAAGGACGTCCACTTCTGGACATAGGCCCCCCTCCAAGGATTTCTTTATTTATTTAAATACGATTTATTTCATACAATTAGAAACTAAACCACGTTTTAGAAGCCATTTAAGTTTCAAGAGGGTTTCCTCCCAATGGGTTCCTTAAGCCACTTTTTACTAAAAAAATAATTGCAAAATTATTTATTTGAAACGTATAATATTATGCTACTTAAAAGCAATAAGATAAATTTAATGAAAATATATTTTGTTTAAAAAAAGTTGTTTTTAAACAACCATAGTAAAAAGAGGGTTGAGTGAATACCGGCCAAGTGCGAGTCGGCCTCGCGCACTGAGGGTTCCAACTGCAAATCCAAGTTTGTAATCACAAAAAAAAACAATATCTAACTGCACTCTAAAATCCATCAAGCTGTTTATTTAGGCTAAAGGCTCAGCCAAGGAAGAGTTTTTGTAATATTTCTATAGAATCGCTTTTTAGACGACTTCAAAAAAGAAGGTGGTTTCTCAATTCGACCGTTTTTTTTATGTTTGTTTGCGGATAACTTCGTCGTTTATGAACCGATTTTGTTGATTCTTTTTTGTTGGAAAGAAGATATCGCAAGGGTGGTACCAAGATAATAAAACCAGGATCTGATGATGGAATCCCAGGGAAATCGAGGGCAACACTCAAATTTTATAGGCAAGTATTACGTTTTTCATATGTTTTCTAAAGCTATTAAAGTATTTGCATTTGGCAGTCATTATCTCATGATGATGAGCTGATTAAGAAAGGTACAACTCATTAACGGGTATGAGTTAGTGGATAATTCTTTAAATATAGATAGACACCTAGGTACGCATAGACTGATAGTTGTATTATTTCTGGTTATTCAGATGAGCTGATGATGGAAGACTTAACTCTCATGCTGCTGAGATGATGATGGAAGCCACAGGACTCTGTATCTTTTAATGAAACACATGCATTATGATTTAATGATTCCTAATGGCGAGTAGGTTATTGGGTTTAACGTTGTTAGATAGACAGCATTATCACTGAAAATAAAGGAAATAAAAAAAAAAGTTTAAAAAAACTGAAAAACGACTTCAAAATGAAATTTACTCAAAAGTATGAAATAATATTATTATTTTTTTGAGGTCGGTGTCAGCAAACCATTGAATCTAAAACATTTGATACGTAAGTTGTGTGCTGACACCGAACTCAAAAAAATGTAAGCCTCTAATTTAATTCGTACCCACCTTTGATTTCATTATTGTTGGTTAATGTCGTGTATTTAAGTATAATAATATTATTTCATACTTTTGAGTAAATTGAATTTTGAAGTCGTTTTTCAGTTCTTTTAAATTTTATTAATGTCGTTTTTTCACGGGTCGACGGCCAAGTGGAGTCACGTAATAGATTCAAAGACGTAGCTAAATAATTACACTCTACATGTCTCACTCTCGCTACAGCAACCCCTGAGAGCATACTCAAATGTGGGTTCATTTACGTGACAGAAATTCCTTTTGGAGATATTACAGAGACTCGTTGAAAGAAACCGACATATACAGGGTGTAACAAAATTAATGTATGTCCCGTTAACAACTTTTGTTTTATTTGCTGAAATCGCAATAGAATTGACTATAGGTTCCTTGGGGAATGTTGTTCAGTATGATGCGTGTTACATCCCCGGCTGCAAAGAAACCGACATATACAGGGTGTAACAAAATTAATGTATGTCCCGTTAACAACTTTTGTTTTATTTGCTGAAATCGCAATAGAATTGACTATAGGTTCCTTGGGGAATGTTGTTCAGTATGATGCGTGTTACATCCCCGGCTGCATCGGCACTTACCATCAGGTGAGGTGAAGACAAACGCACTCAAGTTTTTAATAAAAATAAAAATTAGCAGAACCCCCAGTTAAATGGTCCTACACCAATTTTGTTACACACCGTATATTATATAAAATAAACTTTCTTAGAGGTTCGGGGGCGCAACGACAAGGGCCGCTACCTCCTATCCGGGAGGTCGTGGTTCGAGTCCTGCCTCGTACCAATGTGTTTTCGAATTTCGATTTCATATGTACGTTTATCCATCGCTCTTACAGTGAAGGAAAACATCGTGAGGAGACCTGCACACGCCTGCGAAGAAACTCGAAGATTGTGTGTGAAGTTGACCCACCCGCACTGGGCCCGCGTGGTCGACTAAGGACCGATCGTCCTAATTCAGGGTAGGTGCGAGCCCCTCGGTGGGGACGTGTATATGAGCTGATGTGAAACTTTCTTAACTAACTTCTCGCGAAACTTTCACCGTCTGTCGTAGTAGGTAATACACCAATCAACAGTAAACATTACACTTAGTAGCTAAGAATATAGTTAGGTGTATCTTCTTCTTCTTCCTCGGTCCCTTAATGCTGAGAATCGCGACCACAAGTGAGCTCTCTCTCTTTTTATAGGTTAAACATGCTAAATGAAAAATTTACAAATTTTTAATTATTATCTTACATGGATTTTAACTAATCAGAGCAGTGGGCCTTAATAAGTCCAAGTTATTCACAAAGATTCGTTTAAATCGTTAACGCTCTTTCTGAGAAAAAGGAACAAACAACCTGGATTTGTATGGGAGATACCTTATTCCGATTTTTCTCAGAATAACGAACTATAGCGTACTATAAGCCATGCCAAGTTATACTAACATACCGAGTTTCATTAAAATCGTTAGAGCCATTTTTGAGTAAAAAAAGGTAATTTTTAACTATGGTGGGAACCCTAAAAAATCAACTTAGGGGAGACTTGAAAAAACGGCTGGAGATATAAAAAGAACATTGCTCTAACCCAAATTTAACCAAATCTGTCCAGTAGTTTATGAACTAGAGCACCGAAAAGACGCACAGATACAAACACACATTTTTGTTGACGTGATAACGTCTTATAAATTGATGACACGGGCTGCATACACGAAAAGTGTGACGTCATTGTCACGTTACGCCAGTGTGACGTCATTGTCACGTTGCGCCTGAGCCTAGCGTGCAAGCGAGAGTTATACTTGTACATACTTGGACGGACGGACGAACCGTCAAACAAGTGTGTCAATGGATTAAAAGTACTAGGCTTCCAGGAGCTTACAAGAGATGTTCCAATGCGGTCGATTCTCTGTGAGGAAAACCGTCATAGGTACTAAAAAGAGGCGTTTCTTATTTATACCCATCTGTGTGTCAATGGATTAAAAGTACTAGGCTTCCAGGAGCTTACAAGAGATGTTCCAATGCGGTCGATTCTCTGTGAGGAAAACCGTCATAGGTACTAAAAAGAGGCGTTTCTTATTTATACCCATCTGTGTGTCAATGGATTAAAAGTACTAGCACTAATTAGTAATCTGTGGTACTAGGCTTCCAGGAGCTTACAAGGGGTGTTCCAACTGTGAGATATGTTGTAGTTTAATATTATTTATAGTTCTTGCAATTCACGAACGGACGAACCGTCAAACAAGTGTGTCAATAGATTAAAAGTACTAGGCTTCCAGAAGCTTACAAGAGGTGTTCCAATGCGGTCGATTCTCTGTGAGGAAACACAAAAGGGGACGTGGACGGGTACTTGTTAACACGCAAAATTATCGTCCGTAAACAGACTTTACAGACAACCGGTTTTTTTTTGTATCTATTAGTGTAAGACAATCAATTCCCATCAAAATCATAGCTTCCACTTTTTATTTTTTCTGCCATCACAATACCCTCTTCACTACTTCGTCGCTCGAAAGTAATACATCCGAAAAACATGACCCTTCTTGTTGGCAGTCGACCAAAAACTAATACTCACTCGCACCTTGACCTCGTTCCAGTCCCTCTTGGGCGACATGACAGGCGAACCTGGCGACTCCATCTCCTCAGGTTTGACATCTTGTATTTCCTCCTGCTTCTGCTTAGGGGGTTCCGAGATGATGCGAGGGGGAGGGACGATCTCTTCCACTTGTGGTAGCTGACGGAGATCGACGTCCTCGTTGCCGAAGAGACTGTAGGGAAAATAGGATTTTAGATTATCATCATCATATCAGCTGAAACACGTCGTCCACTGCTGGACAAGGGCTGATTTCCATAACGACCGCAACGACCGGTCCTGCGCTGCCCGCATCCAGCGGCCTTTCGTGACCTTCACCAGGTCGTCCGTCCACCGCGTGGGAGGCCTGCCGCTACGTCTTTCATTCGTAATACATTCGATTACGGAAATCTGACAAACCACGACACACATATTATATTCTAGTTAGATCGTGTTCAAAAAAGTTACAATTACTTTGATTGATTAATATTTAAATAAGAACCAAACTAATTCTGCATGGAGCACTCCTTTTAAACTGGACATCAACTTTTCTCAAAAAAGTTACTGCCAATGGGATACACTCCTCTTAAACTGGACAACTTTTCTCATAAAAGTTACGGCCAATGGGATACAATCCTCCTTAACAACTACATTGTTTGTGAAACTCGTGTTTCACGTTGTTTTTTTTAATTTAATGAATCACCCAAAATGGCCTCTTTGTAGTGTACTGTGCCGGTGGCGCTCTACGGGGCTGGCTTAGAGAAATTTATATAAAGAGATATTGATATTAAGTTACAAATTGTAAAGCCGAATAGCTATTCTCTTATTTAAATGCAATATCAATAATTTATGAGTTGTAAAATATTCCGTAAAAAATTCGCAAACATGGTGAAATGTACCTAACATATTTGTAGCGGTAAATTTTCCTAGTCACAGCACCGTTACGAATAAAAAGTCACTTTCACTATTTACTACGTTAACTCACCGTGTTACGATTAAAATGTCACTTTCACTATTTACTACGATAACTGACGTTTATATGCATATATAAATCATTAAATATACTTAATTTAATCAATCAAAACAAAAGAACATCAAAACTAGAATTCCTCTACGGCACTACGGCAGGTTCGCGCAAAAAGTTTAGAATTTTTAAACACATACCCAGGAAAAAAGATGTTGCTAATAAGTAATAGATTCTTGGAGCTAATTTACTATACTTTTAGTTAAATCAAATACCAATATATTAAGCGATGTAAAATATTACTTAAAAAATTCACAAAAAATAGCTATGACGAAATGTACCTACCATTGCCGTCGTATTTGTGGGTCCAAATTTCTTATTTACGGCACTATTCACGAGTACAGTGTCACAGTTTCGACTGACTCGGTGGCTCAGTGGTTAGTGCCCTTGACTACTGATCCGAGGGTTGTGGGTTCGATCCCCACCCAGGGCAAGCAAATGTGTGATGAGCAGATTTGTTTGCTCTGTGTCTGGGTATTAAATATATCTATACATGTATGTATTTAAACGTATATAAGTATGTATATCAGTCTCTGGTAACCCATAACACAGGGAATCCTACTTTGGGACCAGATGACCATGTGTGATTTGTCTGAGAATATTTATTATTTACATTCACTCTAAACTGCGTAAAACTAGGATTATTTTTTATATATAATCACTAGATAAATTAATTTTATCAATAAAAATAAAAGAATAACAAAGCCGGAATCGTTTTACGGGTCGGCGGCCTGTCCGCGCAAAAACTTCACAGTTTGTAACTGACTCTTTGTCCTTATATCCACAGAGAAGTATTAAAAAGTGCTGCCATCTTGCTGGTAATTTATCATACTTTAGGTCTGTTTTCATTGCGGCCTTCCTTACTAGGCCAAAATCGGTAATAGAAAACAAAACACGACCTGGTCGATCTTGAAACAAGTATTTCATGGGCACTTTAGGCGACGCGCGAGCGTGAAACAATTGTTTCACAAACACTTTCGATGGGTAAAAATGGCGACAGTTAACAGCGGAGTCGCTAACTGGACAACTTTTCTCATAAAAGTAACGGCTAATGGAATACACTCTTAAACTGGACAACAAGCGAATGTCAATTGTTTATTATCGACTGCCCCTTTGATAATATCTAAGTTTTATGGACAGTGTAAAAACTGGACAACAAGCGAATGTCAATTGTTTATTATCGACTGCCCCTTTGATAATATCTAAGTTTTATGGACAGTGTAAACTCTATAGCGACACTCAAGGGACCGGGCATTTTGTGACGTTTTTTGAGAGTTTTCGTTATACAGAGAAATATTGGCGTCAAAGTAAACCAACTGGTGCTAGAATATTTTGACGTTTCAAAGAGTGAATAGTTATATCGAGTGACGTTTTTCAGAGTTTATTGTATGTATTTGATATTCAAAAATCGATATGAAGCTGTACTGATTTCTTTTAATAATTGTGTACTTATCAGATTTGCAATCTTTTCTCATAAAAGTTACGGACAATGGGATACACTCCTCTTAAACTGGACAACTTTTCTCACAAAAGTTACGGCTAATGGGATACACTCCTCTTAAACTGGACAACAAGCGAACGTCAATTGTTTGATATCGACTGTGCCTTTGATAATATCTAAGTTTTATGTATTTGATATCTGCTTCGAAAATCGATATAAAGCTGTACTGATTTCTTTTAATAATTGTGTACTTATCAGATTTGCAAACTTTTCTCATAAAAGTTACGGACAATGGGATACACTCATCTTAAACTGGACAACTTTTCTCACAAAAGTTACGGCCTATGGGATACACTCCTCCTTACCTGGACAACAATTTTTTTCATAAAAGTTACGGCCAATGGGATACACCCCTCTTAAACTGGTCAACATTACTCATAAAAGTTACGGCCAATAGGATACACTCCTCTTAAACTGGACTACAACTTTTCTCACAAAAGTTACGGCCTATGGGATACACCCCTCTTAAACTGGACAGCATTACTCATAAAAGTTACGGCCAATAGGATACACTCCTCTTAAACTGGACAACAACTTTTCTCATAAAAGTTACGGCCTATGGGATACAATCCTCTTTAACTGGACAACAACTTTTCTCATAAAAATTACGGCCAATTGTATAAAAAGAAAGTTGAAGATTTTCCTACAAGCCGATCAGTGACTGATTATGAGTAGACTTTGTGCAAGTGAACACGGTGTAACAACACTGGTGTAAGACTACGGATGTGCCTTGGAAACTTTCATCTGCGGAAGCATTACCGAAACTGAAATTTTATGAAATATTTTAGTTTGAATCAGATTTAAAGTTCGCCTGCCTAATATAATATGCTTAATATATTCTAATATGCGTTTTCATGTAACTTTTAAAAAAATAAGTTATAGTTATAACAAATGGAAAGTGGTAAGAAAATTATGAAAAACCGTGTGAAATGGTAAAACATTGTACTGAAAATGGTGGAGGAAATTGTGACAAATGGAGGAAAATAGTTAAGAAATACTTAAAACGGAGGGAAACGGTAGAAAGTGGTAAAAATTACGGAAAACGGTTGTAAATATTGCAAAATTGTGCAAAAATGGAAAATGGTAATATTTTAGCGTCCATTTCAATCTTAGTTTTTTATTATTTATGAAACTTTAATTTGTTACGAAAACATTCGTTCTGACCCTTTTGCTAAGAAATGTATTCATATTTTTATTATAGATTTTCAATATTTTACGGTTTTTGAAACCTATCCTGAAACATTTCCGCTAACATTAACCTCGACGCTCCTAACAAAAATGCACACAATAATCAATTGGCTGATCGATAAGTTAAATTTTTAGGGTTCCGTACCAAAAAGATAAAAATGGAACCCTTATGGTATAAATTCGTCCGTCTATCTGTCTGTCACACCTGTTTATCTCAGAAACTACTAATGATATCGACTTAAAATTTGGAATATTTTTAAATAATGCTTGTCCAACTTTATCGCTAATAAAAGTATGAAATAATTGAAAAATTTTAATTTATAGATGTTTTTGTGAAAACTAGCACACTTTATAAGATATCAGCAAAGATCCTTCAACAAAACTCACTTAGGTGGTCCTCAAAATTAACTTCATTGCGTCCAGTCCTAAAAATACCTATAAATATCATTATCATCATCATATCAGCCGAAAAACGTCCACAGCTGGACAAAGGCCTCCCCCAAGGATTTTCACGACGACCGGTCCTGCGCCGCCCGCATCCAGCGGCTTCCCGAGATCTTCACCGGGTCGTCGGTCCACCGCGTGGGAGGCCTTTCTACGCTACGTTTTCCCGTGCGCGGTCGCTACTCGAGAACTTCACTTTACTTTTCTATTTATAAATATAATTTTTAAGAACAATGGCCATGGACTCGCTGGCAATAACCCCTAATGGATCACATTACACAAGGGAGTAGGTACCTAAATAGTACCTATTTTATCTCAGATCCCCACTCAGACCAAGAACCTAGTGCCAACTAGTAGGTTGGTACTAACACGCGTGGCGCTAACCTCGTAGATGCAGTAGAAGATGGATTTGGTGTCCGATTTCTTCGACCAATTAACAGCTATGGACCGGCCCACGCAAACAACGGCTTCAATGCCTACAGAATGTTTTTTTTTATTCACAATTGGTAAGCCCTTGGCATCATCTCACCTGGTGGTAAGTGACGATGATGCCGAAGATGGAAGCGGGCTTACCAAGATTCCCCAACGCAATAGAGAACTGGCTATCTTATCTTCAAGCCGGAACACATAAATGTTGTTAACACTGACGTTTGGCGGCAAGACTTAGACAAGATGGTGGTAGCTAGCCAGGCGGGCTTAGAAAATGCCCTACCACCTACCAAACCGAGTCTTGCGAGTTGACCCCACCGGGAATCGAACCCGCGACCTCCTAGTGTGAAGCGAATGGGCTAACCATTACGCTACGGAGGCGGTGTGCGGTGTGCATTCATAGATTTCGTCTCAGTCGGTCTTTCGAAGGTCATGAGATCACACGCTCGTATATCCGATAATCACATGAAAAACTTTTTATTCGTAAGTAAACATTTTGTAATACCATTCTAATTATATTTTCAAAAATTACTAACAAAATATTCGCATGCTTTCATGATAATTTTTGACTCATTTTTTATGAGATTAATGTGTGGATAGAACCGGTCCATAACTGTTATATCGGTCGAAGTCTGATTTTAACTTTAAAACAGACTACTTTATTAGAGATATTTCTTCATCATCATGCATTGATGGTGTCATTGTTGTAATCGTGTGGACAGGTGTGGTGGTACGGAACCCTCGGCCTAGGTGCGTTGCGCGAGTCCGACTCGCACTTGGCCGTTTATTTGTGAATTGATTTGGGTCTCTTGGAAAACTGTCAGTATGATGAGTAGTACACCAATTTTGTTAAACTTGTATATTTCTTAAAAAAAGTTATTTAATTCGAACTTCAGTGAATATCGTGTAAGTTTTTTTTTCCATCCTTTACAAATATTTGACTAAATCTGGGTAAAAACACAAATAAACTTACATATCAAACTTATCAAGTCTGTTTTTCTTCGTCTTCCCCTCCACGGTCTCAGTGGAAGGCCTCTTCTGCGCCACAGGGGCCGCCTTCTCCACCGCCGGAAGTACCCTCAGATCTACGTCCTTCGACTCCATCACCACTTCCGGTGCATCTGAAAACGGAACTGAATTTTTATGAAGTCTAATGGTCCGAGATGTTCTGTATAAACGTGCACCCCTTACCGGTTCATCTGGTTTTCTTTAATTACTTTACCCGACGATGCAGCAGTGGGATAATTAATTAAAGGTGGGGCATTGATTGGAGCAGTTGTCTCTGTCTTTTTCTTTATGTGTAAAGAGTAAAGTAAATATAACCACACTTTTGCACTCTTTCAATGTTTTTTTCGTTTCAATTAAAAACTACAAATAATTTTAAAAATTCCAACTGGCATATTGAAGCGTGTGTTAAGACTAATCGAGTAAGAAAATCTAGAGATTTAAACCGGCCTGGTTTGCCTGTAGAATGAATGCAAATCTTTGTTTTAAAAGATGGTTTCTATAATATATTTTTTTCTGTTATAAAATTGAACGAATCCTGTTTAGGCAACTGACAAAATAAAGTCATTGAAATGAAGAATCCGGTTACAAAATATCACTTTCATATGTTTTGTGAAGTTTCCAATGCATCGTTTTAACAGTATGCACTAATGTGCGATTGTAGCTTGAATTTAGTAGCTTAGGCAGTGGACACCAATGTTTGATTACCCACAGGTGTGTTTTCATGTATAATATGTATAAAAGAATTTTTTTTTGTGTTAATTGCATTTTGAGATATCTGTTTTTGAAGAGTAGTTTACACATATTATTTACTTACCCTTTTAAGTACATAGATTTTTTTCTTTACGGTACGTAAAGTGTACGATTTTCTTTGTTATTGTTAAGTCTTTGATTAGTTACAAATTATAATTCATACGAAAATAAAACTTAATAAGATCCTAAAACTATTTCTTTTCTTTAATTCCAGTAAATCCATCTGGTGAAAATTCATTTAGTATAGTGGTTGAGTTTAGGGCTAACACCATTCCCGCTGACTTCTCCGAGTTACTTACACAATAATAAATAAGTATTCAAAATACAATGCAACACGTGTAGAGCCCAATATTAACGTCATCCACCAATAACGAGCGAGCTTATCATTAATGATGGATGACCTGTAATAGTTACTTTTAATATCACTAAACGTAAGTTATCTTTTAAAGTTAATTGCAATATCTCTAAACGTAAGTTATCTTTTAGAGTTAATTGCAATATCTCTAAATGAAAGTTATCTTTTAGAGTTAATTGCAAAATCTCTAAACGTAAGTTATCTTTTAGAGTTAATTGCAATATCTCTAAACGTAAGTTATCTTTTAGAGTTAATTGCAATATCTCTAAACGTAAGTTATCTTTAAAAGTTAATTGAAATAAATCTAAACGTAAGTTATCTTTTAGAGTTAATTCCAATATCTCTAAACGTAAGTTATCTTTAAGAGTTAATTGCAATATCACTAAACGTAAGTTATCTTTTAGAGTTAATTGCAATATCTCTAAACGTAAGTTATCTTTTAGAGTTAATTGCAATATCTCTAAACGTAAGTTATCTTTTAGAGTTAATTGCAATATCTCTAAACGTAAGTTATCTTTTAAATTATACGTATCCAGTGTTGAAAATCAATTTTCAAGATTAGTCGCAAATCAAAGTTGTCTTGTTCTATTTAGGGTTCCGTACAGAACTCTTTATAAGATCGTTCTGTCCGTCCGTCCGTTCGTCTTATACTATACAGTCACATTGTCATACATTAACTAACATTTTTCACACAAAAATAGTTAAGATATTCCTACTGCGAGAGCTAGAGACGCAAATTTACAATGTATATACACAGATGAGATACTAGCTACTTCGTGTATATGTCGCAGCCGTTACGTAGAATCAGCCGGTTTCCAAAACGGCTCGCTGAATGGCGCCGGATTGCGCTGCTTTGTAAACTAGGTAATGAGTAAAAAACCGATGATTTCTTCTTCAGTGAAGCATTCTGCTACCCAGGGGGGGAGGCTCTTTGACTGTATAATTAATCAAACCTGACCGAACCTAACATAGCTCGCTCATTTAAAATATGTTACTCAGTAATTTGTACGCAAAGCGGCGTACTTTCTTTCAGCCGAATTGAAATCCGGCTAAACGTGACGTCGTCGCATTAAAAAACGCCGCCATTTTACAATGCGGCGATGTTCGGCGCGCTGTTTGGAAACCGGCAGATTCTACAATACGGCTTCCACATATACAGTACACAATTTTATCAACATACATCTGTTTCTCGCAAATGGGTTCGGGTGACAGAATAACAGTGTTTTGCTTTTTTTAAGGTAAAAACTACACTGAGCTGATGCCCTTTTGTATGTATTATATTATTTTATTTATAATTTTTAAGGTTCCGTACCTCAAAAGGAAAAACGGAACCATTATAGGATCACTCGCGTGTCTGTCCGTGTCACAGCCAATTTGCTTAGAAACTACTGGACCGATTGAGTTGTAATTTGGTACTAAGTCGGTGAACCCAAGACGGAAGTGTAACGTAAATAAATGAATTTTAAACATGTGTGACATGCTTAAAATCCCCCCCCCCCCCAACCAAATCTAGATATAGATAATATCACCAAATCTACTGCCTAAAATTTTGAATAAAATATTTCATTGCTTATAGATTACAGGAAAACCTATAAGAAGTCTGGTATTTAAAGTATAGGAATTTTTTTTCTATCAATGTACGGAACTCTCTCCACGCGAGTTCAACTCGAACTTATCCGATTTTTTTCTAATGTAACTTGTTTATTGTCAGCAATACAATAAATCTTTAATTAATTCAGTGTTCGTTCCAAATAAATAATTTACAATATATTTTTATTAAATATTGAATGATTAAAAAAAAATTTTTTTTGGCTATCAACCTATATACATGAAATAAACGGTAAAAATACAGTGCATCATTGAATTAGTCTTTTAAAATGAAGTAGAATTTTCAACAACATTTAGATATAGCTGGATACCGTCTGCAGTAGGTTAGGCCCCAAAATCGTTATCAAAAGTTCCCCCCCCCCCCCCCTTGGCGTTTCTAAACTGTTTTACTAAGAAACTTGAAATCGTCCACGTATGTGGTTCTTAGTGGGAATTTTAAACGAAAATTTCGGGTATCCTGTGCTGAACAGTTTCAAGATACAAAGTATTAACTGCGGAATCCTACACTAAGGGTGGTGCAACATACGCTTAGCCATTTTTTTTATAAATTCTGGATAACTACTATGCGTCGTCGTTTAGTCATGGTTCCATAACCGTGACTATACCATTATAGTTCTCGTAGAGCTTCGTCCAGAAACCTGATATTGCTTTAGTAAACTTCAAGTGGCTAATTTAGATTTGATTCGATTGATTTTTACTGCTTGCATCGCTTTTGACACTTAAACGTCATAGTTTAGATGATATGACTAAATAAAATAACTAATCACTCTCGCTCTAAGATATATACCGAAGAATATATGCAAGTTAATAAATTACACAGATTTCAGACTCTCCAAAATAGATCTAAAGATATACTTAGAATCCTATTGTTATCTTATTTATTTATTTAGTTACTAGTATGACACAAAAACTACCGTTTTGGTAGATTTTTTCAGAAACTATTATCCCTATTTTTAGTAAGTATCACACTACCCTCACTTTGAAATAAAGTAGTCTACTGCCTGAAGATGATCACGAAACCGGTTGCAGTATAAACAAATTTGTGTTTTATTTACATTAATTGTGGAATAGTGCAAGGAAAAACCTAAATATGTTCAGAATCCTAATTGCCTACTTTTCATCACTAAATTATATAGTAAAACTATGAAAACATTTATAGAAACTTTTTACAGTCATGTGCCCGAAAATCTAAGAAACGGAACATTTCCTGTACTATGACTGCCTACTAATTTTACTGTTAGGCACCACGATATTCGTCCCAAAAGTAGAAAATATTAAACCGTGCGTACCTTCGAATTATATTTCTCAACAATGAAATTAATACTTGTACTGATTGACAACTTATCGAAGAATGTGGACACTGTTTAATTATAATTACTGAAATAACCAAACACAAATCTTACTGCGAATATCTCTTTTCCCCACTTATCTCTTATACCCACTATCAATAAAATGTAAACACAGCTGATTCACGGCAAAATTTTGAAGAAATTTAATCCTAAATTATTTTTATGCAATATAAAAGTTGGGTTGCATGTTATTTCTTTCATTATTTAATTAAATGAAATCCAATAATGGCTGGACACACCTGCCTGCCACGACGTCCCAACGTGTACAAGGTGTTCATCCATGTGCGGATATCTCAAGGGTCACAAGGTAGCCTCACAGATCACCCTTACGAAACGGTAATCAGTACTTCCTTGTAATCATCAAGCAATCTTTCCTATGAACTATTCTGGCAAGGTTGAAGGAAAGAGACGTAATCGGGCGGCGGGGGTGATGTAACAGGAAGGGTGAAACGCATAGATAGTTCCACGCGACCGAAAAAAACAGCTTACAAAGACATAAACGCGAACAGGCATAAAAGTGAAACGAAGATTGCACGCGTCACGCGATAGACAGACAACGCGAGACAGCACTACGGACATCAATGAGACGTACACGAGCCAATGCAACTAACAGTGTAAGTTGAACTTTATATTTTAAATTCAAAATTTATAATTCATAAACTAATCAAATATTTGATGATAAAAGGTTGTATCTATTATTTTTAAATTGGTTTTTCAGACTTTTTAAAAGTTTTTATTTCTCCTCGCCAATACACTGTCGACAGATCGTTGACGTCTCACTAGTTTAGTGCGAGGCTGACAGCCGAGTCCTTCTTGTATGTATTTCACTTCTCGAGGTGTTGTGTATTCTGTGTTACTTAGCCACGATATTATGTAATACTGACTGACAATTTATCAGAGAATGTGTTTAAAATAGGCTCCAAATACATAATAATTTAACAGACAAATCTTGAAGCAGTAATCTCTATAACGACTAATCTTGCCTACCAAGTCCAACTGTTTACCATATCGTAAAGGGCAATGGCATATAATAGGATGTCCACCTACAACTTCGGACGGTACTAAGTCAGCCAAGTGCAACATTATGTACCAATTTTAATAAAGAAAAAATAAACTGTTTTCCTGGAGGAAAACAAAAGTCTTAAAGGAATAGTAAGTTATTCTACCAGTATATTTTACCCATCTTCCCAACAGAAGCAAGTCTTCAAGATCCAGTCTTCTTTGAGCAGATACGATTGGTCCAGAGTTCCAAACCTTCCACCCACTTGCGTAGTGTAGAGGCGCTTTTACTGGTCCAATGGTTGCTTCCTCACTTTGTTCTTCAGTAATTAATAAAAAAACTTACGTTTATGAGACATTGCAAGAACTGAATCCAGTTGTTATTCACGACAAGTTATATTAGCAATCACCATACCAGGTTGTGTTTGAAAAATCGTGCTTTGAAAACGGAAATTACTCGAAAAATCTTAGTGAACTGTGCATCGAAATGGTAAATTTAGTACCTCTTCCAGAAATAATTACGAAAATTTGAGTTTTAGTCAAGAGTACTTCTTAAAGTAAGGGTACAAAAACGCCGTTGAAAAAACACGTCAATATGAATACTCCATGAAATGGAAAACATTTTATTTTACACAACAAGTGCAATCCGTGTCCGCTTACATCTATTGTCACAGCCGTACCAGACCTTAGGCGAACGCAAACGAATATAGAAATCTTACTTGTAGACTCGTTTTCTGCTGGTTTGTCAATGTCCATTTTCTCTGGTAGGACAGTTTCCGGACTTTCAGACTTCTCCCTGTTTCTCCTCATGTAGCGTTCCTTGTGGTAATTCTTCAGTTCTTTGAAGGGCACTACTTCAGGTTCTGGTGGTTTTTCCTCTACTTCGACTGGAGGCTCCACAGGTTTAACTTTGCGACTTTCTTTGCTCTTCGCCCGTTTTTCCGGCGAAGACCCACTCGAACTGTCTTTGCTGCTGTTATTGTTATCTCGCTTCTTCTTCTTGTCAGGTTTAATCTCCTTTCTTCTTTTGACTGGAGACGGAGCGTCTTTTTCTTTTATATCTTTCACCTCATCCCTATTAATTTTGGGAATCGGTGGTAATTTGTTTATTTTCTTAGGATCCACTAGCTTGTCTATGTATTCGTCGATGGAATTTTTTTCATTTTTCTCAATAACCTTCTCTTCACTAACACGATCTTTATTATCATCGAACCGACGGATCTCTTCTTTCTTTCTTTCGATTTTATTTATATTATTTATTTTATCTTTTATTCTTTCACATTCATCTAATCTTTTACGTTCTTCATCTAATCTTTTGCGTTCTTCCTCTAATCGTTTACCCTCTTTATCCTCTCTCTTCTGCTCTTTATCAGTATCTCTTTTCCGTTTCTCCTCTATTCTTTCCTCTCTTATTCTATTCTTATCTCGACGGGGCTTTGGATCCTGTTTTGTTTCTAATCTGGGATCGCGGCGACGGCGCGGGTCGCGGACAGCCGTGCGGGCGGTCTCGGGGTTGACGTCAATAGTGATGACGTTCTTGCGTTTAGTGACGCGCTCAAGCGGCTTTATGTCAAACACGTTAGGAGATATGACGGGTGGCGGTGGTGGTACAGCAGGCATGCTGACTCGTGGTATATTTGGAGGTGGTGGTACAGCAGGCACGCTGACTCGTGGTATAGTTGGAGGTGATGGTGCAGCAGCAGGCACGCTGACTCGTGGTATATTTGAAGGTGGTGGTGGTACAGTAGGCCTGCCGACTGGTGGTATAATGGAAGTTGGTTGCATGCGCGCCAGGCGAGGGTCTCTTCGAGCGGAGATGAGAGCAGCGCTGACTGGCGCGATGCGACCAGCCCCCGCAGATTTATTCACGGGCTGCAAAGAAAACATGTGTTTATGCAATGCTTTTGGTACTTCTTAACTCTAATTGCAAGTCTACACATGTGAAGCCTTTAGTGTTGTTTGCATTTTTTTTACATTTAAATCTGAAAATCCAGGGGTGTCAATTAAATGGTTAGCATAGTATTGTTATTTCTGTGAGCAGAAAAATATAATCGGTCAGCAGAAATAGCTAATCGGTCAGCAGAAATAGCTAATTGGTCAGCAACTCATGGTCAGCAAACATTTCAAAATCAATCAGCAATTTATGTCATTCTGGATGGCTGTAATTATTTTAAACATCCCCGTACTACACTCTTCCTACAGTGTTGAGTGGTCGACGGAGCCCCTTCGGGGCTCCTACTTCTGTGTTCTCATGTTAAACCTAACACTACGACTGTGCGGGGAGGCGAGCTTAGCTCGCCTCCCCGCACAGTCTCCGAACCTAACGGATCCGAGTCGGGGTGCTCCGCAAGTCCGAGCTCGCTTCGCTCGCTCCCGCTTCCATTTAGAACTCCCCGTACCACACTCTTCCTACAGTGTTGAGTTGCTGCTTATAGACATGTTTTTCTGCCGCTCAATCATGAAATCTTGCCGCTCAAGTAGTTATTTTGCGGACTGAATGTTTATTATGCCTTTAAAAAATATATATTTCAAAATCCAGTGGCTTCTACAATTTTATATTTTATCATCATCACATTCGCTCATATACGAATCCCCACCGAGGAACTCGAGCCTACCATAATATTATATGTATTATTATTAATTTATACTCGCGTACTGGCTTTTGCCCGCGGCTTCGACCTCGTGGACATCGTTTTTACGAGTGTCTGAGGGCGAGAGGTGCGCGCGGTTGTCTCCAGATGCCTCGGAAACTATATCGGACTACTCTGATTAGCAATCTATGTCTATTTCCACTTCTTCGACTATTTCTAAGCAAAACATCACGTCAAAGTGTTGCGACGCCGCCGTCGTGCGCGAGCGTCGAAATGAGTTTTGCCCAGATAGGGAACTATATCGGGCTAGAAGTAGTCTATGTCACTTCTCACCCAACCTCTCAACCATATATGTGCAAAAAATCACGACAATGCCCTGCTCTGTTTCTACATGCGCGAGCAACTCCTTCGGAAACTATGTCGGGCTAAGTAAATTAGTATTAGTAGTCTATGTCACTTCAAACCCCTTTAACCGTCACTGTGCAAAAAATCACAACAATTCTTTGCTCCGTTGCGATGTTAAAGAAATCACGCAAAAAAGTCGAAAATATATTAGAGAAAATTTTGACTCAAAGCGTCGTAAGGGCCTTATCACATGTCGTACCGGATAAAGTAATAACGTATGAGCTATTCTTCGTTGCGGCGCGGCACCCGTACATACAGTAATGTCACAGGTAATGTATTGGCTAGCGCTTAGGAGCGTTCACATGAACACGGCCCGCACAAGACACGATACCACCACTGGAGTGGCCAATCGCTGCTGCCGGGCTGTGCGTGAACAGCGTGTAAGTCTTGTGCATGTCAAAGAAATAGCGCTGCCGTGCCGTAAAGACGGCAACCGTGTGCATGTGACAAGGGCTTAACTGAGATATTTTGAGAAAAAAGAGAGAACAATTACTGTTTTGACAACCTTTAACTCCAAATATTTACGTTGTAGGTCAAAATGTCTTAATATGTTTACGGTATGTACTTTAAGATAAGATAAAGCTTTATTCCAGACAGATTTAAAAGAAATCATGTTACAAAAAGATTAAACTAAATATATAAATACAATACAATATTCTTTATTGCATCACAACATGAAAAAAGAAATTAACAATATAGAAGAAAGCCTACACAATACATTTTTTTTTGCATCCTCTATTTAAATTTACAGTCTGTATCGGATGGACTTACCGATATTTTAATGGCATGTAATACACCACATTTCATAGACGAAAAACCCTCCCTTAGGGGGATCGCATCCTTCTCCCCTCTAAATGGCAACCATTTTAATATTTTTTTTGTAGATGTTCATGTAAAGTATGTTTTCTCTTGAATTAGCAGCAGTAGACTCCAAAATGGTCTCATTTAAAAGGTGATTAGTTTTCTCTACATAAAATTTATCAAATTTATTGACAAAAAAACACAAATACTTTCAGAAAAATAAAATAATTTATAGTTCCGTACACCCAACGGTACATACTTACCGATTGCTTTAACGGTGAAGGAAAACATCGTGAGGAAACCTGCACACGCCTGCGAAGAAACTCGAAGGTTGTGTGTGAAGTCGACCAACCCGCACTGGGCCCGCGTGGTCGACTAAGGCCTAATCGCCCTGATTCAGGGTAGGCTCGAGCCCCTCGGTGGGGACGTATATGAGCTGTAATGATGAATGATGACACCCAACGAGACCCTATTACTTAGCCTCTGTTGTCTGTCCGTCTCTCAGCGGGCCGTATTTCATGAACCCCAATAGGTGAAGTTGAAATTTTCACAGAATATGTATTGTTGTTGCCACTATAACAACGAATACAAAAAATTTGAAAAAGAGAATAAATAAGTGGTTCCCCATAAAAAAAAAACGTCTTTTTTATAGGTCTTCAAAAGTATTATTGATTTAGCTATATCGTAAAAACGGTTATACTTGATATGATTATAGAACTAATACTGAAGTAAAAAAAAAACAATAAAAATCAGCCAAGTGTGAGTCGACTCCAAACTGAAAAAAAAACATATTTCTGTCGCTCGCGTTTATGTCTTTTGTTTGTAATGTGATAGGTATCATTGTGTGGAGAGGTGTGGTGGTACGGAACCCTCGGAGTGCTAGTCCAACTCGCACTTGGCCGGTTATTTTTCAATCTACTGTAAAAATGAGGTCATTAATGTGTTGTTTTTTCTTGTTAATCGATCGATTTTAAGCTTAGTTGTAAAACGACACCAAATTATGTACCATTAGATTCTTACTTAGTGTGCCAATTTATGGTTAATACGCAACTCTCGTGGTTTGTCGCTTAGAAAAGGCCAAACGGGCCCCACAGCAGTTTCAGTGAGAGCTACGTCGTATCTGCAGAATGGAGGCAGTCACTTTGAACAACTGTTTTAAGTAGTGTTAGAGTTAAAAACATGTGAAAATTTTAAATAGTAGTAAAATTACAATTAAAGGATTGTCACAACCCCGCACGAGGTTCTCTTAACCATAAATTTGAATCATTTCGTAACTAATAGACGATTTAGTGTCGTTTTGTAGCTAAGCTTGAAATTACCGATTAAGAAGAAAAAAACAACACGATAAAGACCTCGTTTTTGCAGTAAGTTCAAAAAAAAGGAAAAACAAAATTATTATTTTATTCTTTAAACTTTTTGTGTTTTTTTTTTGTCCTCAAATGTTCCGGTTAATTTTATGTGTAGATCGCCAGGGAAATTAAATAACTTTTCAAATGAGACCATTTTTAAAGTCTGTACTACTGCTGCTAATTCAAGAGAAAACATATTTTTTATGAACAGCTACAAAAAATAAATTTAAAATAAAAAAATGGCTGCCATTTAGAGGGGAGAAGGATGCGACCCCTTAATGGGGGGTTTTTGGTCAATGACATATGGTGTATTACATGCCCATAAAATATTGGTAACCCTATCCGATACACACTGTATGTATAGGTTTAATTAACCGTGTGCGACATTTCGAAAAAAATATTGACACTATGCCACGCTCCATAATGTTGCAACCCCTTTGCACATTCATTTTAATTCTACCCTGATATATGATATTACATAGCCTAAGTGGTGGCCATACTAGTCAGTTACCAATGAATGTCAATCTTGTAGGTTAATATAACGACCTGACTTCCAACAAGGATGTTATCAATGCGACTGTATGTTGTTTTTGTATGTTTGTTATGTGATATCTTCGCAGATTTTCAACTGCTTTTCATCATGATTCTATTTTTATTCGATAGGGTATGCTGCCAGGTTAGTCCTACATAAATTTTATCAAAATTGGTGTACAATATTTTTTTAAATAATAATGCAAAATTATTTATGTCTTTGTGATGGAAGTCGTTTTTTTAACGTGTATAGCGTTTCCAATTATTTGTAACAAAATGTTGGGAGGGCCTGGCAGGTGTACGTAGGAACTATAAATAATAAATCAATGATTTAGCCAGTGTAGTAGCTAGTTTGAAGCGGTGTTAGCACAGTGCGATTTGCGTGGTTGGGTTTGTCACGCAGGTCAACTGACTTGAAACACGGTCGTTCCCAGATGGATTTGTGTGTTAGTAATGACAAAATTGAAAACGGGGCTTAACGGGATTTTATTGATGTTGTTTTTACCTCAACGTTTCGACTATGCTTCGATAGCCGTGGTCGCGAGTAGACTGGAGCCGCGGTGTCATCGCCGCCGGCGCATCGCAGGAACAAACTAAGCGCACGATCGCCGAAAGAGTCAAAGAACATATAGCAGCTGTCAAAAACCGTCAGATTAATAAATCTGCAATCGCGGAGCACTTGCTTGAAACGTTGAGGTAAAAACAACATCAATAAAATCACGTCAAGCCCCGTTTTCAATTTTGTCATTATGAATAATCGTGAAAGTTTAAAGTGTGTGTTAGTAGCATTTTTTTCGACCGCTTCTGTGCTTCGCAAGGTACGTTAAGCTGTTGGTGCCGTTTCTATCACTAGATGGCAGTTGTTAAGTCCTGTCACATGTCTTATAGGCGGCTTCAAAAACTTCTGACAGTGGTGTTTGCCCCTCCACCAATTCGAACTGGGCCCCAGTGTGTTGAGTATGGCATAACCTTCCTGATCTTGGGAAAAGACCCGTGCTCCACATGTGGGGACGTTGTGGGTTGTCAACGCTGTAGCTGAAGGTATGTCCATGCTTTTTGTATTATAAGTTAACTAGCACATCACCTGTTGTGTACATTATATTTTAGGTTTATACTCAAGATATTTAAATGCCAAACACATCAATCATAGGTATTAGGCTCAATTCACACCGGGACGGCAGCGGCCGGCAGCGGCTGGGAGCGGCCGTCAGCGGCTGGGAGCGGCCGTCAGCGGCGAGTAGATACCGTCGGAGCCGGCTCGCGCCGCCGCCGGCAGCCGCGCGTGGCCGCTGGCAGCCGCACGCGGCCTCCTCTTCGACCATAGTTTGTATGGGGGCGAGCGCGCGCAGCCGCTCGCGGCCGCGCGGCCGTCCGCGCCGCCGCGCGGTAGCTCGCGGTGTCGCGGGCGGACGCGCGCGCAGGGAGCGCGCAGCCGCGCGGTGGCTCGCGGCGCCGCGGGCAGCCGCGCGGCGTTTTCGTACTTTTCAAACGATACTAATATTTATAAGCATGAAGATAAAGTTTAAAATTGTTTAACACTGAAAGTGCTCGTCGCGTCGCTGCCGGCCGCTGCCGTCCCGGTGTGAATTGAGCCTTAACGCCTTCGCTGCCATTTGCTAATCCATTCATAAAGGAGACAGTGGAACTTTAAAGCAAATAGTTAAAATAACACCTCTGCCTCTCCAACACCTCCACAAAATAAATAACAAAATAAGTAGGCTACAATTGCGAGGCGCAATCGCAGCCCCCGGTACCCATTATCACTTTGATGCGCCCGACGACGGCCGAAGACATATTGGCAGATGTGTGTCGCTTCATTATGTAGTAAAAAAAAAATAGTAAAAGGAACTTACGGGTCCAAGCCTGGCTTTAGCAGGTAGGGTGGCAGGCGGCACCTCGGGCGCCAGAGCGGGCGCCACGACTGGATTGACCATCGCGATCGGCGTGGCGGCCGTCGTCACAGGCGGCACCTGCGACAACACGAAAATGCAACATTTTAGTTAAATGTATGTTTGTTTGTGAACTCCAAAATATACAATTATAGATACAAAAAAGCAATATAATGCACAAAGGCGGACTTATCCCAAAAAGGGATCTCTTCCAGCCAACCCTGGGCTGAATTAATTATAATTAATAACTTTTTATGGCTTAAAAAAGGCTTTTTCGTCGGCGGCTCAACCGGTAACGACTCGGTCCTCCTAACCAGAGGTGCCGGGTTAAAATCCGGACGACGGTCAATGTACCAATGAGATTTTCGAAACTTACGTACATATACTCACCTATTTCTTTAACGGTGAAGGAAAACATCGTGACGAAACCTGCACACACCTGCGAAGAAACTCAAAGGTTGTTTGTGAAGTCGACCAACCCGCACTGGGCACGCGTGGTCAACTAAGGCCCGATCGCCCTAATTCAGGGTAGGCTCGAGCCTATCGGTGGGGACGTATATAAGCTGATATGATGATGATTATGGCTTTTACGCAAGCTGTCGCGATACCAGATACCGCCCAGGTAAGCTGGTTACCGCGCGTTCAGAGATACCGCTAGCGGAAAGTGCTCTGGTTTGAACAGCTCGTTATCCACTACACGTTGGGATATCGATACCTACGGAGTAGAAGATGCCGCTCATATCTGAATAGTCCTCGATTGACGTTCAGAAAACGTGCACAGAGGTAGGTGTCAGCGGGAGTGGGACAGTGCGAGGTGGTGAGGAGCACAATCGCTTATTGCTCTAATCAAGAAAATACATATATAAACAAACCATTCACAAAATTTCATTGTTTTAAAACAATAATGATGTGAAATGTGTATTAAATGGTGTTGATATAGAGGGTGTAACAAAATTGGTGTAGGACCCGTTAACTGGGTGTTCTACTCATCATACTGAACAACTTTCCCCAAGGAACCAATAGTCAATTCTCAAAAAAAAATATGGACCCTCCATACTAAAATTCACAAAATTGGTCGATCAGCTGATCGATTTGTATGAAGAAAAAATATTTTTTATACGATTTCAGCAAAGTCGTAGAACAAAAGTTGTTCAGTATGATGAGTAGAAGCCCCAGTTAACGGCACCTACACCAATTTTGTTACACCCTGTATAACTCTTACAAAGATATCAATTAACCAGCCTGCCCCAACCTATATGTATGGTCGCGACCATTCGCGCGCGCATCTGCAGCGCCGCGCACGCCGCCCACTGCTCGGGCTATCGACCTACCCAACAAATTGTTAACAGGACAGTCACATGTCGATATATTTAATGACATCATCATCATCATATCAGCCAAAAATCGTCCACTGCTGGACAAAGGCCTCCCCCAAGGATTTCCACGACGAACGGTCCAGCGCTGCCCGCATCCATCAGCTTCCCGCTAAGATTCACCAGGTCGGCGGTCCACCGCGTAGGAGTCTTGCCTACGCTACGTTTTTCGGTGCGCGGTCGCCACTCGAGAACTTTACTACCCGTACCCCATCGGCCATCTGTTCTACGAGCTATGTGCCCTGCCAACTGCCACTTAATGGATTTTTAGAACCAATAAGCAGTATTGTATTAATAGTTGAGTACCTATTTATTATTTAAAATAGTAGGCAGGCCTCCCACGCGGTGGACCGGCGACCTGTTGAAGAAAGCGGGAAGCCGTTGGATGCGGGCAGCGCAGGACCGGTCGTCGTGGAAATCCTTGGGGGGAGGCCTTTGTGCAGCAGTGGACATTTTTTGGCTGATATGATGATGATTTATAAATTTTAGACTAGTGTGAACTAGAATATGAGTGTCTTGGCTCGTGCTGTAAGCTGCTATTGCAAATAAGGAATATGCCGGAAACTTTAATTCTTACCTTCTTAACGCCCTTCTCGGCCAGCTCGAGCTGCCTGCGGGTCTGCTCGAGCTCCATCTCTATCTTTTTCCGCTGCAGCATCAGCAGCTCCTGTTCCTTCTTGGCAAGGATCGTGCGCATCTTCTCCTCCTCGTCCGTGGGGGCTGGAGTGGTGCTGGTGGCAGCTGCTGTGTTCTGGAAAGCAATTGAATGTTCTAGATTTCCAGCATTCAGTATTCTAAAATCTAAGTCATTAGATTCAAATTATTGTATTTTCTTGTTTTTGTGATATTAATATTTTCTGGCTAGGCATACATGGTATGAAAAGATTTTTTTTTAAATTGACTAGTTTGTTGAGCGATAGCAGTCTTATGACTGACTTAGTGGTAGCAAAAAAAAATTAAACTGTAGGTTTGGGAATGGATATGATCATTCCCATGTGAAACTGAAATAGAATGGGGAAAACTTATACAATACAATATCAACCATAGCAGAGATGAGAATGTACAGTCAAAAGTATATGAGTACCATATTAATTTGCACAACCTAGAACTCTCTTAAAGCATTGATGAGCTTGTGTGTTTGAGACCACCACATTCACCCTTATTTTTATCCACAAATGGTGTCCACCTGATGGTGATTATGATGCCCAGGACTAGCAGGCTTATCAAGATTTCTCAACACAATGGAGAACTGGCTATATTATCTTCAAGCCAGAACACATCAATGCTGCTAACATTGATGTTTCGCGGCAAGACCTAAATAACAAACTGGCGACTAAAATTTGCCCTTTTTTACTTTGTCTTACAAAGCTAGACTCCACTGGCAATCAAACCTATGATCTCCTGATTTGAAGATACCAGATAACTTCAGATTAATTACGCTATGGAGGCAATCAAACTATTTTGAAATTGACCTAAACGACCTACTGACTGTGACAAATTCATCATCAACTCATACTTTTAAGTGCAGCTGACTGAACAGCAAACTAACAACAACAATAAACATAAAAACAAACTAAAAAACACCTTTTTCAGAAAATTTGGATTTACATGGATGTTTAACTGCTGCGGCTGCGCTTGGATCGGCCATGCCGGGTCAATCAAGCTCACTTTCACATCCAGCTGGTACAGCTTCATGGCCGGGAACACATCGTGCCATGTCTCACGCAGTTTAAACATTTGCGACCTAATTTTCTCATCCACCTGTGGAATAACCACTTCAGTTAGGATTTTCTTAAGCATTTAAATCAAGAAATTATAAAATTGGAATATGTATAATATATTTACCTGTTTGAAAGTCCTAGTAAACATATTGACGATGCTCTGTGAGAACTTCTGTGTATATGCTCCCCCAACATTCTTGATGATGGAATCAACTAAGTAAAGGACCGGCAGCTTGATTTCAGGAGGAACCTGTATGGAGGAAAAATAATCTCTAATCCTGGTCCATGGTGACCAAGGCACCAACAATGCCTGATTGAAAAATGTTCTTTAATTTGGCTGATTTAAGAAGTCTTAAATCTAAGATTATGCTTGTTACATGGTACAGGAAAGAATAATACAAGTTTCGTTCTGCAACTCTTTTAATTTTCACTATGAAAAATAAATAAGTAAGAACTCTGTTTCAAAATGCTTTATTTCAACAACATCTCGGTACAAACTGAAATGAAGTAATTTGTTAAAATGTAATACTATTTACCAGTGGAGGTACAAAGATTGCTGAAGTTGTGGTATTTTTAACAGGTATCTCCCATATTATAAAAGGTCATGTGTGTTAAACATTAGAATTTGCAGAATTTTATAACTGGTATTAAAGAAAAACTATTTATGACCAAAAACAGCATTTGTAAGGACAGAAAATAGAGAAAGAGGTGATTTTCTTTGTGTTTGGTGCTTACCTATGAAATTTCCGATTGGACAAAAAATATATATAATTGGTATAAAAAGTATAAAAGAAAATTTATTCTCAAAAGATTATTAGACTTTCATAAATTAAATAATTTACGCTCAATGTTCAATATTTTGAGAGCATGAAAGCAGATTTTGCTTGAGTGCACATAACAGGGCTCCTGGCATTACTGGTAATCCTGTTTGCAATGGGAATCTGTTTCGGAAAGTTGTGAAGTAGGCATCGCTTGGATATAGCTATCTATCTCCCCTTGACCCTGCTTCCACCCCCATTAAAGCTCTAGTTATTGCAGCAATATTTTCATTAATACTTTATTTTTTTGGGAATGGCTTACATCAAATTTCAGGAAGATTAATTATATTAGCCAAATGCTTCCTATGCCCCAAGGATTTCTCATGGTAGAAATCCAGTCCTGCCTGCCCCCATCCAATGGTTTCCTGTGACTTTTACCAGGTCATTAGTGTACCAGGTGGGCGCCCTGAGTACGCTACGACTTCTGGTGTGCAGTCACCACTGAAGAACTTTACTGTCATCTCTTTTACAAGCTATGTGCACCATGTACAAGAAAATTAACTAACAAAATAAAATATTGATCAAACACCTCTAACAAAATGCCGTTATTTGTACTGTAGAGATGATGTCTGCTAGTCATCTGAGTTACTTTTTATAATCTACCTTCAGGAGATTTTGTTTTATAAATATTTCAAATACCTAGGCATGGAATTGTAGTTTTGCAACATCATTTATGTACTTATTTTGTGATTATGGTGAATTATAAATTGAATACTTGATGGAAAACAAAATGAGTAAGTTTTTCAAAAGTTCAATAGGAGGGCAATTTAGTGATCATGAGTTTATAATTTATTGTGGATGCTGGCTTCAATTTAACATAGCTCTAGGAAATAAAACAAAGAGATATCAGTTGGGATGCACTTAAGAGGGCTGCATTATGCAATTTTTTGAAAAAATAAAGTCACTTATAAGAAGACTTCAGAGTTTTCTCAGTCATGCATGACGGATTCAGGGAAGGGGCGCAATATTAATTTTAAATATAGGGGCTCTACAATAATTTAGTTAAAGGGGTGCATTATTTTTTTAAATAGTTAATGCAAAGTAATTAAGTCATATATACTATTATTTTTAAAGATTTTTAATACAAATAAATATGTGTAACGAAAGTTATTAGTTTACTCTTAAGTTTAAAGATTATTTGTTTTCTTATTAAATGTTAAACACACGCAGTTCCGGTGAATGCGCGTCCATCCCTCAACCAATTACCACACCCCGCAACACTTGCCGTGTCGCCACCTCTACACAGTAAAAATCTGCGGAAGGCAGTTGGCAAAGGGGTTTATGAAATCCTAAATAGGAAAAGCTTAAACTACGCCCCGCTCTTGCCTTTGGATAAAGTGACAGAAATTGTTTGTTAAGCTGATTAATGCAACTAATGTAATTTAATGAAACAATAATAATATAATTTTTTGTCCCTTTGCCAGGGCTTGAAACTGGTTAATTTTTATTTTCCAAAATACAAGTTAGCTTGAGCCAATTTGACGTCAGTTCTAAAAAATGGCCCATATTAAATCTACCACATTAGTTATTTCAGTAAATATGACAAAATACGAAAAAATATTTTAAACCTTTATGAAACCGGTTTAGTTCCCATAGTAAATTAACCGGTTTCCAATCCCTGCCCTTTGCTTTTTAACTAAGCCTAAGTGTGGTCAGGAAGTCAAGGGTGAAATAAAAGTTCTGAGTTTGGCCTTGGATGACCGAAAAAATTCTGATGTCTAACAAAATTAAACACAGTTATAACTACAGTACTCTTGGACGGAATGCACTCAGGTGAACACTTGGATGCTCCACGTAAACCCATGATTAAAGTGCACTTGGCATTGGCATCCAATCAAAGAAGACTCAGGCGTGGCTGTATTTTTACAAAATGGCTCAGACAATTTTATGAAAACTAAATGGCATCATTGGAGTCAAGAAAAAGTGAAATGAACATGACATTTCTTTGTATTTCTCCATTTCCCAATTTTGTAGTTCAGCCATTAATTTATCTGCTATAATATATCTTGCAGAAACGTATCAATTATTATTATTATTTATTTGAAAAACAAACACAGCCTAGCCAAATGTGATTTAAAAAATAAAAATATTATGTGCATATAAAAATTAAATCATATCTTGATTGTGCCAGGATACAGATGCTAGTTGAACACAGAGTCATAAAGTGTGTAAATCCAAATTACGAGTGAGTGAGTTCCTGTATGATCTACCTTGTATATCACTTTCCGGCCTGATGTGAATGTGAACGTGACTTGAAGGGAATGTACTTTTCAAATGAACTCTATTGCCACAGTGTAGGTGTACATAACAGTCATTTAATTAACATACAAAATCGTTGAAAAAATTAAATTAAAGAAAGAAAATTGACCTAGTAAAAATAACAGATTTATTTTAATGAAAAAAATTAAGTGTATAAACTTATAAAGGTTCAAACTTGTTTGTATTTGGAATGCACAATCTCTTGAGGCCGGCTGGAAAGGGATAGGTGCACTCAGTCCAAAAATACTGCAAACCTGGCTTTAGCATTGAACTGTAAAATCTGAATCAGCATTTCATAGGTAAGCTTGTGATATAGGTAAGTCAAAAATTTGCGACGTATACATATCCCGAGATGAAATTTCAGGACATATTAAGAGAACGGTTTGTTGTTCATAATTATATGTAGTCTAGAACATTACTTTTGACAGTAATGAGGAGATACCTGCTGAAGCAGACTGGTTACAGATAAGGTCAGTCGAGACTCATTAGCTCGACAACACGGAAAACACGCCAACAATGCGTGCGTCATCGAATTTTCATATTCAAACACCAAATCACGTGATGCGGTGGCAACTTTTACATTCACAAGGACCGCGGTACGCACTACTTTTTTGTTTTAAAAATGCAAATTCACCTTCTCCAAATGCTTTTCGACGGTTTCAACGATAACCCCGGCGTGGTCGATGTTCTCTTCCGCCAGAATGGTCAGCATATTGATCAAAGGCTTGCTGTTGACGGTCAGGTCCGCCAAACTCGAGGCGTACTCCTCCGCGATCTCCTTTGCCATCTTGGTTGGTGACTCTGTACGACGATGTCACCATTCCATGCACGGTACTCAACACCACATCACTGGAACGAGCAAAATACTCAACTGAAAATACCTGAGGTTACGTGGTAAACCAACATGGCGAAAGGAGAGCATTTCACAAGAAAACCACGTAGCACTTTACTTACGTTATCTAGATCGAAACAGTATTGCAGACGAATTATCACTCAAGGATGTAATCACCACACGTACAAATCAATTGAATACAGATTCATTGCAATTTTATCACGTTCTGTGGCACAAATTTTTCAAAATGGTAGGTACGCAGCAAACACGACGCTTCCTTCACCAAGCGATTTGAAAAACAAAATGGAGGACAGTGTGACCATCTCAAAAATGATGAATCTGCTCGACACTGGCAAAAAATCAGCCAACGCCTGCCAAACTCGACTCCAGAAAATGCTAATAATATGCCATTATTTTATTGCCTCCATGGGGACGGGAATGAATAAGTAATATATATATATCGACATAGCGGGGAGCTGAAGGGAATCCCCGTCCGACATTCTTTTAGCTGCGTGGGCTGATATAGGAAAACCTAGGTCTAGTAGGCTCTCACACAACTTTTATTCATACAAACGGAGTATACACAATTAACTGGCACAGTAATTAACTTAGATGATGCGTAGGACAGTTCCTAGGTTTCGATGCACTGAGACGCGAGACAACACCGCTCTCCTCTGATGTCACGGGCAACTGGACGCGCCCCGCACTGTGCACCGTCACGTAGGCTCCGTCGAAGTACCACTAGAGGGCGCTTGCGCATTTCTAAGAGTCGGTAAAACTGACCGTACCGACACGGCCATCCTGCGGGACACACGTCCCTGTGTGTTATCCTGAAACAAGGATTAATCGCCAGTATCACACGTTCGGCCAATCCTGGCTACTACTACCAAAAGAAAGGACTTTCGTTCGTATTGAACTCTGTATAGTAAAGACTTAAAGCTTATCGACACAGTTTATTTTTAGGGAAAATTAACTTTCAGTAGGTATATAGACAAATTCCAGTTTTAAGCTACTTGATAAACCTACAGTTCAAATTTCATATGTAAAGTTTACTCTGTGAAACTAATGAAGACAATAGAGTCGTGGATTACAGCATCAATCACTCCAAACAATTAAATTTTACAACAAAGTGTACTAAGTACGTACTAGTAGTATTTCACTCGACACAATGACGGCCTTAAGCCCAGTAATCAACATGATTACTTATCATAATCATCTGACGCGCATCCTCTCCAGGGATCGCCGAGCCTTCCTGGCTCTACAGTTTCCTCTTGAAACTCGACCTCCGCCAGTGTGACCGCCTACCGCCTACTCACGGACTACGCAAGGCAGACACCGATTTCTCTCGAGCTACGGCTACGGTACACAACTGGTATAGTCACATAAAACCACAATATAGACTGAGTGCTCTACATACTAGTACGACACTACTGATGAACATCAGCTCTCACTTCAATAGCCTCCGCAACACAGTCTTCATCACTACTGTCTACTTCATCCACGACTCTCTGGTCTCCAGGCATCATCCTGAAATACTGAGATCGCGTTTCGAAGCCCAAATGGCATAGTCAGATACTCGTATTGGCCGTCAGGTGTTATAAAGGCCGTACGCTCGATAGATTCTTGAGAATTTATCGGAATCAAATGAAAGCCGCTCGCGCAGTCGAGCTTTGTAAAATAATTAGCACCGTTAAGACGAGAGATCTGGTCTGAGATCAAGGGCAAAGGATACCAATCTGGTACAGTGTTATTATTTAGTTCTCTATAGTCAATACACATACGGTCTGAACCATCCTGTTTTTTAACTAACAGAGCTGGGCTTGCAAATGGGGAACAACTAGGCCTAATAATATTTGCTTTCAACAACTCGTCAATCTTACGCCGCATTATTTCTCGCTCTTGAGCACTAAGACGGTAAGGGCGTCTTTGCACGGTTTTATTTTGATCAATTAACCTAATTTCTAAATTGCCAGTATTTACACGCGTTTTAGGCATTCCGGATATAAAATATTCAGAGTAACGATCTAAGATTGATAACAGTTCAGGTTGATTTTGTAACAGAATATCCGTGTCAACATTCATAAAATCATTTGACAGTGTTTTAACATTACAACAATTTACAACCGTACTTTTTGTTATTTCGAAATAAGAGGCGGACATACTAACCACAAAGCCTTGATTCAAAATCTCGCGTCCTAACATAATATCACTACGCATATAAACATCCGGCAAAACATGCAACAAAATCTCTACATTGTAATCACCAATTGCAACATTACACAGAATCTGTTGAGTACTGAATACACTCTCCTGTCCGATGCCGGACAATGAAACTGTATTATTAATTCTCTTACCGCTAAACTTTGAGGCAAAACTTTCTTTTATTAGAGAACATTCAGCACCCGAATCAAAATGATAATCAAAACACACACCTTCATTAGAATAGGGTCCGGACGGAGGGTTCACCACGCAGGCATCGACACGCCTCTCGGGGGTTCCCGCGCCGCCGGCGCCGTAATGACCTGCGCGGCCGCCGGCCGCGCCGCAGCCCGCGCCGCCGCCGCTTGGGCAACGCTTTGCGACGTGGCCCGCCGCACCGCACTTAAAGCATACGATCGAGCTAGTTGTGGAGGCAGGATACTGGGGCCCGTTTCGCTTAAAAGGTGTAGGCATAGGTGTTGATTTGATCTTCATGTCTAAGGCCCTTGAACGACATTCTGTTTGCTTGTGTCCAAGTTTGCCGCAGTGAAAACATTTTAGAACAGGTAAATTCCCGAATTTCCCACGCTTGTCCGGTACAGTTTTCGCTTCCTGAGTATCAGATTTTCGTTTCATAAAGGAGAACACCTGTAGTTCCTGTTGTAAGCATTGTCGTGTTTTTATGTCCTTTGTAAAAGCAAGGTGTTGCAGCCGGGAATCAAACTTGGATACGTGTGCGAATACAGTAGACACAGCAATCTCTTCTATCGATGTATCTTTCCAATGGTTGGTGAGCGAGGTAATTAGGCGACTCGCGTAGGCAGCTAGGCTTTCACCGTCCTTGGGTTTGTCATGAGCGTAGCTACCGCTGTATCATTCCTGATGAATCGCGCAGTGAACAATGTCTTGAACTGGTCCCACGTTATCCCAGGGTAGGATATCTGAGACAACCAGGTTGATGCAGCTCCTTTTAACGCCTTACTTAGCGTGACGATCAGTTGACCTCCGACAGGGGGGTCTTGGTCAAAGCACAAATCCACGGTAGCACACCACGAACGCGGGTCAATATCGGGTTTTTCTGGCTCAAAAGTTGGTATATTCACTTTTACGTGAGCACTGGTCGGTTTGCTTAGCGCTTGAATTAACGATCGAATATTCTCGTTTTGCACTTCAAAAAGACGTTTCCAATCTGAATCACTCTCGGCATTCACGGTCTCGCTATTTTGCTCGTTCGATCCCAATTCTGATATCGACATAGCGGGGAGCTGAAGGGAATCCCCGTCCGACATTCTTTTAGCTGCGTGGGCTGATATAGGAAAACCTAGGTCTAGTAGGCTCTCACACAACTTTTATTCATACAAACGGAGTATACACAATTAACTGGCACAGTAATTAACTTAGATGATGCGTAGGACAGTTCCTAGGTTTCGATGCACTGAGACGCGAGACAACACCGCTCTCCTCTGATGTCACGGGCAACTGGACGCGCCCCGCACTGTGCACCGTCACGTAGGCTCCGTCGAAGTACCACTAGAGGGCGCTTGCGCATTTCTAAGAGTCGGTAAAACTGACCGTACCGACATATACAATAAGTTATTCAAAGAAATTTTAGTTAATTTCGCTCAAATTATTCAGTAATCGAAACGTTAAATTAGTTCTGTTGTTTTCACTTCCTTTTTATCTGAGATATTTTAAAAAACTTTTACACCTAAAATAGTTGAATGACATTAGTTTTTCAAAACTTACAATCTCCAGTAAAAAATGAATTGTAATAAAAAAATACACTTTTTGTAAAGTACTGTCGTTCGCGCAGGTGTGGAGCGCGCGAGTAACGCGGAGGGCTGGTGTACTTTTAGCGTAGCGTAGGTACTAGGTAGTGGTTTTTTGTATTTTTTGATACTGCACGAACGCACACACAAATTTGAGTTAAAATGTCAAGACAAATATTGCCAGCTCAGTAAATAAAATATTTTCTTAAATTTTCTTACCTAATAAGTCATGAAAATAAAGTAAAGATTAACAAATTCAAAATTTTAAGTTTTCTCTTTGTCTATAAGGATTTCCTTGAAATCTCCCCCTTCTTTCTTGATATCTGCCAAATTGTGCCACTTTTCCTAAATCGTCCGCTTGTTCTGACAGGAGGTCGAATTAAGAAGAATGAAATGGCAAAAATCTGCCACAAATGTGGTCACCCTAATGGAGGACAACAACGGACAACGTTGGCAGTGTGACCATCTCAAAAATGGTAAATCTGCCCGAATCTAGCAAAAAATCCGGCAAAAATAAGCCATCATTTTATTGCCTCCATGGGAACGTAATGTAGCATTTAAACTTGCTACATATAGGATTTTTTCATGCGCGACACTTGGCGGAACTTTGGCCGTAAACTCCTTGTTAATAATTATTCCATTTCTAATGTCTAGATGAGCGTCGGTGGCTCAACCGGTAACGACTCGGTCCATCTAACCAGAGGTACCGGGTTCAAATCTGGACGGCCAATGTACCAATGAGTTTTTCAAAAACTTACGTACATATCATTACCGATTGCTTTAACGGTGAAGGAAAACATCGTGAGGAAACCTGCACACGCCTGCGAAGAAACTCGAAGGTTGTGTGTGAAGTCGACCAACCCGCACTGGGCCCGCGTGGTCCACTAAGGCCTAATCGCCCTGATTCAGGGTAGGCTCGAGCCCCTCGGTGGGGACGTATATGAGCTGATATAATAATAAATGTCTAGATGACAAAATTTTTGTTTTCGCTCAGTTGTCATCGCGCTGAAGATCAAAAATAAAATCGTATCATTGAGAATTACTGGTTTATCTTGGGTTTTGGCCCCATTTAGTTGTTTTATCGTCTAACAGTACCCTCCGTGTTTTTCTGGGGTAAGTAGCTTGTTTCTACAGACAGTGTTTAGTTTTCTTTCAACAACTTTGTATACTATAATATATGTTCATGTTTTAAGGTTTTCACTGGCTAGCGTGGCTGCTTGGTTTGAAGCCTGCTTCCTGGGCACCTGACCACCCTTTTTCAAGCGGGAGCTTATCGGTGCGGTGTTTTACTCCACAAGCCGCCAGTCCATCGAGTCACCTATGACCTCCAAATTCAGTTCAGACCGCTACAAGACTGCCCTATGTTCGCGCACTCTCGTCCGGGAAGTATTACCTATTCAATTACCACCTCGTCCGATCGCTGCACCAACAAGACCCCATAATCACACTTTGTTTCTATAAAACCCCTGCTAAGATTCTTATACTAATTTTCAGCTTAAGTTATACATACTTTTAGCTTATTTTTAATTTTAAGCATTATACACTGGTGACCACGTACGTACGCGGTTGGCTTAGACTATTCTGTTTAATCTTTTAAAACTTCCCAATAGCGAAATCCCTTATATTTAGGGGGTTCCCATTTTCCAAACTTAACGGAAAATAATTTACCAGTTGTATTTATTCATATAAAATATTATATGCGATGACAATCTTTTGTATAATGAACTTTCTTTAAATTTAAAGCATTTCCTTTTTTTATTTTAATTCTAGACTCATATTACCGGCTTTTTTCTTTTTATCTTCAACGTTTAGGTTCTCATAAAAAATTCAAACGTATTTGTAGCAATAGGGCATTGAATTATTACTACTACGTACGTAGTACTAGTAGTAATTCAATATAAATGCAATCGGGTTTCTTGTTTATTTTTTTTACAATTTTAACCCAATTTTGCTACAATAATATATGTATAATTCATTATTTATTCAAAGGAATTTGAGATAATTTCGCTCAAATGATCCATTGATCGAAACGGTAGGAAAATTGTGTTCCACTAGCACAATAGCACAAACATTATGTTCTGCTTTTTTCACTTCCGCTTCGAACTGAGATTTCAGAAAAAACTTTTGCATCTGAAATAGTTGAATGAAATTAGTTTTTCAAAACTTGCAGCCTTCAATAAATTCTAACTAGAATAAAAAACCTAATAACAATTTATTCGCGGCGTATAAGTTGAACAAAATGGCAGTCGTTCGGGCAGGCTTAGCGTAGGTAGCGATTTTTATTCCTTTGATACTACACGCGCGCAAACACTCACGTGAGTTGAGTTGACACAACAATAGTTGCCAGCTCAATAAGTAAAATAATTTCCTACATTTTATTTTCCTATTAATTTAAGTCATAAAAAGTAAATGTATATGTTATAAAAATGTATACGTCACCGTGTAATTGTAAATACTGTTAGATTATAATCTAACGGTTTCGATCTCGCGAGATTTCGAACTGTCGAAAGATTGTTAACGGTAACATACTGCTTAAAATTTCACTAGTGTCACTGTAATTTCACTAGTGACATTACATTGACACTAAGCGAAACCATCCTATCTCATCTACTAGGTGTTGTAAGAGTCGACTAAGGAACTTAAAGCGGAGCGTCCAAGCGTGACGATTGCGGCAACACCCCCCAATAATATACACAACAAAACAGCGGCCCCTAGTCCCCGGCGGCCCCGCTATTCCTGGCTCTGGTAGCGCTCAAGGTTACGGCGGGAATGGGTTGCGAAGATTACGTATAAAGGAACCATTCGAAAAACGGTGTGAGTCGTACTCGCGCACTGAGGGCTCCATATCACCATTTCTGAGCAAAATATATAGACCACTTCCAGGTAACATATAAGCTTGAAATTTGGCATCGAGGTAGGTTATTGGACGTATACAAAGGAAAAATTCGGAAAACGGCCAAGTGTGAGGTCCATGAAACTAACAGTATAAAATCGGCGGAATTTAAAAAACAAAAAACTCAAAATTTGTTGCTTTTTAGGTTGCCAAAAAAATTTTTTGCTTGAACCGATCGAAAAAAATCGGTAACTTGAAGTTAGCGTGAACAATTAAAAGTATAAATACATTGCGTAAATGCAAGTAAATTTTTTGCTTATTTGTTTTCAATTATGTTAAATTTAATAATAATTATATGCTAGCTTGACTTCCGATTTTTGACGGTAAAATTCTGTTCGAAAATTAGTTGCTGCTCACGGTATGACTTGTTAGTTTACATAGAGTCAGCAACAAAATATGAACCGGAATTCGTAAAAGCTTGGAGACCGGTTTTTTTTTAATTAAATGTGACAAGAAAAATCAGGAGTAAAGCTAGCGAGACCGGTTTGTAGGTAAACCGGTCTTCAAACTTTTCCGACTTCCGGTTTTTATTTTGTTGCTGACTCTATGCAAATTAACAAGTCATATTCCGTGAGCAGCAAATAATTTTCAAACACAATTTTACCTTAAAAAATCGGAAGCCAAGCTGGCGTGGACAGTATTCAATTTGACATAAATGAAAAAAAAAAACTATTTTTTTAAGGCAACAAATTAGCAACAGATTGAATTGCATTTACACTTTTATGTTTTTATTTTGTTGCTAACTCTATACACGTTGACGCGTCAAGTTGTGAGCAGCAACTAATTTTTAAATTGAATTTTTCCGGAAATATCACGAGGTAAGCTAACATGACAGTCTCTACAGTTTTCCGACTTACCGTTTTTATTTTATTGCTGACTTTACACACGTAGGCGAGTCATGCTGTGAGAAGCAAATAATTTTTTTAGCAAAATTTTACTAAGAAAAACCAGGAGTTAAGCTAGCGTGTACGGTTTGTATGTAAACGAGTCTCTAAACTTTTCCGACTTCTGGTTTTTTATTTTGTTGTTGGCTCTAAACACGTTGATGAGTCATGCTGTGTGCAGCAATTAAATTTTAACAAAATTTTACGAGGGAAAATCAGTAGTTAAGCTAGCGTGACCGGTTTGCTAGTAAAACGGTCTCCAAACTTTTACGACTTCCAGTTTATATTTTGTTGCTAACTCTTTTACCAACAAATTTTGGCGTTTTTATTTTTAATTTTCACCGATTTTACACTGCCAGTTTTACGGACCTCAAGTGTGAGTCGTACTCAGGACTAAGGGTTTCGTATCACCACTACTCAGCAATATATGTAGACCCCTTCCAGGTAATTAGTAAACTTGAAATTTGGCATCGAGATAAGTAATTAGGCGTATACAATGAAAAAAATCGAAAAACTGGCCAAGTGCGAGACGGACTAGCGAAATCAGGGTTCCTTACGACTACTTTTTATCAAAATTGTAGACTATTTCCAGGTGACTTAGAAACTGGTTTAGCATTTAGGTAAGTTAATAGGCCTATACAAAGGAAAAAGAAAAACCGGCCAAGTGCGAGTCACACTCACAAAATTTGGGTTCCGTACCACCACTACTCATTCATTGTATTGTATTGTATTATATACCCGTGGATTGCGTTGTGGGTTATGTACACACCAACTTATGTAATGTTTAACACTGATTGTATGTTAATTTGTGCATAACTGTTTGCTTTCCCAAATAAATAAAATAAAATAAAATTGTATAGACCACTTCCAGGTGACATTTTAATTTAAAATTTGGAATCGAAATAGGTTTATTGGGCGAAGTGAGAAAAAAATCAATAAAGTCGGTACCACTAAATTAATTATAACATGTATGTCTATTGTGTATTACTTGATTAAGGATATGAAATTAGTATCAGTACTTTACAAACATTAATGATATCCCAACAAAACAAAAAAAAATAAAAAAGTAATTAAAAAATCTGATAGATTGTCAAAATAAATTCTGTGTGTACACTGTATATCAAATCCCTACAAAACATAAATCCAAGTCCGATACAAAAAAAAATACATCGATCTAAATGGGTAGGTACTGAGTTCTATAGTGGTGCCTAAATCATAGCTACGGAACTTTAAACAGAAATATTTATTTCAGACTTCTCCAAATAATAGAGAATGTACAACGGTTTTTAGTTGCTCACAAAAAATGTTATGTTCTGTGCTACTAAATGGTGTAAATTGGCAAACTAGTCGAGCACCTAGCAAGCAAAGCTTACTTTTTAAAAGTAAATATCAATGTAGAATAAAATAAGATAGTGAAAACTTGGACACACAGAATTTATTTAGACAATATATCAGTTTTTTAAGCTATTGCATAGATTTTATCGCAGGCTTTGAGCGCGGGGACCGAATCCAGAAATTCCGTAACGAAGAAAAACCTCACGCTCGGTTGCCATGGCAACAATATCGGTTGTCAAAACAAACATATAAGAAGATTTGATCATTTTCGGAGAATAATAAAACTCTTTTCATAAACTGTATATACCTCCATATGACAAAAAAGATTTGATTATTTTTTATTTATCAAATGCAAAAAGATTTTATTTAAGACACAGCTGTTTGTATTTATAGAGATAGGTACAAAAAGATTTTATTCCATATTTGGCTGTATAGTTCCAACTACCATTGCTTAAAAAAAAGTACAAAAAGATTTTATTCCATATTTGGCTGTATAGTTCCAACTACCATTGCTTAAAAAAAAACAAAGAAGTAATAAAAGCGCGGTTAAGCGAAAATAAATAATAAATATGAATGAACAAAGTGCATTTATTATTAATGAAGAAAGTCACGAAAAAATAGTGAAAGAAAATGAGTGAGTAATCTATATACATACATTTTATTATATCACAAATGCAGTATTAATTTTCAGTTATCATAAACCTATAGTTTCAATGATAAATATTCCTGAATAACCAACAGCTACTGTAAGATAATAAAACCCACATGTATTGTAAAATAAAAAAAATATTTTAAACAATATTAACTTTTTATTTACAGGCCCTACCATCACCCCATATGGGGACGCTTTTAGACGATAACACTCTAAGGATAGCAGTTGCCCTTAGGCTGGGTTGTCCGGTATGCGAACCCCACCACTGCGTCTGTGGATCAGCAGTGGAAGCTGACGGACATCATGGACTGGCTTGCTTGAAGAGCGCGGGTCGGTTTTCCAGGCATCAGGCAATAAATGACATCATCCGGCGAGCTGCTGTCTCCGCAGGTATACCTTGTGTCCTAGAACCTCCCGGTTTATGCCGAACGGACGGGAAACGGCCGGATGGGCTCACACAGATCCCTTGGGAAAAAGGTCGATGCCTGCTTTGGGACGTCACGTGCGTGAGCACATTCGCGCCCTCTCACCTAAGAAGCACACAACGGACACCCGGGTCGGCGGCCGAGACAGCAGCTACCCATGAACACACAAAATATGCCTGTCTCGTGCCTAAATATAAATTCGTTCCGATTGCTCTCGAGACATCAGGGCCATGGTGTTCTGAGGCCAAGTCTTTTGTAGACAATTTAGGGCGTCGTTTGAGGGAAAAGGGCCTGGACCCGAGATCGGGTTCCTTTTTGACCCAACGCATCTCGCTAGCAATTCAGCGGGGGAACGCAGCTAGCGTCATGGGCACGTTTGGGCAGGGGGCACTGCGGGGAGGGCTCTTTGACTAGGTCGGGAGTTTGTTGAGCCTCTGACCTACTTAAGTGATATATATATATATATATTTTTTTATTTTTGTTTTTTTTTAATGGCATTGGTTAAATCTATTTAAGTTTGTTCATAGTTTTTTATTTGATGTATAATAAATCGGTGTATTAGTTTATTTTATTTATATAATAAAAGAAAAAAATGTTTTCTTATCGGTCACCACGCTCAAAAAGTGTAACTTGAATTAATATCAAAGAAAAAGAAATACTGCATGAATAAAATAAATAAATAATTATAATTGCATAAGTTGATACAAAATGCTATGCAATAGCTTTACCGCGGCAGTCCCCGAGTGCCACACGTCTTTTTTTTTTTACTTTTTTATACTTCCACAATCGCTTTGAATGCCTAGGAGACTGCAAGAATGTGGACGATTATAATGATAGATGGGTGGATATTGTCCAAACGGTCGAGTCTTAAGATTTTAAAACTCGCCATTCAAACAGAACTTAAAAATTCTCTGACTTCACCAGCAACCTCATGTAAGAAAGACGCAGATTGGTTTTGCAGTCCTCTGAAGACGCTACTCAGTATCGGCAACTAAACAGGCAGATCTCTAAGTCCTTGACTCGCGATTTGTGCCAGTGTAATAAAATTATATTATAGAGGCGATTGAGCACAACAAAGGCTCAAAAGTGTTCCCGAGAGATCTGTCTGTTGGACAAAGCCAACTGGCCAAGCTGAAGACTGAGTATAGCAGGATCATATCGTCTAAGAGTGAGTTGCTGGAAGAAGTTGAGAAGTTCTACGGGCAATTGTACAAGAGTCAAGACCACACGTTTGCCTGTCAGCGATTTGGCTAAAGACCCAAGAGCCAAACT
The DNA here is from genome assembly GCA_947284805.1 of Coleophora flavipennella. Taxonomy (NCBI): domain Eukaryota; kingdom Metazoa; phylum Arthropoda; class Insecta; order Lepidoptera; family Coleophoridae; genus Coleophora; species Coleophora flavipennella. Next base: position 2,201,372 of record OX369274.1, on the reverse strand, counting down.
AACCTGACACTATACCGAAGATATCCCAGACGGCAGCCTGTACGAGATTAGAATGGCTCTCAAACAGCTCAAGAACAACAAGGCACCTGGTGATGATGTAATTACCGCTGAATTTCCGAAAGCAGGTAAAACACCAGTAAAGCTCTTCAGAAATTATTTAATTCCGTTATACTTGAGGGACAAACGCCTAAGGCATGGCACAGAAGTGTGGTCGTGCTTTTCTTCAAAAAGGGTGAACCCACCCTGCTGAAGAACTTCAGACCCATCTCACTTCTAAGCCATGTCTACAAGCTGTTTTCGAGAGTCATTACAAATCGTCCCGCACGCAGGTTTGACGACTTCCAGTCTTCCGAACAAGCCAGTTTCAGAAAAGATTTGAGTACCTTAGACCACATACATACGCTGCGGCCTATTATACAAAAGACTGAAGAGTGCATTCAGCCACTATGCTTGGCGTTTGTGGACTATGAGAAAGCATTTGATTCAGTCGAAACCTGGGCTGTGCAACAGTCTCTCCAGCGGTGCCAAATTGACCATAGATACATCGAGGTGTTGAAGTGTCTGTATGAAAACGCCACCATGTTGGTTCGCCTCCACGACCAGAACTCGTAACCTATCCGGTTGCAGCAAGGGGTGAGACAGGGAGACGTTATGTCTCTGTAACTGTTTACCGCCGCCCTGGAAGAAGTTTTCAAGCTTCTGGACTGGGGTGGATTCGGCATCAATATCAACGGCGAGTACATAACCCACCTCCGATTTGCTGACGATATCGTGGTCATGGCTGAGACTATGGAAGACCTAAGCACAATGCTCGATGACCTCAGTAAAGTCTCTAAACAAGTGGGTCTTAAAATGAATACAGACAAGACGAAAAAAAAATTAAATGCCCATGTCGCACCCACCCCTTTAAAGGTTGGAGATTCTACACTGGAAGGTGTTAACGATTATGTATACCTGGGACAAACAGTCCAGCTAGGTAGGTGCAACTTCAAGAAAGAGATCAATCGACGAATCTAACTCAGCTAGGCAGTATTCGAAAAGCTTCGCAATATCTTCACATCTTAAATACCACAGTGTCTCAAGACTAAGGTCTTTGAGCAGTGTGTGTTGCCAGTGATGACTTACGGAACTGAGACATGGTCGCTTACTATGTGTCTCATAAGAAGGCTCAAGGTCACCCAAAGGGCAATGGAGAGTGCTATGCTCGGAGTTTCTCTGCGTTATCGAATCAGAAACGAGGAGATCCGCAGGAGAACCAAAGTAACCGACATAGCTCACAGAATCGCTAAACTGAATAGCAGTGTACATAGCTCGTAGAACAGATAGACATTGGGGTAGTAAAGTTCTTGAGTGGCAACCGCGCACCGGAAAACGTAGCGTAGACAGGCCTCCTACGCGGTGGACCGACGACCTGGTGAAGAAGTCGGGACGCTGATGGATGCGGGCAGCGCAGGACCGGTCGTAATGGAAATCCTTGGGGGAGGCCTATGTCCAGCAGTGGACCTCCTTCGGCTGATAGGATAATGATGATGATGAAGAACGTAATTAATCTATATAACCCTTAAATCGTCAGTAAGTAAAAAATAGGATCAAAGTACCCAGATAGTAATGGGTTAATGGTTGCTATTTTTTTTTAAGTTGCTTTTTTTAAAACATCGATATTTCCAAAACATCGATGTAGGTATCGATCGTTTGCATGCAACTCTTCCCAGTTCACGGACCACAGTCACGGATTAACTCGATACAGGTTAAGTTCCTCTTTGTTTGTTAATTTCGGCAAAACAAACCCCACGAGCATTCGCGTGCACCGATTATCTCTTTTTGCCACTGCAAATTGCCCGGCGTAATAGTAGGTACAACGCAGCTGCCGGCTGTACAAATCCATTAATGTACATATGGTACCACTACATATTGTACCACATTTGTCATGTTTTTCGCAATATCAGATATCTGTGACTCTCTTGCAACATTGACTAACTTCGATTCACAAGCCTATCCAGAAAATTGGAACTTCATTTATTCCACAGAATATTGTTGAAAAATTTGTAGTGGACTTGATCACCATTTCGACAGCAATCATTATTTTTGCTGCAACTTAATTGTATTTTTTTAACTTTTTTTACTTTAGGGTGAAAGCTGATAAAATTCGGAAGTTTTTACCGTATTTTGCACTATAACTTTTTCTTGGGAAATCACTAAACATTTAAAAAAATGCGTTTTTCATACATAATTAGAAATATAATTTTATTAGGGTCATGTTGATGGTATCCGATAGACCGGAATCCAATCTATCTCCAGTGTCACTCTGGCGTGTCATTTCTGGGACACTCACTAGAATTTTGTGACATGCTTATGTGTATAAATAAAGTTTAAGAACTATTAATTTTAAGTTTGTGTGGTAAACGATATTTTGAATACGCTCTTAAATGGAAGCAAATCACGAAAACAACGTGCGATAAACTAATACCATTCCAACTTAAAGGTCTTATATACAAAACAGTGATAAAGCCGGTGCTACTTTACGGAAGTGAGTGTCGGGCACAGAAATTCACCAAAATGCACGTAACTAAATTGCGGAGTAGACCTAGACGGAAAATATCAGGAATTAGTATATACGAGGTAGTCTTGAAGTAGCTCTAGTATCGAAGAAGATAAAAATCCACTGACTGACATGGTTTGGCCACGTATGCAGAAGGAGTAGGTAACGAAAAAGTGATGGACATGAGGATGGAGTTAAAGGTTAGAAAGAGATTAAAGGGAGAGATGGTTGGACGGAGTTAAAAAGGACGTGGAAGAATGACGAGTAATGCGGAAACTGACCGGGATGAGACCAGAATGGAGACAAACATTATTTAAAGCTAACCCCAAAAGAAGAAGAAGAAAATGATGATGATATTGCTGTAAATTAGATATTTTTTTTACAAAAAAAAAATGTGTGTTTGACTACATCTCACCTGATGGTAAGTGACAACGTAGTTGAGGATGATACACGCAAACTCAAATAATGCCTATTCAATCTCGCCTTGAAGATCCCCAAAATGTAGTAGTCGGGAAACACAGACGCAGGTAAGGTGTTCCACTCCATCGCTGTCCGCATAATAAATGAGGAAGCTTAACGCTTCATGCGTATAGGCTTAATATCAACAACAAAGGGGTGGAACCCCTTCCTGCGTCTCGTTGACCGAAGGTGGAATGGAGCTAGGGAAATGAGGTCGTGCAGTTCTTGTGCATACTCTCCGAAAAGAATTCGATAGAATACCGAAAGACAAGCAACTTTTCGGCGATGCTCAAGGCTTTAGAGCTTGTTTTTGAAAAGCTTGTCGTCGCCAATTAAGTCTCCGGGCGCGTCGGTCGATGGCGTCCAAGGTATCCAGTTGATAGCGGGCTGATCCATCCTATAGGTGAGAACAGTATTCCATACAAGATCGGACTTGTGTTTGATATTAAAGAAAGACGCTGTCCAGGTGTGAAGTACGGTTTTACCCAGCTATTATACCATCTACCTTACACAGAATACATTTTTGTTCAGAATGAATTTCAAATAAGAAAAATAATCTCTTAAGTTTTTTTGAATTCGTGCCATGATCCTTTTGCGTTTGACAACCCTACAGTAAATTTATGCAGACATAAAAACTTGCGCAGTCTGCCTTGTAAGCATGTAGAGGTGTAAGTATATAATTATTCCTAAATATGGAGAGTCATGCCATGCATGGGTGTAGTAATAGGGTCCTGTTACCTGGTACTGAACCCACTTATATCCATTATACAAGTATGTATCCATACAAGTATGTATAATAGAGGTCAGTGTTAGAACCCTAAAAATTCGTTTTCTCTGAAAAATATAGTAATCTAAGAGAAATATGCTGGTCACACCACACTCATCAGACTAGTGGCACAGATTACTAAATAGTTAGTGGTGGAGTTTTTTGGCGGGATTTGTGGTGCCTGTGGTGGACGCATTCGTAGTTTTATTTTGTTGTTTTTTCATTGTTTTCTGCTGGGATTTTGTTCAAGAAGTGGTGCATTTTGGAGAAAATCGTCTAGTGCACGTGAGCAATGTGGAGAACAAGAAAATAAAACGAAGGAGGACGTGAGAACCCAACATGCTCTGGGTGCAGTTTTATAGACGCCCAACAGCAACTGGGTGTTCCACCTCAGTATGCAGCTGCTACAAATGCTGTCAAGAACTTCAGAGAAGATTTGTAATGCACCGGCACTAGCATAACAAATCCAAAAACAAATGAAGAAAGTGAAAATTATTTACGAATCCGGCTGAAGGACTAGTTTCCATGGCCAAGAAAAATTCACAACAGACTAGTGGTGGCGGGCTTTGTGGTGGACGCATTCGTAGTTTTATTTTATTGTATTTGCATTGTTTTCTGCTAGAATTGACTTCAAAAGTGGTGTGTTTTGGAGAAAATCGTCACGTGAGCAATGTGAAGAACAAGAAAATAAAATGAAAAAGGACGTAAAAACCAAATTTGCATTGGGTGCAGTTTTATAGACACCCTACTGCAACCGGGTGTTCTACCTCAGAATTAGGCTGCTGCAAATGCTGTCAAGAACTTCAGAGAGATTTGTAATGCACCGGCACTAGCATTACAAATCCAAAAACAAATGAAGAAAGTGAAAATGATTTACGAATTCGGCTTGACTCGTTTCCATGGCCAAGAAAAATTCACAACAAATACAGATTAGTGTAAGTTTTTTGGCGGGATTTGTGGCGGACGCATTTGTAGTTTTATTTTATTATATTTGCATTGTTTTCTGCTAGAATTTACTTAAAAAATTGGTGGTTTTGGAGAAAATCGTCTGGAGCACGTGAGCAATGTGAAGAACAAGAAAATAAAATGAAAAAGGATGTGAATACCCAATTTGCACTGGGTGCAGTTTTATAGACGCCCTACTGCAACCGGGTGTTCTACCTCAGAACTAGGCTGCTGCAAATGCTGTCAAGAACTTCAGAGAGATTTGTAATGCACCGGCACTAGTATTACAAATCCAAAAACAAATTAAGAAAGTGAAAAAGATTTAAGAATTCGGATGAATTACTCGTTTCCATGGACAAAAAAAAATTCACAACAACAGACTAGTGTGAGTTTCTACGCGGATTTGTGGTAAACGCACTTGTAGTTTTATTTTATTGTAATAATTGCATTGTTTTCTTCTACAATTTAATTCAAAAAGTGGCGCGTTTTGGAGAAAATCGTCTGGTGCATATTAGTAATGTGGAGAGCAAGAAAATAAAATGGAGGACGTGAAAACCAATTTTTTTTAAATTTATAGACGCCTTTTTTATACTGCAAACGGGTGTTCTACCTCAGAATGAGGCTGCTGCAAATGGTGTCAATAACTTCAGAGAAGATTTGTAATGCACCGGCACTATATAGCATTACAAATCCAAGAAACAAATGTAGAAAGTGAAAGATATTTACGAATTTGGCTGAAGGACTCGTTTCCATGGCCAGTAAAAATTCACAATGCACAAGTGACTACACAGATCTAACTATTAATTTGTCATCCATCGGCTGTTTAATGACTTAAGCGGGCCCTAGATGATCATGCTGCATGAGTAAGTTTACGTGATTGATCATGCTACATGATGGACTCTTCATGCAGCATGATCAATAATTTTATTGCACTTCAGCCCGAGCAGTACAGAGAAAAGGTCGTCTGTCATGCGCTGTCCATGACGCCGTTCCCAACAAACTGAGGTGTTGCATGCATGGCCTGCCGATCTCGAAGACGTATATGCGTGCATGTCAATCGTAGTTTCATTGCCAGCACGTAGTGTGCATGTCATTTGCCTCAGTCAAGACAGTTAAACCATCATGCATGCATGACAGCACATAAAGCATGTCATGCAACATGCAGGCGTAGCATGAGGTCCATTTTGACTACCCACTAATGTCAAATGTAGACTTCGAAGCGCAACAAAACGGTTGTATCTCGTCACTGAGTATGGCCCTCGCGAGATAAGACTGGTCTCGCTCTCATCTGTCATTTGTAGAGAGTGAATAGAGATTTTTATCTCGTGCCGAGCATGAACGCACCGGAATAGGCTTATTTTGACGTTTGATTGAAGATAGATTTTTTGTGTTTTATTATCAAATAACAAATTAGGTACTTACTTTTTCCTTTGCTTAAGTCTCAGAAACTTGCACGAAAACCAACGGAGCCAGACAGTCCCCTCACCTCCAAAGAGCGTATAATCACTACGTTTGCCCCCTCACTAACAATAACAGTTGTTTTTGTGTCGAATTATTATTACTTAATCAAGCAAATTTTCATATCTCGGTCTCTTTTTGGAAATACAAACCAAGCGAACAACAAAACAAAATCATAAAAAGATTTGTCGCCTATCAAACTGCTATGTCGCCGCGACTATTTACTCTACACACTCTCTACTTGTAACGGCATGCTCGCACACGCGACAAAAGCCCGTAGAAAGAGATAATTTTCTCTCGTCGCGCGCGTGATGCTACGCCTGATGATCGTCTAGGGCCCGCATTATATTCGCTTTAGGTCATTCGTTCGTTATAAACTTGTTTTAAAACGTAGCGTAGCGTAGTAAGTAGGGACTTATATCCTCTTTGGGTTCGTTTCGTTTGGCAAATCATGCCATGCATGTCCATGTGATGTCCATTGAATGAAACGTAGTGACATATCCTCTTTGGTCCATTGTGGAATTGCAGTAAATTGAGAAATTTATTTTTCAAATAATTATATTTACTTGTTCTTTTAGTGTGGTTTTAAGCAATTTTATTTAACTGTAAGTAGAAGCTATAAATTTTCTATCATCTTAGTGCTTTAAAGTTAAAATAGATGTAACACTTGGTCAGGTAGTCATATTTTATATACGACAAAACTAGTTTTTCCTTATTGTAGAGGCCTTGAATGTCGTTTTATGTTAATATTTATGTTCTTAAGTTGTACAATACAGACTAAATTTATGTAATTTTATCCAAATAAAATCGAATCCAATCTTGGCCCACTAATCCACTTTTGTCAGTGTACATTGGTGTCTATAGATGTATGATGTTTCGTCACCGATAAAAACTGCCATAGAATTTTACTGAATTTCGCTTACTATCTTAATCTCTTATTTTTGGGTTCTAAAGCTAGGTATAGAACTGAAAAACTGATAAAATCAGAATAGTTTTATTTCCGTTAATTTATTAAAGAAATATTAGACAATTACAGAGAAAAACAGTATTTTTTAAAGAGAGCATTTATTTAACAATAAGTTACCTTAAAGTACATTTTTATATAATATTCATAATGTTTGTACACACCTCTACCTGTCAACCCATTGTAAACCTTGTTTTTTTACTTTTGTATTTCTAATTTTTGTGCACGATTTTTTAAATGCTTTGACTGCAAAGAGTTTATAATATATCCGGCACTCCTCACAAAAATGTCTTCACTAAAAATAAGCTCAAAACACTTAAAAATAATCACAGAACCATTCACAACACTACAAGGCTGAGTTGAATTCTACAACTGTTAAACTTTGTAGCTGTTAATACATTGTTGAAGAGGCCCGCTGGCATGTCTTCAGTTCTCAGATACTTCACTTCAATCGGACCTTGTTGTATAACTTCTCTTATTTAATGTTGTTTGATGTCTATATTTTAGCTAAAATTATGTAGCGCCCTAGGCTCATAATTTGGGTATTTTTGTCACTGGAAAAATTTATAAAATAAGAACAGAGTTTTATTTGCATTAATGACAGAAATATTAGAAAATTTCGAAGATATGAAAAACACACATTTTCTTTTTATCAAGAGAGCAATAAGTTTTTTTTAAATGCTTTGAGTGCAAAGAGTTTCAACACTAGGTCGTAGAGGAGGTTGGTGTCATGTAGGCTTTTATGCCTACATGACACAAACCTGCTCTTTTCAACAATTAATATTTTTATCATCTGATACTGACAATTAAATGTCAGTTCTTTGAATTATCCCCATTTCATCAGTCGGTAACACTTTTCTTACTTGATGTCAACGAACCTTTATATACTGAAATAAGTTTCTTAGAGCCTTGATTTCCCACTTCACTAACACTTATTTTTCATGCAGATTTTTAGTGAGTTGGAATCTTTAAATATAAATTTTTTGGAGGACAAAAGCCCATAAAAACAGAAACACAGTATTATTTTATTATTACTATGTTGTAATGGGGCAACAGCTGGTACCTTGTACCTTGGGTGCATGTGTAAAAAAAGTGTAAAAAGAGTTTGGCTATAAAAAAGGTTACTAAATGAATTATGAGTAAATAATTTGAATCTTGTATCATGCCTTGCTATAAAAAAACTGGTGAAACTGGTTTGGACAATAATGTCGAACTTTCCAAGTAGAAAGTACAGTAAAATGTCATTGGTATAATAATTACCTGGCCTTTTGTAAGACTTGTTGATCGTCCAGTGACATATGTAAAGGATGCCTACTATACATATGGATTGGTTAACTGTTGGTTAATTGAGTTTCTTTGGGTCTTTCAATGATTTCAGAGTTTCAGTGTTCTCAGGCACTGTTTGAAATGGCATGCTTAAATTGTGAAAGAAACATTATTAGGTACTGTAAGTAAAACAAGACCATCAAAACTATTGACTTTTTGGTATTGATAATTCTAGTGTAAACTAGCTGACCCAAAACATGTCCTGTCCAAATGTGGTGTCAGTCTTAAGTTTGTACAAACTTCTCATAGAAAAAAAGCACTTTTATACAACTTTCCAATTTTTCTTTCCATAAGAACTTTATTCAGTCTATTACAAGAATTCAAAAAAAAAAAAATTAGCCACCTCCGTCCAACCATTCTCACGTGATTCTCTTACCAATGAATAGCTTTTAATTTTTATTTTATTATTCATATTATTATTTTATTATACACTAGCAGCTCTACATTTGTAATTATATTTTAACTCTCAATGCATATTGCATTCTTGTAAGAGCCTCAGTTCAGTTTATTTAATGTTATGAAAAAGTGAAAGCCACTTTCTGTGTGGTCTTTTTTCTTTTATTGTGTTAATGCGCATAAGGCTGATTTACGTGTGGTTAAGTAACGAGTTAAGTTGCGGTTTTGGCGACTTAAGTTACGTCGTTTGGACGAGGATTTGCCTGTAAAGTAGTAACTTGATGATTAAGTACATACAGAGAATAGAATGATGTTCTATTTTTTTGGCGAGTCAAGTAATAATACTAATAATACAACAAGTAATAATAATTTCATCATCATCATCATATCAGCCGAAAAACGTCCACTGCTGGACATAGGCCTCCCCCTAGGATCTCCACGACGACCGGTTCTGCTGCTGCGCCGGAAAGCGTAGTGTAGGCAGGCCTCCCACTCGGTGGACCGATGACCTGGTGAAGGTCGCGGGAAGCCGCTGGATAATAATTTATCTTGATTTTATTAAATTATAATTTTTTATGTATCCAATTTTGTATAAATGTAACCAGGAAATGGCAGACCAACCTCAACCACAAGCAGGCGACACAGGCCCCCCGAAGGGCATCCCGGCGCTGAAAGCTCACGTCATAGCCAACAAAATCGATGTTGCGCTGTGGGCCATCCGCATACTGACTGTGCTGTTCACCATCGGATACGTGCTGCCGATATTCAACAAGTGAGTGTACAGTCTACAGGCGCACCTGTGACACTCCATATTATCCGTGTTTAGCGTAAAATATATCAGTTTATGAACCCTGCTGCCCTGCCCTCCTATTTTAATATTTACTTGTGCGAGCTTACACGCGGTACGGAGGGCGCGTCGAGGCCGTAACTTTTTAGGGTTCGTAACCAAAGCGTACGCACGGGACCCCATTACTAAGCTTCCTCCGTCCGTCCGTCCGTATGTCTGTCAGCGGGTTGTATTTCATGAACCATAATAGGTAGACACTTGAAATTTTCACAGAGTATGTATTTCTATTGCCACCATAATACAAATAAATAATAGTCATAAATTAAAGGTGACCCCCATACAAGAACGTGTATTTTGTACGATGCTACAGAACCCTCGAGTCCGACTCGCACTTCGCCGGTTTTCTTGTATATCAAATGTTAAAATTCGAAATTTGGAAGGCCTAATCTATCACTAAAGTCTTTATTTCTCATTCAAAACAAAAAGTATTGAAAAGTTTGTAACATACAATTGAAAAATTAAGGTGACGGCTGGGAACTGTATGGTCGGTCTTATTTGAGTAGCTCTGCATTTAACACTTTATTTCGTAAGATTGCTATAGATGCACTTTTCTGACTCTGACAGACCATGATGATATAAATATCCATGAAGCGTCAAACAAACTAAAGAGATTTAAGCTTTTTAAAAAGTATGCTGGTCTTACCTTATCTCACCTTACTGCTCTTTCGCGCAAGGAACTTGGCCACTTGATGTTTCAGCGCGTGCGCGAGCGCTCAGATAATAGCAACAATATAATTATATCTGTGAGATTGCATTAACGCTCTAATGGTACAGTTATTAGGACTCAGCCTCGTAACAATATAAAATAAACAATAGATTGACGTTGTACTATGATAGCGATTGTCAGCTACTGGAGTTTGTCTTGAGTGTGCAGGATGGGTTATGTAAATTCCTTGAGGAATGTTTCTTATGTTAAAAAAATCTGTGAAAACATAAGTTATCATTCAAAAATGCAGGTCTTCAAGTTGTGTTGGTATTTGATTAGTGGATCATTTCATAACAAGAACGACTAATTTCTAAATGTCAAAATCTACTTTAAAGAACCAAGAAGTACGTATATCCGTACACTTTCAAACCCGTGAGTCAAACGCGCGTTGTCAGATTTAGTTCTCAAAACACGCGTTAGCAAAGCGCGCGCGCGTTTGAAAGCGCCCAATGTGTACCCGCTCTGCCGCTCTTGAACGCGCGATACCAAAGCGCGCGCTTTAAAACGCCTAGGGTAGCTAGTACACATTGGACACTCGGCGTTGCATTCGATGAGGGTTAGCAGGTTGTGCCTACTGACTAGGGTTGCCAGATGGTATCCAAAAGGAGGAAATGTCCTCCTTTTCAATATTTTGTCCTCCCGTCCTCCCTTACCTATTGTATGTCCTCCTTTCCAATATACTTCCAAAAAGTAGGAGATTTACAAATCGACTGTGTGTTTGTGTGTGTGTTACGCGATATCTTCGCAGATTGTGAAACAATTTTCATGATTATTTTTTTAAACGCTAGGGTATGCTCCCGAGTTAGTCCCATATAAATTTTATCAAAATCGGTCTATTACTTTATTAGAAAATTAACAAAAACCAAAAATAATACTGCGATGGAAGTCGGTTTTTTTAACGTGTTTACCGTTTCCAATGATGTTGAACGTTTTTGTGTGTGTTGTAAAGGAACATACTAAGTGTGGAGTCATAAATTTTTGATTAATACAACTTCAAAAACATTACCTTCCTTTTTAGACAGTTGGATAAAAACATGTCGTGTGAAGATATTTCATAAGTATTTGTGGAAAGCTTCCAATGGAAACGGAAACACCAAGAACTTCTTGCAAAAATTGGCAGCTCAACTACATATGATTAAAATAAAGCAAATTATATTAAAAACTCGTTTAATTATAAATGTCCTCCTTTTTTTACAGAAAATCCTCCTTTTTAGATTCATCAGCCCTCCTTTATTAAATTATCATCTGGCATCCCTACTACTGACTCAGTTCGGAAATTGCAAATTCGCTAATTATTTTGTAAACGAGGGAAAACTAAATTGGCAAGAAAGACTTAACTTTTTAAGCAACAACTACGTCAGTTAGATGTTTATACTTCATAAATATTGTTATCGGAATAAATAATGTGCACTGTGATTTTGGTCAACGTGCGTCACCACTCTACACAAAAGAGCGTGATCAAATGTACAGAAAAATGGCGGCGCATGTATATAAACGCGCTTTCTTGGCTTTTAAAACGCGCGTTACCAAAGCGCGCGGTTCAAACGCCCGATGTGTACTAGCTCTAACGTCCCCACTGCTGGGGCACGGGTCTCCACCCGAGCTTGGGAAGATGAGGCCATACCACACACACAGGGGTCAAGTCCGGTTTGGTGGAGTCTGCTTAGTTTAGTCACACCTTGGACACTCATACACTGAGCCAGAAATGATATTTCAAAAAAGGAATGACGGAACAAACAAAATGGCGGCGAAATCCTATACGTTCGACAACCAAACTGTATCAATGTAGGTGACGAGGGGGTGAGGTCACAATCTAGAGAGCGGCAGGGAGTGTCCGTACTGTATGTTAGTAATAATATATATACTTTGGTTTAGTTAATCATAGATAGAGCGTCGGTGACTATATCGAACCTTTTTTGAATCATAACGGTCACGACTCGATCCTCCTAACCAGAGGTCCCGGGTTCAAATCCGAACGGCCAATGTACCAATGAGTTTTTTGAAACTTACGTACATATACTTACCGAATTGCTTTAATCGTGATGGAAAAACATCGTGAGGAAATCTGCACATCTGATTCCAGATGTGTATGAAGGTCGCGTTGCACACGTCCGTATGTGTTAATCGAAATGCCCTACACGTGACCGCGGGTGAAGGTGATGCTAAGTGCAACACCAGGCAACCGGCGTCGTCTATTCCTTGGCGGTTAATTGTGCCACAAGCTGAGTAAATAAGTAAGTTACTGATATAAAATATCATCCTCACATCGCAGTCCGTCGGAGAGTATCACATGAACTGATCAAGAAGATTGTGCACTTACCTAAAGGGCACAGATGAGAAAAGAGTATGGTAGAGGTATACTCACGGATAAGATAAATAAGGTTGGATTGGCAATAGTCACACTTTTGTTTTGAAAACTAGCGTCGCCGCCTGTCTCCCACCCATCAACTCCACTACACAAGCAATAATAATACATGCACGAATTGTGCGCACTAATAAACAAAACACACTTAGAACACAGGGCTGCAATTGTGTCTCACACCATTTCGAGAGTCTGTCTGTTCGTTACACACAACCACACGCAAATAAAAAGTATGAACGCGTGCTTCGGTTAAGTATGATTGTCTAATCATACTTGTGGCGCGACTGCCCAGCGCACATTTCTAATCCAAACTTATTTATCTGATCCGTGGGTATACTAATATAAGATTTCTTTTAATCCCTCAAACGTAATCGATGTTTACCTTTTCAGCCCAATATCAGCGTTCTACAAAGCTCTCCTCGCGAACGCAGCCACTTCAGCCCTGAGGCTGCACCAGCGCATCCCGGCGCGAGAGATCCAGCTCTCCCGGGAGTTCCTAGCGAGGTTCTTCTTGGAAGACAGCGCGCACTATCTGTTCTATTCGCTCATCTTCATGAACGTCACGCCTAATTTGTGTATCCTTTGCAATTTTTATCTGGGACTTCTTTTGGCAAGCCGATGAGTAAAATTAATACATATAATAATACAATAATACAATTAATAAACAGTTTGTAACAAAATTGGTGAAGGAGCTTTACCTGGGGCTTCTCTGAACGTACTGAACCCCATTTTCCAAGGAACCCACTGTAAATTTTAGACTCAAGACAAAATAAGTCAATGAGCTCTCTCTCTCTTGTCGTGAGGCATAGTTACCGTGCTATCCAAAGGATAGATGGCGGCTGCCTGGTGTGAGCTAACCATTTTGAATGAATATTTTAGCGAATTAACTATGGGGTCTCTTTGGGTGAGTGTTCATTGTCTTGCCTCCGTGGCAAGGTTAGGCCATTCGCTTCACCACCATCTTATCTAAGTCTTGCCGTCAGACATCATTGTTAACAGCATTGATGTGTTCCGACTTGAAGATAAGTAAGCCAGATTCCCATTGCGTTGGGGAATCTTGGTAAGCCCACTTCCATCTTCGGCATCATTGTCACTTACTATTGTAAAAAAAAAACTACTACCAACCAAACCGAGTCGTACAAAGTTTACCCCGCCGGGAATCGAACACGCGACCTCCTGGTGTGAAGCGATGCACTAACGATTACGCCACAGAGGCGGTCAATACTTAAAGTGCTTTAAGTGTATCTGTGTCACTTACAGGGTTAACACGAATCTAACGACACATCGCTTTCTAAAATCCATCAAGCTGTTTAAGCTACAAGCTTAGCTAAAAAACAGACATACATACATACATTACCCGCATTTTTGGGCAATCCGGTAAAAACAGACATACATACTAAAACATTGGGTTTCCCTCCCTTGGAGGGCAGCAAAATCTTTTGACTCTATGCATGCATGCATGCATACACAAACTCGAAAACATTACCCTCCCTTTTGGACAGTCGGGTCAAAACAGACATACATACACTCGAAAACATTACTCTCCCTTTTGGACAGTCGGGTAAAAACAGACATACATACACTCGAAAACATTACCCTCCCTTTTGGACAGTCGGATAAAATAGACATACATACACTCAAAAACATTACACTCCCTTTTGGGCAGTCGGGTAAAAACAAACATACACACACTCAAAAACATTATACCCTCCCTTTTGGACAATCGGATAAAAACTGACATACACACACTCAAAAACATTACACTCCTTTTTTGGGAAAACGGTTAAAAAAAGTCAAAATGTTTCAATTAGGTTGCTAAAATAGGCTAAATTTTCTCTAAACCCATAGACTAAAAAAACACCCATAGACTTAGAATCTACTCGTACTAGCGTAGTCTTAACCAAACATAATGGACCGGCGGCCCTATCCATACATTAATCTCCTAAAAATGAGTCAAATAACTGCATGTATATACATACTCACACCACACCACTATAGTCTACCGAGTCTAGTTCAAATATAGACAATGAGAGATAAAAAGACAGTGTAGCACGAATGAGATAATAAATATTACTCTTTTCGACCTACAACCCATTTGGGGAATACTGATCGACTAAGACGAAATGAGCTCATTCTGTTGGCATCAAAACCGCTGTTCACGTAGGCTCTGGAGCTGTTATATTGGTTAAAGCATGCACGCAATTTCGTCAAGATTGGTTGAGTTGTTGAAGCGTGAAAAGGTAATAAACAAGGATGCGTTTTAATTCAATTGAGATGTTTCTTGTTTGACTGCTCGTTTCGTTATGCGGATAAAAAGTATATTAGACCAACTTAGATTAGAGTACTAGAAAGTTCAGAAATCGCATAAATCTATTCCCATTAATTATAATATGAAAAAAATCTAATGTTCCTCTAATGATGACTTTCTACTTTCCGGAAACGGCCGGCCGGAAGCTAAGTTTAGATACACATATGTACCAACGCGATTCTTTTCTGCTATTTGAAAAAAAAAATAACACAAAGAGAACTACCCAACTAGGATTCCCTGTGTTGGGGGACAACCACAGAAATCAATCAATAATATTCATCCACATTATTTCGATTTCTGTAGAGATAACAGTCTCTTCCCTGGTTACATAAGTAATTAGATAGCTGGATAAATACAAATGAAATAATCAAATATTTTTAGATAGTATAGATAAAGATACAAGCTTGTCCATATCAATTATTAGTTAATTACAGTTATACAGGATGTAACAAAAGGCTTCTACTCATACTGAGCAAGTTTTCCTAAGAGACCTATTCTTTGAGTTTGCGTGTACCATCCTCGACTACATCATCACTTACCATCAGGTGAGATGCAGTCAAATGCACTTGAATTTTTAATAAAAAAAAAGATTGAAAGTTGATTTGCAAATAAAATTTAAACTCTTCATACAAATCGATCAACTGATTGACCAATTTCGTGCATTTTTGTATGGAGCGTCGAATTTTTTTTTGAGAATTGAATATGGGTTCCTTAGGGTTAGTTGTTCAGTATGATGAGTAGAAGTCTCAGATAACGGGTCCTACACCAATTTTGTTACACCCCTGTATGTAAATTAATAAGTTAGGTAGATACATAAACTAGTCTTATTAGTCTTAGTACCAAATGACTTAACACTATTCCGTACTATTTGCGCAAATAATTAGGTATCTATAATTCAAATTTAAAGGTCAACAGTAAAACGCATGTCAAACAACATCGGTCGAGGTGAACCAGTCGGGTTGAATATTTAATGAAGTAATCAATATTTGGCTAGTTTACTAGCTTCGTGCTCAATGAGATTGTACCACAATAAGGATTGGAATTAGAGATGCAACGAATAGTACGTACTTTAGCGAATACGGATAGAAAATCAAATTAGTATTTTTCAAAAACAAATAATAAACAATTTTTATCAATAACCCTATATTTTTTTCTTAAAAAAAGCAAGCTTTTACTAGTTCTTAGGGGTCAATCTGTTTCTATCCTAAGTTTGTACCTTGCTCGGCGTTGAAAATAAATGTTCGGAGTCAACGGTGGACGCTTCAATGGGGAAATACATTTGAGCTAATTTCATAAGCTTCGGCAAGTAATGGTTTTATCGCCAATATGCCAGTGGATTCGCTCAACAAATAAATAAAATATCTACACGAATATTTGTAATCATATTTGGCAAATACGTATATTCGTAAAATCTCAATATTTGGCGAATACGAATAATAGTATTTATTCGTTGCATCCCTAATTAGAATCTCGGCTTGGCAGCGACCGGGAGGCTTTGCAATATCTTCATGTTACAAATACCGCAGTGTTTCAAGACTTATGCCTTGGACCTGTGTGTTGCCAGTGATGACATACAGAACTGACACATGGTCGCTTACTATAGGCCTCATAAGAAGGCCCAAAGTCACCCGCAGCACCAGAACCAACCAGGGTTAATCAGCTTGAAACATGTTACTGCCTAGTTAATTTTACTGCCGATTTTAGAACAGTACCCGCAGTAACTACAAGTGGATGGATGTTTAACGAACAGTACCCGCAGTAACTACAAGTGGATGGTTGTTTAACCCTCCGCATGCCCAGTGGATGAAAATCAGACGGCGTGCCTGGTGGGGCCCATTGGATCCCAATAGAATTACTGTTTTTAAGTAAAAAAATATACACATATTATATTTTTTTAATTAGCTACGATTAATTTTATATCTATTTATATGAATGAGTCAAAAATTTAATCAAATATTACCATATTAGCATATTTATTAACCTTAAGAAAAAACCTTCAAAACTGCAAAATTAATCTTCATCGTGTTCTTGACCGACGTTTTGGAGACAATTACCACACTTTGATCGCGTCTACCTCGGAAGAAAGCCGGCTTAAGACTGCGGAGAGGCGATTATTAGCACGTACGGTTCATTTACGGAAGCTACCGAGAGTCACAGGTCACTCAACTTTGTATTTGTTAAGTTAGGACAGATTTTGTATCGAGTACCCCACCAGTCATGCGGAGGGTCGAATAGTATCCGCAGTGACTACAAGTGGATGGATGTTTAACGAACAGTACCCGCAGTAACTACAAGTGGATGGATGTCTAACGAACAGTACCCGCAGTAACTACAAGTGGATGGATATTTAACGAACAGTACCCGCAGTAACTACAAGTGGACGGATGTTTAACGAACAGTGCCCGCAGTAACTACAAGTGGATGGATGTTAAACGAACAGTAATCGCAGTAACTACAAGTGGATGGATGTTTAATGTATGCAAGCAAAATAGTTTAATTGCTAATAAATGATTCATTTTTAGAAGATTATGGTTCTTGACTCAAAGATTTACAGTAATTTTAACACCTATATTCCTGTTTGCTGTACTACACGCCGCCTCGTATTCGCTCACAATTCTCGACGTAAGTATAATTATAATATGTTGTTAACAACCCATTAACGCCCCACTGCTTGGGCAAGCCGCTTAACGACTGCCATCTAGTGAAGCGGTCATAGCTCAGTGCAACATGCGTGGCTGGGTCGATCACGCAGGTTAACTGACCTGAAGCACGGTCATTACTTGGGTGGGTTTGATTTTTCGTAGCATTTTTCTCGACCGTCTCCGTGCTTCGCAAGCCTCGTTAAGCTTGACCCTGACTCGTTGAGTCTGACCGGATGGCAGCCACTGCTCGTTCACCTGCCGTGCTGCCAACTAGCACGCTGTGTTCCAGCGAGTGGGGCTAGGTATCCAACTATGTTTGAGAAGCTCACATTTTTTTGAATCAGCAGGTTTCTTGGGGAATATTGGTCAGTTTCATAAATAAAAGCCTCAGTTAAGTGCGTATAGGGGGAGGGGTCTGGGAGATCTCGCCAAATCTCATTTGATTTGATACACAACTATTACTAGTCTGAACTGAAATGGACAAATCGTCCCCTTACTGGTAAAACTGACTAACTACACATTTTTACAAAATTTAGTTAAATACACCAATCGATTCGTCTCGTCAAGATCTATCTTCAGGTAAAACCCGTTATCTTCTACGGTGCGTAATTACAAAATTTAGCTTCGGCTAAAACAGGCTTTCTGCATGATTTTCCACAATTGTTTCTTTACAAAACGATTAAATTGCTTTAGGATATTATTTTTAAAATTGTATACCGTTAAAACAATGTTTCGCGTATTACCACGTTTTCGTTTACTGACCCTTGTATTCATCATGCACAGAAACGATTCATTTAAAACCAGTTATCCTACAGTAGTTGGTTGTGGTTCTTAAAATTTTACAAAATTATCGATTAACACTTCATAAAATACAAGTTAAAAAGCTTTAGTTACTTTTTCTTGAATATTAGTTAGCAAATTTGCTTTTTTTTAAAGGCAAGTAAAATAAGTTATCCGATTGTAGTATATTATTACTGAATTACAATAGTTTCACGCTTTTTAAATTATTTCAGATAAAACAAACTACAAGCGTATAATATTTTATGTCTGAAGCGCGCCGCGCGCGAAATTCCAAACCAAGCCTCAGCTAAAACTAACTATCCAATTATAGTCGTCTCTTTCGCACACTGTTCGCGCACGCTCTCGCTGTTAACCGCTTTTATTTCGTTGCCAACTCGCGCGCCGGGTGTGTTGTTTTGTCGTTTTATTTGTTTTTATCTAATTAAAACGACATTGGTGACAAAGTAATTCGAAAAATGAGTACTAAAGAAGACGAGGATGATATTAAACTGCAAAATAATCAGGAACATCAAGGTAAGCAGCGAAAATTTTGATGTTATTATCAATCAACTGCCATTTTAGGCTTCCGTACCCAAAGGGTAAAAATGGGCTCCTATTACTAAGACTTCGCTGTCTGTCTGTCTGTCTGTCCGTCCGCCAGTCACCAGGCTGTATCTCATGAACCGTGATAGCTAGACAGTTGAAATTTTCACAGATGATGTATTTCTGTTGCCGCTATAACAAAAACTAAAAACAGAATAAATAAATATTTAAGGGGGCTCCCATGTAACAAACGATTTTTATGGATAATAGTACGGATCCCTTCGTGCGCGTGTCCGACTCGCACTTAGCCGGTTTTATTCAAATAAATTGTGTTCAACGTAAATAAAATTACTTTAATTAATTTATAGGTTGCAAAGATCTCTGGCAAGATGAACTTGTAGATTGTGACAACTTACTATCACAGGCTTATGATCAATACATAAGTCAACCAGAGTCGATAGTTCTGAAGAATGTTACTTCGAGTAGTAATTTACCATCTCCAGTGACGAAAAAAGGTAGGTTCTTATGTGTGTGTTTGTATCGAATAAGTACGTCATTTAGATACAATTACTAAGTACCACGGTAATTACATTCGATCCTGCTAACATAATGAACAATTAGTTTTTTGGAGTAGTTCCCCGGTGGGCCAGACAACATTTGGCTCTACCGGGAAACACGAGATTTATATTCCGTTTGTTTAAAACTTTAGGTCTTACTACGTACGAATGATTTTAAACGGGTTGTTCCCGCTCGTCCCCACCCCGTCGTCTTCACTGGGGACGAGCGGGAAAAAAAGTTTTGGCTGTCCCCAGTGGGGATGATTGGAACTTTTTATTTCTCCCTCGTTCCGCCGTCGGGTCCCTAGACGGGACGAGCGGGAACAACCCATTTGAAACAGAAACCAGTACATTGCAGCTTTACTTCTGTGGCTGATGATGCAGAACACGCAACTTAAAGTTGTAGAACACAAATTTCTTGAGTCTGGGCACTCGTACATGGAGGTAGACTCCATGCACAGTGCGATTGAGACAGCAAAGAAAAACTGCGAAATATTCTGCATGTCTGACTGGATTAACATATTCAAGCGGGCTCGGTCTAAGACTGTGTACAAGATAGATGGCAAGAAAGTTACCAAGTATTGTTACAATGTTAAACAATTTAAATACAATGAATTCAAGGATTTAAAAGTTTTGGCTGACACTGTTATCATCAACAGATCAAAAAATACGGAAGGAGAACGAGTTAACTGGCTCAAAATCAAAAGGATGAAATACCTTAAAGATGACAGAAAGATATATTATAACTACGACATGTCAGACAGCTTCATGACCATGGACGTGACTAACTCTGTCCTGAAAGAAAACGACTCAGCGAGCTCATCGACAGCTTCATCTCAGCTGCAACATGGTTATGCCACGAGGAATAAAAGGAGGCACCAACAGAACAGAGATGACGAGTCTCTGCCGCCGTCAACTAGCGCTAATGAAGTGTTTTCTTCTTTAAAACCACTTTATGATGGACCTTTACCCATTTCCATGGCAAAGAAAAAAGATTTGGTCAATCTTTGCCGCAAAGGTGTGATTCCCGATGAATATCACGGGTGGTTTGAATCGTTGCCTACTGAGGCCAACCAAGTGGACCGCTTGCCTGCGGCAACCTTATCTGACACAGATGATGAGTATTCTGATGGGACACATTAAGTTATAAAAATAATAGAGCCAATTTTACAGTGGCAGATAAAATGGCTAAGTCTAATTTGACAATACTAAAGCAGTTTGCTATTCTACATGTAACTGTTTAATTCAAATGACAGCTCTAAATTGATTGACGTCTCTAAACTTACGCGGTCACAAAACTTTGTGTTCGAATATAATATATTTTTGTTATCTTTAAGTGTTTGCATATTTACGCGATTTAGCGAGGTGACATGGTTAATAAGTCTAATTACAGCGGCGAGTAAAGAGTCCTGTCAAAATCACTGAAAGTATGGCTAAAATGTTGCAATGATACTAAAAGCTAAATTGAATGAGTTGAATTATACTTAGGATTTTAGTCCTGTCAAAGCCCGCTTTTAAGTTTTGAAATCGTGCGTTTTGTAGAATGCCAACACTTATAACCACTAATTTCTCTAATTTTTGTTTAGTGATTTTAAATTTAGAGATTTTAATGTGTAATATTGTAGAATCGAGACTAATTTTCGTTTCAGTATTAACTACTTCAAAACCTTTTTTATTTTTTTATTTCACCGATTACTCAGAGATACCTGAATGGATTTTTAAATCTTCTATTGATAGTGAATACTCTCCAGGTAGTCTCATAGTCACCAAGTCAGGATCTAATGATGGAGTCCAGGAGGAATTGAGGGAACACTTCAAATTCCAAAGGTTGAAATCGGTTCCAAAAAATTTTGAATTTTTTGTATTGTTTATTGTAATATTCAATAAAACAGATATCTCTTATTAATATTTATTATGGTTTTCATTAAAATATTACCCGTTCCTTTGATTTCAAGCCCATTTTTTAAGACAAAGAAGGAAATCATAGAAAATCTTGCAGATAATACAAAAATACTTTTTTTTCATTCAGGTAAAACCGATTACGATTTTATGTTTTTTTATGTAACCTGGCCATTTATATTCAAAACAAGTTCTTATTAAGACATACTTACTTAATTTAAACAGAGGATTATAAAAACTAAATCATTTTAGCCACAAGTCAACTAGTTTATGAAATATAGCCATTTTTCGTGATTCAGGTAAAACCAGGTAACTGCGCCTCCTCACAGCTTATTCTTAATTTTTCTTGAAGTTCTTCTGCAATTTCTTAGATTATTATCTGATAAAACATTACCTGAATAATGAGCCTTTCATAAAAAAACCACTAATAACCTAGTTTACCGATGTCTACACATCTTAAAAGGTTGTCAAACTTTCAAATGCTTATAGCTCCAGTTTATGTTTTGTGCAGATAATCACTTTTACCAATAAGGGGACGAAATATAGAAGTTTATTTTATTTAATTAGATATAAATTACACTTGAGGAGGAGGGGGGGGGGGGTTCTTCCACATCTTATCAAATCTCACGGTTCAATTTTTTTTTAATTGGACCTCAACGTAATAGATGGACTTCCCCTTATTACTTTGATTTGAAAACGATAGCGCGTATAATATGGTGAAGGAAAATATGTATCATCATCATGCCAACTGAAAGACGTCCACTGCTGAGCAAAGGCCTCCCCAAGGATTTCTGTAACGACTATTCGCGCACTGTCCGCATCCAGCGGCTTCCTGTGATTTTCACAAGGCCGTCTGTTCACCGAGTTGGAGACCTTTCTACGCTACTACGGAACCCTATTTGCGCATGGTCCGACACGCACTTGGCCACTTTTAAAGTGAAACTTTTATTACATCGTCTCAATTTTTTTCGTCTGTGTGTTGCATGTCGTGTGACGGTCGCTTTCGTTCAGACGTTTCGTTTCGTCCTCTGTACCGTAGCGAGAGCAGCCATTATCGTTTCGTCCTCTGTAAAGTTTCACTTTTACCGTGGTTTCATAAAACCACACACTTACTTTTTTATTATTTTATTTTCTGTAATTTTTGTTATAAAATTATTTACCATCTGGACCACAATTGGTCTTACGGACCATACTTTTTGGCTTTTCTGTTTTAAAGTGCGGAATTAATTTATTTTCGCAAAATTTTGTATTTGAAACGTATGCTACTTAAAATATAATAACAATAAGAAAAAATCTGATTTTTTTTTGTTTGAAAAAATGTTGTTTTAAAACTACAGTAGTAACAAGAGGGTTAATAAGAATACCTCTCTCTTACATGGTGTTCAGGTGCCTGCTCCTGCAAAATCTTATTTACTATAGAATGACTTCTCTTTGTCTTGTTTTAAATATCTGGTTAAGTTCAGGCTACATATCTTAACAGTTTGACTGCCCATCTCGCCATTTGACGGGCAAGGGGTCGCGGGTGGGGGGCTCTTGACGCCATTTGGCGGGAGCGGGCGTTTACTAATTCTATGCGCCAGTACACGGCAGGCATCCCGGTGATCTCTTTAAAAGTTATGGGCAGCCAAGATGTTTTAAAAAGGGTCTAACATGGTAATGTCATCTTACAGACTTTGGGCCAGAACTCCATGTGGGTAGCACGGCTGATGATTTCCTTGGTGGAGTTCCAGTCTCGGAACATACTGCGCGCGGCTGCGCTGGCTGAGATCATGCTGTTCCCGCTCGTGGCCTTCATGGCTTTACTGTGAGTATTACAATTACATCATTTTCATATCGAAGCGTCGGTGGCTCAACCGGTAACGACTCGGTCCTCCTAACCAGAGGTGCCGGGTTCAAATCCGGACGGCCAATGTACCAATGAGTTTTTCTAGACTTACGTACATATACTCACCGATTGCTTTAACGGTGAAGGAAGAAACTCGCAGGTTGTGTGTGAATTCGACCAACCCGCTCCGGGCCCGCGTGGTCGACTAAGGCCCGGTCGCCCTAATTCAGCGTAGGCTCGAGCCCCTCGGTGGGGAGGTATATGAGTTGATATGATGATTTTCATATCAATCCACTGCTGAACAAAGGCCTTCCGCAAGAATTTCCACAACAACCGGGCTGCGCTGCGGTCCGCATCCAGCGGGTTCCTGCGATCTTCACTAGGTCTTCGGTCCACTGTGTGGAAGGCCTGCCAACGCTTCATTTACGAATACGTTCTGCCCCAGATATTGCTTCAAATGTTTGACAAAGCACAGTTATGGGAGCCACTGTCCGTGTGAACTGGCCTACTCTTGTTAAATGCATTGTATTGTTTTCATGTTCTAATGACATAATCTGGTTTATATCACGGATTTAATTTTGACGTTATTAACTAATTATTGTTTATTTCTTGATTCTTGACAAATTACATTGTTATTATTATTTTATGACTATCAGAAAGAGTGTAATTGGCACCTATTTTGAATAAATATATTGAATTGAACTTTCTTAAGAAATATCTTCCGGTATTTGGCAAACATTTTGTCATATTATGTCCTGGAAAACCTTAGGCAACTGCAAAGCTATATTAAATCTCTGAAGCTTCTCGAGAGAACTCATAAACGATGGGGATCAAGCTCCCTCGTACTCTACTAGACACGATGGAGATCAAGCTCCCTCTTACTCTACTAGATACAATGAGGATCAAGTATCAAGCTTCCTCGTACTCTGCTAGACACCATGGGATCAAGCTCCCTTGTACTCTACTAGACACGATGGTGATCAAGCTCCCTCGTACTCTACTAGATACAATGGGGATCAAGCTCTCTCGTACTCTGCTAGACACCGTGGGATCAAGCTCCCTTGTACTCTACTAGATACAATGGAGATCAAGCTCTCTCGTACTCTGCTAGACACCATGGGATCAAGCTCCCTTGTTCTCTACTAAACACGATGGGGATCAAGCTCCCTCGTACTCTACTAGATACAATGGGGATCAAGCTCTCTCGTACTCTGCTAGACACCATGGTGTCAAGCTCCCTTGTACTCTACTAGACACAGCTCCCTCGTACTCTACTAGATACAATGGGGATCAAGCTCTCTCGTACTCTGCTAGACACCGTGGGATCAAGCTCCCTTGTACTCTACTAGATGCAATGGGAATCAAGCTCCTTCGTACTCTGCTAGACACGATGGGATCAAGATCCCTTGTACTCTACTAGACATGATGAGGATCAAGCTCCCTCGTATTCTACTAGACACGCTAAACTACACTAAACTTAACTAAGGTTCCACCCTTTTGTTGTTGATATTCAGCCTATACGCACGAAGCGTTACGCTTCCTCACTTATTATTGTGGATTTGTATGAGTGGAACTCCTTGCCTGCGTCTGTGTTTCCCGACTCCTACAATTTGGGGGTCTTCAAGGCGAGAGTGAATAGGCATTATTTGAGTTTGCGTGTACCATCCTCGAGTACATCGTCACTTACCATCAGGTGAGATATAGTCAAACGCACTAAAATTTTTAATAAAAATTTAGAAAAAAAAACTGGTTGAGTATGGCCTAATCTTCCCGAGTTAGTCTTAGGGACGTTATGGGTTGTAAACGAGTCATGTTTGTTAGTCTGTCATTCGATGTTTAGTTCCTTAAACTCGATAACGTGTTCTTATTAAGAAGTTGGTTCTCTTGCAGCGGCCACTGCGGGCTCTTCACGCCGTTCGTGTACTACTACTTCATAACGTGGCGCTACGCGTCGCGCCGCAACCCCTACACGCGCAACACTTTCCGCGAGCTGCGCACGGTGGCGGAGTCCTTCGCCAACAAGCCCTCCATGCCGGCTGTGGTGAAATCCGCCGTCATGAATGGCGTCCAAATAGTTTGCAGGATGGCACCTCCCATGGAGGTTCAACAGTAAGTAAACAGAAATTTATTAGCTAGAAAGTCATTGAATAACTAGTCAATTTTTCCAAGGAACACGTACCTGCTAAAAGTACTCATTCTACAATGAAATTTAAATACCAACTTATTTAGACGATATTTTTTATTTTCAGATAACGGACGGGTAGCTAAGACTGTGGCGTACAATATCAACATGGCGGGTTTGGCCGCTACGATCGCGATCAGACTATCTATACTGGCAAAACTATCACTTGAAACTTCGCGCCAAAACATTGGGTACCGTATAATGACGTCTAGCTACTGAAGTCCACATTCATCGGTACATTTTCACGACATTGCTGGAATATTTATTGTATTGTATGAGTGTTTAAACTCAAATCACCTGTTCAATGATTTTATATTGTAATGAAACTTGTGTTTACAATGTGGAAGTATTTTTTTTCAGTATCTTAGGGAAGTGCTCAAAGTATTTTCAGTCAGTACCAATACAAAATGCATGTCTTTTTCTACCATACATTTCCTGCTTAGAAATTACGAATCGACTAAAGCTGCGGCCGCGCGCAACTAAAACTACATTGCCTGTTTACTTTGTGGTGTGATTCAGCACTCCACTCAAAGCAAGCAATGTACTTCTATTTAGCACTTGATTAAACACTTGACTATGTAGAGTGTACACTGGGCCTTACGTACAATTAACACTTGCACAGTGTCCTTACAAGGCCTAAAATTGTTCCGTGAAGTCTATTTTTGTTTGGAACCTTTATATGGGTACCGGACTAATGGAGCAATACTGGCTACGATGTTCTGAATTCGGGCTGGTTCAAACTCCCATCGCTCCCCATCCTGACTGCGCCGACCTACACTCCTATCATATTTACGCCCCCCTCTGGTTTCTTGGGTCTCCGCGCCCTTGCTGTGCAGTAATGCTGGCTGGAGGGGGGCATGAACTGAACTGAACCTATAATTGGGAACCGGACTCCTGGAAATGAACTGAACAATATGCCGTACCGTTCACGATATGCACGACACTTGTATCTAAACGAATGCCGAGAAATTAAACGTGCACTGATGCTACGCAGCTGGCGCTACCACAAGGCTAGCGGGAAGGGTTCTCATGACGTATTTCATTGGTTGGTCATTGGTACTATTTCAAAATGGATTTACCTACGGCCGTCTAAATCTACCAAATACCTCTATTTGCATAGACCTGTTGCGATATGCGATTTCATACGTTTTTATTCCAACAAAGTCAGTAAAATGTGGTAGGCATCCATATGTGGTTCCCGGACGTGTGAGGCTTTTCGACCGGTTACATGTGGTACCATGGACTGTGAAAGTGTTAATAATCCCAATCGGCAGCTTTCGTTGCACAGAAAAGGGCAGACGACGAATTTTCGACACTAGCCGAACCGCAAACATGTGGACAGTTTATTTCATCCGGTGTTTGATAGAATGGCTTGCTCTGCAATCCTAGTTCTGTCCCTTTCACACGATTCAAACAAGATGGTGCACAACCACCTAAGATTATGTCGCGAACTCAATCAACCTATTTTGAATTACGTATGTACACACACACTCGCACAAATTGTACACTACACTACTTTTTCTCAGTACATTTTCATACAAAAGGGGGCTCGCAATAAAAGCAATTACTTTTTAAAATGAAGAAAACTTGGAAAAACTAAAAAGTGGTAACTACCAGTACGTTAAGATCCCTGGCTACAAATTTGTCGAAGAGCACAACATTCTGCAGATCCACGATAACTCAGTAGACTGCTCAAAACAAAAAAAAATCTTTTCTGAAATTTTGTCATTTCACAGTTTACAGAGTTCCCGTGGAGTAACTGCAGAATGTTGTGCTCTTCGACAAATTCGGAAAATTAGGTGGTGCATTTTTTGCGAGTGAATGTATTTTCTGTGTCAAGTACAAGCCGGATGTGCAAACCTATTGCGCGGTGTTTTACGCGAGTTAGATGTTGCGTCCGCCCGGAGCATTTCAAACAAAAAAAAATAATGGTAGGGATGACGACAGCATCAGAAATAAATTAGGAACTGTTGATCACTAAATTGCCTTCCTACTTAAACTTCGGAAAATCTTACTCGTTTTGTTTTCCATCAAGTCTTAGATTTTTAATTCACCAAAATCTTAAAATGATTACATAAATGACGCTGCAAAACTATGACGTCAGGGGTAGGGATATTTCAAACATTTTTAGAAAAAAAATGTCGTTTTTGACAGATGATAAAAAGTAAATCAGATGACTAGCATTCGTCATCCCTATTCTCTTTTCTGGACTTACTCGCAGTTGCCGGTTAACTTTCTGTAGGTACTTAAATAACCCACGTCTCTTTTATATCTTCACTAACAATTGTATTGGTTGTAAACATCAGTATATGTCATTTGTTTTGTATTTTGTAGTATTCGTATTGTTATTGCTACGGGATGTGAAATGTTGTTTAAGTTATTTTAATTTTATTTAAATGTACGAGAAGAACAATTATGGTCCAATTTAAGTTAAGTGAGGTTTTTACGTAGAGATGTAAGTAAAAGACATGTTAAAGGCATGTTAAGTGTTTGAAGGTTGGAGAGAGTTGTTGATATTTTTTGGTTCATGGTAATGACAGGTTGCCAACTTGGCGACGTTTTAGCCCTAGGTTACAAAAATATATTCAATAGGGGATGGGACTGCATCAAAAATAAATTCTGAAATATGATTTCCTAAATTGCTCTCCTCTTGCAGTTTCAAATAACCTTACTTTTTTGTTTTTCCATCACGTTTTCAATTTTTAATTGATCAAATTAACAAAATAAGTTCGTCAATGAGTCTAAAAATCTATGACGTCACTTGTGGGTATTTCAAACATTTTTAGAACAAAATTTAGGATTTGACATATCATAAAAAAAGTAACTCAAATGACTAGCAGTCCGATCCCCTAATAGTTGGACGGTTATTTAGTTACTTCATACAATTGGGCGGTGAGATTATTTATTATGGGCTGTTGGTGTTTGGAGGCGGAGGTGGGGGGAAGGTGAGTGCTTGCCGCACTTGGCCAGTTGTCCAAATCATTGAAAATACGTACGCATCTGAGTTATTGAACCGGAAATGTTTACAAAGTCGTTACCGCCTAGTTGTTAATTTGTGTGCCCAAGTATTTTATAACACCTGTTATGAAAATATTTTACCATCCATTTCCAGTTAATGAGTTTAATATTTGACACTCAATCTATTATTATGGAACTTCCTTGTTGTATTTTCAAACTGCTCAAAGTGTGAATATTTTACTTTATATTTTAATTTAAATATTCGCCAAATAAAAGCAACACTCGCAAAGTGAAAATATCAACAACTGCTGCCTTTTTCGGGTATTAATTAGACTTTACCTTTTCCAAATGTTTATTTTACATAATGATACCGTATTTTTTTTACAGCTATTGCATTTCTTGTTTTCAATTATCCATTCCATTTTGTGTAAACTTTCAATACTAAATAAATCTTTATGTGTCGACTAAATCGTTTTTAGTTTTTTTTAAAATTTGTATTAAAATGCAGTAATTTTAATGTACCTATAACCTAAGTATATTTTTTATTAAGTACTGAACAGTACCTACTTGTAAAAAAAGATTGAATCAAAATTTATGTAAATTCTAGCGTTTTGTACATCTAGTTTGTAGACCCGATCGCTGACACATTATATATATTTATACAACAAACAATGAACTTATACTGCACTTGGTTTTGGGAGAAGTTTTTAATAAAATTGTTCATAAGAAATTGGATGATGTTTATTTCAATTTTTGTTCAGCAACTTTTGGTTCCTAGGGTACCTACCTATTGATAACCATTCCGTGATAGTTCCGTGCGTGAATGAGAGTGGAAGGTCACAAAACGGATCCAGCAGAAAAGTTTTGTGTGAGAGATAGCTAGAGTTATTGTGCGTCTGAGATGGACCAACAGTTCATTCATAATTTCATACATACTTAGCGACATTTTATACTCGTAAACTTGTTGGACCTACGTAACTGGACTGTTTGTCCCAGGTACACACATTCGGCAACAACTTCGAGTGTAGAGCCTCCAACCTTCAGAGGAGTAGGTGCGACACGGACGTTTGACATAATTTTCGTCTTGTTCATGTTCATTCTAAGACCTACTTGTAGCGAGGCTCTACTGAGATCATCGAGCATTGTGCCTAAGTCGTCCATAGTCTCAGTCTCTGAAAAAAATACAGCGATCTAAATGGGTAGGAACCAAGTTTTATAGTGGTTCCTAAATCATAGCTACGAAACTTTAAATAGAAATATTTATTTTAGACTTCTCCAATGAATAGAGAATGTACAACGTTTTTCAGTTGTTAAAAAAATGTTATGTTCTATGCTACATGGTGTAACTTGGCAAGTTTCCACTATCCAATTTTATTATATATTGATATTTACTTTTAAAAAGTAAGCTTTGCTTGCTTGGCGCCTTTACTATTTAAACTTGCCAAGTTACACCATTTAGCACAGAACATAATTTTTTTCAAGCAACTGAAAACCGTTGTACATTCGCTATTATTTGGAGAGTCCAAAATAAATATTTCTATTTGAAGTTCCGTGGCTATGATTTAGGAACCACTATAGTGGCATATAGAACTTGGTACCTACCCATTTAGATCGCGGTTTTTTTATGTCAAACTTGGCCCCATTTCATTTTATTTTTATTTTTTATTGTCGATTGGTAAGCCCTTGGCATCATATTACCTGATGGTAAGTGACGATGTTGCCGACGATGGAAGCGGGCTTACCAAGATATCATTATTTTTTTAAAAGTATTAATACTAATTTCCTATCTTTATTTATGTAATAGACATACACATAATATTTTTGGTGGTACCAAACCCTAGTTGCGCAAGCCCTAGTCACACTTTACCAGTTTTTTGAATTTTCACACAATATGCCCAATAAACCTACTTCGATTCCAAATCTTTTTTTTTTTTTTTTTTTTTAAATCACAATTGGTAAGCCCTTGGCATTATCTCACCTGATGGTAAGTGACGATGATGCCGAAGATGGAAGCGGGCTTACCAAGATTCCCCAATGCAATGGAGAATTAAAAGTCACCTGTAAGTGGTTCATATAATTACAATGAGGAGCGGTGGTACGGAACTCAAACTTCGTGTTCGAAGTGTGAGTCCGACGTGCACTTGGCCAGTTTTTCATTTACCTTTGTATACGTCTATTATCCTACCCAAATGCCAAACCAGTTTCTAAGTCACCTGGAAATAGTCTATAGTCACAGTATATATATTAGTACTAACTGAAGCGCAAAGTATCGCTTCAAGCCGATCTCCTTTCTTGCGTTTCATGAATAAATGCTCTTTTGGTTTTGTTCGTCTATGAAAATTTAATTTGAAAATATTTGTTACTTTTTGACAAGAGGAAAAGAAAAGGTTGACCGTGATCTCTTTGACAGTGATGTGTATTTAAATTTTTGGTTTTATATTAATGTTTCGTTGAGGCCCACTATTTTATTCAGTGGTAAGTAATTTGTATAAGGAAATCGCTTTGCGTGTATTTTTGGTACTGCTGCGAACTAGATCTATATATGTCCGTAGGGTTCTTCCACTCCCCTTGCGAGGTTGACGTCCCCGAAGGTTCATCTGACTAAGGATTGATCCTGGGATGGAGCTGTGCTGACCACCAGCCAGTCCTTTGCACTGCCCGCCCAGCTGCTTGCCAAAAGGGAAGTGAATGCTTAATTTATCTTTTATCCCGAGCGACTGGCCATTGGTCACGACTCACGAGGCAATATTACTGCCCAGCGCATTCTTATTTATGTTCGCAAAGCTTTTCTGCCGTCCTAGAAGATTTCCTGCCTCCGGATTCTAACGATTTAGTTATTTGTTTTAAATTTTAAAAATGTTTAGTACCTAATACGTGTTTTTTTAGAACGATAGGGTAATTCAGACCAGTGAAATTTAATTATTTTAGAACTTAGTAACTTATTTAAGTACCAAAGGGACGGCGACGATCGTTGCCTACCGGCATTCTAATAAGCTTTTTATATTCAAATAAAATTGTCACTTTAGATTTATTTCAGGAAATTGTCCAAAAATATATTAGGTTATTGTTTTATATCAACACGGTCATCCAATGTACATCACATCTTTTTCTAGTACTTATATTGTTCCTTCTTTTTTAGAAAAATTATAAAATACATATATTCTAATTTACCCCATAATATTTTTCTTAAAACTCCGTTTAGGCCCGAACCTCTAAATCTTACGTATTATATGTGGGAAATTCCGTAAGGGTTTTTATCCCCAGTATCCATTATTTTTGTCACATATTTATGGCGCCCGAACTAATGTTTTTATCCCCTTTTCTGCCTTTGATCTTTCCCTAACGAACCCGTTTTTTTGTCGTTCGTGGGTGTATCCGTTTTCCGGATGTTATGGTTCAAGTTTTAATACCTCAAGACCCCCTTACTTAATTTAATCGTGCAGTTTTCTTGGAAACGTGTGGTTTTTTTGTTTGTATGCACGGTATTTTTTTGCTTCTCTTCGCACGGGTCGTTTTTTTCCGGCTTATTGGCATTATACCTCTTTCGGATAATTGCTTACGTGTTGATGAGTTGTTTTTGCCTGTGTATTCCCTTACGATTCCAAGAGAATTTTTATTTAAGTAGTCAATGGCCAGACTCTAGATTTCTTTCAATCGAAAGTCGGGACAGACTTACTTTTAGTTCACGATTATTTAACGTTGTTTTAACCCTTAAATTGGCAAAAAAAATATTTTGGTTTTCAAAATTTTATTTTGCAGAATACATTATCATTTGACTCCTAGGTTATGTGAAAAATATAATTAAAAAAATCTAATTAAGAACTTAGAAGATACGATATGTATCTCTAGGGATACATTGTCAAGAGATTTGAAATAAAAAATCTTGCTTTGGTAATAATATATTTGCGTTTATTATTAATTAAAATAAAGAGATTTCTTGCACATAACTCTTAGAATTAAAATTAAACAACATTTTAATAAGAAAATAAATAAAACGGTTTTTTTTTCCTCCAAAACTCAAAATAAAACAGCAAAGTTTAAACGAAAACACAATGTACCCTCTAAAAAACCAAAATTACAAATATAACATATCAAAAAAAAACATAAATGAAGCTTCTGAAAATACCAAATAAAATAATTATAAATCTTATTACTCTGAATGAAAAGATACGAAACAATTTCTGTTTGGCAAAAAACACAGCAGTAGCGAACATTTCGAACATGATACAGTTGTCTGCCCTTTTGTGCACAATTTGCATCTTCGTTTTGTGCCAAAGATAGGAAAATGACCCAATTGGTCATACCTGACATCATTAGAGGGTCGGGCAGCAACTGGCACCTTTATTGTTTTTGACGGAGTCGGTCCTGGTGCCTCTTCATCATCAATTGTTGTTTGTCGGTCTCGTTTCAATAAACTTTGTATTATCTCGAAACGAAACTTCTTCAAGGAAACAGTCTTTGCGCTGCTGTGCCTTCGGTACAAAATCCAGCTATTAGACACGCAAATGTCAATTATTTGGGAAACTAGTGGCAAATACCAGCGATGACCTTTGAAACCAGTCCTGTAGAGTGCAATTAACATGTCAGCCAGGTCAACGCCTCCCATATGAGCATTGTAGTGCTTGATGATCTGGGGACAGGGTACACTCGATTTCCTCTTGGTTACTTTGTCATACCGCTCAATCGTTGATAGTGGGTTTGCTTCGACATAACTGATGGCAGTAGTCACACATTTGTTGTCATACCATTTTACCACACAGACTTTGTTTGAATTACAAACTGTTTGGGAATGAGATCCTCTTGGCTTTTTTTTAACAGTTTGTCAGTTATCAATTTTTTCTCAGCACCTCGTCTGTTTGACCTAATGGTTCCCAAAGAGAAAATGCCTTTCTTCTCGCAGATAATGAATCAACTCTAGGCTGGTAAAGAAGTTGTCGAAATATACCACAGAGCACTTTGGATCTGGTATGCTGTTGCACCAGTGGAGTGGCTGCAGCCTGTACATCGACAATTTCTTCATCGGTGAGTAAATGCAAGTTTTCAAATGAAGACCGCAGTGAAGGGGCAGGCGAAGAGAAATATTCATCGTCATCTGGAAGTCTTACAGGTGCAGCAGCAGCAAGCCGCATTTCGTCACCCGAATCAGACGACTCACCATCATCCGATTTTTTTTCAGATATCGGTACGAGAGCAAGTTTGCATAGTTTTTTGCCTCTGTTGAAAGAAGGTCGTCTTCCCCCCTGTAAACAAGAACGCAACATTCACATGCTAAGCAGTTGGCACAGTGCACCATAACATACATTCCCTTCAAACACATAAACGTAGCGAACCTGGCAGTGTGCACTGTGAGATACATTCCTTCCAAACCCATAAACGTAGTAAACCTGGCAGTGTGCACTGTGAGATACATTCCTTCCAAACCCATAAACGTAGCAAACTTGGCAGTGTGCACTGCAAGATACATTACACTTTGATGGTCAGTTTTTCAGATATAATCTATTAATTTTACTTATATTCTTATCTTCTGTTAATTATTAGGTTATAAATAAGTTGATACCATGCATTAGCAGATAGATTACAAATAATAAACCTCAAAAATTATAAAATTCTTACTTTCTTTCTCGGAATTGCGTCCAAACGGCTTGCCATTTTGAATTCACTGCAAAATCTGTAGGGCCAACGTGCAAACACTTACTAAGGATGCGTTCAGAACCGATTGAACATTTAAACTAAAAATAACGTTCCGTTCCACGTTCACGAGGTTTAAGCATATGAATTTTTAAAGTTGACTGTATATGTTGAGATACATTGCCACGTAAAGGGTTAAGGGAAAAATCTTTAAGGGTTACTGTTTGAAATATTTTTACGCGTTGCTTTGCGAGGTACTCCTTAAATTTTTGGCGTACCCTGTTCACTTTTATGTGACAACGTTTCTGTATTCCACAGTATTGTTTAGATTTCTTGAGGTCTTATAACAATTTTCCATTTTTCAAATTTCTTTCATTAATCTTGCCCTTGTCTTACCTCAAATGGCCTATTTTTCGGTAGAGTTGTCCCTTTAGACTCTTGCGTATCGCGTTTCAGACTTCCGGTGTTAATTTTATCCGTGAGTCGGATTTTCACGCATCCGCCTTTACCGTTTTTGTCCACATTTTCGCTGGGGTAACCGACAATGTTTTGCAAGTTTTTTTCAGTTTTTGTCAACCCTATTGTTCTTTAATGTTTTACTAGTTGTTTGGTTTCTCCTGTTTTCTTAAGTGACTAGTTTTAGGTTCAAATACACAGCGATCCCTTAACACTAGTGTGTTGTTGGGGTTATTAAGTTTGTTCACTTTTAGATGGAGTTTTTGCCGTTTGTATGTGTAGCTTCGTGTATAAATGTCAATTTCTACCAGCTTCAAGTAAACGTTTGTAGTTAACTAGTTACTTAGAGAGTTTTTATTTTTTCTGCTTCAGGGCTGTCCAACGTCCATAGGGTTGTCCAAATTTCAAAAAAATTTTGGACTTCTCGCCTTTTTTTTGTGAGTTTGTGGGTATTTTGAAGCGCAAAGTATCGCTTCAAGCCGATCTCCTTTCTTGCGTTTCATGATTAAATGCTCTTTTGGTTTTGTTCGTCTATGAAAATTTAATTTGAAAATATTTGTTACCTTTTGACAAGAGGAAAAATAAAGGTTGACCGTGATCTCTTTGACAGTGATGTTTATTTACATTTTTGGTTTTATATTAATGTTTCGTTGAGGCCCACTATTTTATTCAGTGGTAAGTAATTTGTATAAGGAAACCGCTTTACGTGTATTTTAGGTACTGCTGCGAACTAGATCTATATATGTCCGTAGGGTTCTTCCACTCCCCTTGCGAGGTTGACGTCCCCGAAGGTTCATCTGACTAAGGATTGATCCTGGGATGGAGCTGTGCTGACCACCAGCCAGTCCTTTGCACTGCCCGCCCAGCTGCTTGCCAAAAGGGAAGTGAATGCTTAATTTATCTTTTATCCCGAGCGACTCTCTGGCCATTGGTCACGACTCACGAGGCAATATTACTGCCCAACGCATTCTTATTTATGTTCGCAAAGCTTTTCTGCCGTCCTAGAAGATTTCCTGCCTCCGGTTTCTAACGATTTAGTTATTTGTTTTAAATTTTAAAAATGTTTAGTACCTAATACGTGTTTTTAGAACGATAGGGTAATTCAGACCAAAGTGAAATTTAATTATTTTAGAACTTAGTAACTTATTTAAGTACCAAAGGGACGGCGACGATCGTTGCCTACCGGCATTCTATAAAATAAGCTTTTTATATTCAAATAAAATTGTCACTTTAGATTTATTTCAGGAAATTGTCCAAAAATATATTAGGTTATTGTTTTATATCAACACGGTCATCCAATGTACATCACATCTTTTTCTAGTACTTATATTGTTCCTTCTTTTTTAGAAAAATTATAAAATACATATATTCTAATTTACCACATAATATTTTTCTTAAAACTCCGTTTAGGCCCGAACCTCTAAATCTTACGTATCATATGTGGCAAATTCCGTAAGGGTTTTTATCCCCAGTATCCATTATTTTTGTCACATAACGTACTATAGTTCTGATATATAGTAGTGGTAAGGAACCCGAATTTCGCATGTCCGACACGCACTTGGCCAATTTTTAGTTTTTTTTCACTGCATATGCCTAATAACTTATCTCGACGGCAAATTTCAAGTTTATAAGTTACCTAGGTGTGGTCTACATATTTTGCTGAGTAGTGGTGATACGGAACGCTTAGTGCGCGAGTGCGACTCGCACTTGGCCGTTTTTCGAATTTTTCCTTTGTATACGTCCAATAACCTACCTTGATGCCCAAGTTTATTAGTTACCTAGAAGTGGTCTACTTATTTTGCTGAGTAATGGTGATACGGAACGCTTAGTGCGCGAGTACGACTCACACTTGGCCGTTTTTCGAATTTTTCCTTTGTATACGTTCAATAACCTACGCAACTGGACGTAACGTCGTATCAGTTGTTTTGGCCATAATTTCATAAATTTTTGATGTTCATTATCTCGAAAACTATTTATTTTAGAGCAAAATTTCAAACGGGATTATAAAGTTGGTGTGTAAAACATTTGTGTTTTCGAGCAATGTCGGTCGTTCTATTCCACCCGGTATTATTAAGGGCTATGGACTATTGAATAGTTCTCACCAAGCACCGACAGATGTACTCACTCTGCAATCTCTCGTTCACGCACTTATTGTTAGTGATGTTTTTAGTGATAACGATGATAACTATCGATTACCTATATTTCACCCTCGCTGACGCCAGTAGCCACAACAATGACACTCCGTTCTTTGGATCAGATATAAGTATACCTACTCTTTTACACTTTTGCATGTAAGCGTAAATTCACTATATTATAGGGTTTTCAGCCGTACAGGGATCACGGTACGAAATTCAAATGGTTTCAAGTTTGTGCATCTGATAGAGATGTATAACCATTATAGTTTCACCATGTCTGTCTGTCCGTCTATTCACGGCTTAGCTCATTAGAACTAGAAAGCTGTAACTTTACACATTAGTCACGCCGACAAAGTTGTAAAATAAAATTTTGAAAAAATCTTTTTACGCTATCTCCCCGACATGTAGAGTTGTAGAGGGTGATTTTTTGTTGACGTCTATCTTGTGGGGTATCGTTGAATAGACCTTTCCAATTTACTGAGGGTTTGCCAAAACCATTTTTAGATTATGGGATCCGTTTGCAAAATGTAAAGCTTTAAACTGCAAATTTTTGTTAGAGTGAAGTTCACCCGTGTCAAGACATCTTAAAAAAAATTGAGTAGTAGGAAATGTAATCAATTTAATTTCATAGTTTATAGTCGACCAACTTAAGATGTACAGTTGGATTTGTAAAAAGTTCATTGATTTTCCATACAAAATACTATATTATTACCTACTGCAAAAATAATTTTGTTATTTATAATAAAAGTACATTTATTTTTTGAAAAGACTACGGAACTTTAATTTGCGTTAGTCCGACTCGCACTTGGCCGGCTTTTATTGTACAACTGGTACTGCTTCATCACTAGCGATGCTGCCACTGCCAAAGTTAAAACAAAAGTTTTAAGTCTGTGCATTGCAGACTAGGCTGTATGGACTTTGCAACCTTTGCCATATACGGCACCAAACTGGCATGGATTTGGTTCGCATCCGGTGTAGGGTAGACTGGGGACGAATGAAATGTGACATGACATGATTGAAACTACTCGAATTTCTCGAAATCTATGGTAATCTATGCGTGTGACGCGTCACTCGTTAGTGCGATCGCCATTTCGGAATCATTGACCAATATCGCTGAAGCGAGCGAGTGACGCTACCATGCCCAAAGACACTTCGACGAATTTCGCGCTCAAAAGTAAGTATAGCGATTTTTTATAATTTTGGTAATAACTTTTTTATAGTAGTTTACTGACAGTGTTTATTTATTGCAGTGCTTTATCGGCTATCTATGATTATTTCTATATCAATTGATTAGCACTGGGGCAATTTAAAAGGCGACTTTGATATTGTAAATTAAAAATGACGGATGGGTACGTTTGAAACAGCGTGCTGGGAACGGCTGAAATATTTCAATCGTCCCGGTATTTCAACCGTCTCTAACCTTTCACTTCTGTCTGCATTCACGGAGCGGTTAGGTTTTTTATGCTTGTGCTCATTTCACCATGATAACCACCGTCTTACATCTGCGTCTGTCATACAATTTGTCTCGGTGTGCGTGCCATGCCGTGCTGCTGCAGCATCTCCTGGAATCTACAGGATACCCAACTCCTCACCAACTTACATCAGAAGTACCGTGTTTGGGTTCATTGGATTAGTCTCAATGAATAGGTGTTAAATAGAACATGGTTAACTTGACCTGTTGCAGCAGCATCTCCTGGAATCTGCAGGATACCCAACTTCTCACCAACGTATACAGCAGAGGTATAGGCAGAGGTAAAAAAAATATAGTCCGCTCCTTTTCTAGCTCATATTATGGGATCTCAAGAAACTTCCACAGGTCCAATTGATTCGAAGTTTACCACTTCGTATTGATGGTATACCTACACAGAGTGAACACCTGTACGGCAACGCTAGGAATTTTTAGGTCCAGATTTTGCACAAGCGGTCATGCGTTTTTGAACCACCCAATCGGACCTTGAACGTGCTTAAGGTTTTTATGCACTACAAGGTTTTACCGGCCGTAGTTTCATGAATTTTCTGGTCGAATGTGGCAAACCACGTGTACTACACGAAACTATACCGGACGGAATTTCAGATTTCAACATTCCCGGGCAACTGACAATACTAGTAGTTTTTTAATGATTTGATATGAAAAATTGGGATATGTAGATATGAATGACAATAGTTTTTTTTGATATCCACAATTTGCAAGTTCTTTTGGTGAACATAAGCAGATTTATATTATGTATAAGATATGCGATCACTGTCCACTATAGCACAAAATCATTTTTTATGGTTTTTCGGTTTTTGCAGTTTTTAAGGCTCCATGTATATGACTTTTGTGTTCAATGATTTGAATCGTGACTATTTGTTTAGAATTTTCGTTTTAAATTCTTTAATTTAATTTTGATGTTACAAAGCGAACACCTGTACGGCTGCACCTGGAACCTGGAACTTTGCGGAGTTTTACCGTCAAATGTATTGTGCACTATTGTATGTTGTACCTATTGACCCTATTGTAGGTTTCATGCCGGCCGTTAAAATTCCTTGTAGTGTACAATTACCCCCAGCATAGATACGCTAGTAATAAGAATAAGAATAAGAATAAGTACTTTACACATTGAATAGGATAACACTTAGGGTATAATAGGTCATCTTTGCTAAGATAAGTAATAAAGGAAGGTTTCAAATAGTTACAATAGTTTCAAGATTATGATGAATCCCGTAATCTTAGTTGATCCATCTTTGGGAACCAACCCTCTCAAAGGAAATCTTTAGTTTACGAAACACCTGTATACGACTGCTACCACTGAGACAGATTTCGAGCAAAATACTCGCGCGATTCCGGGTACGCCATTAATAAATTAATAATAGATCATCTTTGCATAGTCATCTGACTTACTTTTTATAAACTATTAGTTTAACTATCAGAAACAAAAAAATAGAAGGGAAAACCAAATGAGTTCAGTTTTACAGAAATAAGAGAAGTATGGCTATTTAATAATTTTATTTTATAGGTATTTTCTTTGTATTTTATTTTTGTTGTTTCGTGCTGGTGCTGTGCATTCTCCAGGTGCGTTCAAATACTAAACTTTGTTCTGATGTTCTAATGATCGTTCTGCTACATTATAAGTAAAAAAATAGGTCAAAAAGGACAATAATTTTGCGAAATAAACATCTTCCTAAAAATACCATTGAAAATGAGTAAAGTTCCATAGCCAAAACCTTTGCGTATGAAATTAGTAATTACTTTTTCTTACGCATACAATCAGAGTTTATGTTGTGTTTAAAATTATCTGAACGCATTTAGAGTGACATTGACGTAAGCTATTTCCATTTTCGATTTCGACCTTTTTCGTTTTCCAGCCCCGTTTGCAATCATGGCGGTGACTAACATATCCAAAAAGCGAAAAGTACGTTAAAATAAGTGATAAAAATACTAAATTACGTTATGTTTATTATTTTGTACCATTTTATAAAGTTATTTAGGTGATCAGTGACACAAATTCACTTGTAAAACTTGCGATGTTTTTGGATGTCGAAAGTTATTTTATTTTGGTTATCGAATTCTACTAGTTCCAGATGTGAAATTACCCAATATAACCTCAATTTAACAATTCCTATCGGTTCCAGTTTGTAAAGTATTAGCTAAACGCAGCGGTAATTCTAAAACCTAAACATAACCTCTCGACAACTTTCCAGTTCGTCGGTGACGGAGTTTTTAAGGCGGAACTTAACGAGTTCCTAACCCGGGAGCTGGCTGAAGATGGCTACTCCGGCGTGGAGGTGCGCGTCACACCCACCCGGTCTGAGATCATCATCATGGCGACCAGGACTCAGAGTGTGCTCGGCGAAAAAGGCCGTAGAATCAGAGAGCTGACCTCGGTAGTTCAGAAGAGATTCAACATTCCTGAACAGTCTGTTGAGCTCTATGCTGAGAAGGTTGCAACCAGAGGACTGTGCGCTATCGCCCAGGCTGAGTCTCTCAGATACAAGCTTATCGGAGGTAAGTTCTTTTGGTTTTTGGTGTTTATTGTCATGTGGCTTATGATGATACTCTTTAGTGCAAGCATGCGTTATGAATAAATAATAATATTGTAATTAGTACCTGTCTAATATTGGATCCTTATTGGGTAAAAGCCTCCTCTGTCACTTCTATACTGCACTCCAACCCTTCAAACTGATTTTTAGGGCTTATTTTTTTTAGTTTGAGTGATAATATGCTTAAATATCTTGTGCATCCCTAGTTTTTTCATTGTCTTGGCCAGTAGCCATCCAGCAGGTGAGGTTGTAGTAAAAAAATTTGGAAGGGGTCATCTTGGCACAATTTCGGCTTTATTCACAAGTCGTGAAAAATTTTCTTTGTATGTTATTTTAGAAAAGTCATCCAAGTTGAAAAATTGGTTGGAGATCACTAACTAGACGATAGGGCAAGCAAAGCCAGTAGAATTTTTTGCATTTGCACCAGATTAGAACACAAAAAGAACTACTTTTGTACTCTTCTGTATTGAAAAATTGGAGGTTTTTGTTAAGATTCTATTAAAAGCACCAGTAAGAAATTTATTTTCAGCAAGTTGATTGAAAAGGAAAAATGTAGACCAAAGTTTGTTATGTAAAATAGTGGAAAAGTTTAGACAATCAATATGTTAGCACAATCTATTTCTTTATTATTGCTTTAATTTATTTGTTTATTTCATTTCTCACACAATTTCATTCACATTTATCCACAATGTCACTCCCACACATACCCCAAACCTGACAGTCCAGTCTGCATGTGATTGCATTGTTTTTCATTGGGGTCAAAGTGACAGCCTTTGAATTTGTGTATGCTTCTCTCATAGTGTCTACACAGTGTACGAAGGAGACATTTTGTATTTCCTCATGATAAAATATGTTCAGTGTGCTGCAGAAGCACTGGATCTCGGCTCTTATCCATCCACCAACATGCTGAGCACTTTTTTAATTGTATTAATTATATACCATTTATTTTAGTGAGCTAGTACTGAGAAAAACGTCTCATTTGTGATTGGCCAGAGTGATGACGCTCAACTGGCGTATTTTTTTAGTCTATTCAAGTGACTTGTACTGTTTACATGTCTCCACCTTTTAAATTTTCAATCTGTTTTTGTTTTTCTTCCAAAAAGATAGTATTTATAGTAATTTTAAAAATTTTAATTTAAAATTCTGCTAATGTAAAAAACCATTTACGATTAGGCTCATT
The DNA here is from genome assembly GCA_947284805.1 of Coleophora flavipennella. NCBI lineage: Eukaryota > Metazoa > Arthropoda > Insecta > Lepidoptera > Coleophoridae > Coleophora > Coleophora flavipennella. The sequence continues at coordinate 2,159,491 of OX369274.1, read as the reverse complement.
GTAAATGCAGCTTACATTTCTTTGCAGTTGTTGAAAGTTTACACTTACAGTATTTGACCTTGTGGCGTGATTTTTTTGTCTTTTTTAGTGATTGTGCGTTAGAGAAAGCTCTTTGCTAGCTCGCTCAAAATAAATAAAGTATAGTTTATAATATTATTAGAGTTTTAGCAAATAAAATTAATTTAATAATAATACAAATTACCATCCCATCAATATCTTCTTAGGGAATGTACACCACTACCTGTTTAGGGTTTTTCTGATAATATTACACATGGTCCCCGGAGGGGTTAGGGGGATTACGTCTTAGTCACATAGTGTTCACAGGAGCTGTAAATTTTAATAAAAACGCCACATCCCTGGAATAATTGATTGCGATAGCCAATAGTTGTACTGGATGTCAATTTAAAAACTTTACACTAAACCTAATTTTTAAAGTGAAAACTTCCTTAGGCGCGTTGGGCATTATTGAGATGGGAAAAACCATTGAACTCGCGACACTGTTACCATGTAACATAACCAACATCGTTCTAGGAACACTTGAAGAATCGAAACTTCATCAACCTAGTCATTCGCCAGGCACACTTGGAGGTTCAAAACTTATAAAACTGTAAAACATTTTCACTTCTGTTGGAACCCGTAGAGTGGTTAGGTTAGGTAATTATTTTTATTATTATTTAATTAAATAAATGTGAAAACCAGGTGGGGGGAGCGGGGTTTTACATGTACTAAGGTAGTCACAGAAATTGGTCACATAATCGGTATGTTCCCTTATATTGATTGATCAAATAAGTTTGACAAATTCATAAAAATAATATCTATCGAATTTCATACAATACCTTATTTTTTTATGATTCTCTTGTTACAATACAGTTCAGATCAGTCAATTTAAAAATTTATTTAAATTTAATTGCAATATCAAACCTTTCACATTAGGGTTTTACAATTTAAAATTCTGAATTGGTAGTTTTAGCTAAACAACAATTTCAATTACAATACCACACAAACTAATCTATGCTCCCAACATTCCAGGTCTAGCTGTCCGACGTGCGTGCTACGGTGTGCTCAGATTCATCATGGAATCCGGAGCCCGTGGTTGCGAAGTAGTTGTCTCTGGCAAGCTGAGAGGCCAGCGTGCCAAGTCAATGAAATTCGTTGACGGACTGATGATCCACTCGGGAGACCCATGCAATGACTACGTCAATACTGCCACGAGACATGTACTGCTTAGGCAGGGAGTGCTTGGAATTAAGGTGAGACACAAGATCTTTGTTACGATTGTTGTTGATAATTATAAAGTGAGAAAGTAATTGATATCACACTGCATCATCACTTCCCATCAGGTGAGTTGCAAATGCACTAAAATTTTTAATAATAAAGAATTCATCACATCAGCTCATATACGTCCCCACCGAGAGGCTCGGCCATACCCTGAATTAAGGCAGATTGGACGTTTTCCTACACCGTAAGAGCGTCAGATAAACGTACATATGAAATCAAAATTCGAAAACACATTGGTATGAGGCAGGATTCAAGCTACTACAATAAAATATTATACAGAAGTAATGAAGCCGTAGAAAAATTTTGTACATGAACTGAACAACTTCGGTAGGTAGTTGTGATATGATGCCGGAGATATATAACTTGTGCTTACATCGTAATTCTTTGCATATGAATACAGACTATAGTGAATTTGAAATCTTTGGATTAAAAAATCAAATCAAAGAAGCACCCGTGCTGCTCCGCAGTATTGATTTTTTAATTTGTTTTTTTTTATTATGGGCATCGAGAGTAAGCTGCTGGCGACCCGCAACCCGCGCAAGCGGCTCAACCAATTTAGATAAGCAATAGCACAAATAAAAGAGCTTATTTCAGTGTGTCAAAATGAACCACATAGGTACTTAAATTAGAACCGGAAATATTGAGAAAGAAAGTTATGAAAATAGCATTTGTCTTGGGTATAAAGCATTAAAAATCACCTAACTTTTGGCCTAAAAGTTAAAACTAAAAACTAAAAGCATTAAAACCTTTAAAAAAAAATTAAGCAAATCAGTTTGATAGAACCAATACATTTCATAAAAAAAATATTAAGCAAATCATTTTGATAGAACCCAATACCTTTCATTAAAAAAAAAGCAAATCAGTTTGATAGAACTGCCGGATGGACTCAAAATAGATTTCATAATTTTTTTCATTTTTTATTTGAGAAGGATGAAAGTTAGGTGATTTTTAATGCTTGGTAACAAATCTTTGCATAAATAACTTTCATTAGATAAGACACAGTCTAACGACTAGTTTGGGAACTAGGGCTGCATCTCAATGTTTGTAACTTGTAAGTGCTAAAAACTATTTTTCTATTTTTTTTCTAATAAAAAAATTTGGCAATTCAGTTGGATAGAACGGCCGGACGGACTCGATTTGATAATTTTGTTTAATATCTTAAGAAGGGCAAGTTAGACGATTTCTAATGCTTGATGACATATTTGTGCATCAATGCCTTTAATTAAAAAAATAATAATAAGGAAATCGGTTAGATAGAATGGCTGGACTAACTTAAAATATTTTTTTATTTTCGTTGCGCTACTGTAAGCTGCTATATTGTAATATTGTGCCCATACTGACCCTTAAGAAAAACTCATCCTGTATATTCATTGGCCTTACTTGATCTATGAGCATTGCTTTGACTAGACTCTGCAGCAGTATCCACAATATATTATTATATATTCAGATGCTCACCTTTTACAACATAATAATAATGTTGATAAGCCCTTGGCATCATCTCACTTGATGGTCAGTCCAAAGATGGAAGCAGGCTTACCAAGATACCCCAACGCAATGAGGAACTGGCTATCGTATACAATACAATATTCTTTATTGCATCACAAAAAAAAACTGGCCAAGTGCGAGTCGGACCAGCACTTCGAGGGTTCCGTATCACCATACCTCTCCACACAACTGCATTGTGTAATGACAATGATACCTGTTCACATTACAAGCAAAAGACATAAACGTGAGTGACAAAAATATGCTTTTTTTGTCATTCAGTTCGGACTCCTTAGCGCGAGTACGACTTACACTATTTTTATTATTTGTTGTTTTATTTGAGTATTAGCACTATGATCACATCAAGTTTCACGCTTGTATGTATTACCGTTTTTATTGTATTATCGACCTAAAGACGTTTAAAAAACACGTTTTTTGTATGGAGACCCCCCCCCCCCTATTATTTGATTTTTTCAAATTTTTGTATCTGTTGATATAGCGGCAATAGAAGTACACATCATGTGAAAATTTCAACTGTCTACTTATTACGGTTCACGAATACAGCCCGCTGACAGACGGACGGACAGTCTGCGGAGGCTTAGTAATAGGGTCTCGTTGGGTGTATTGAACTCTGAAAAGAAATGAACAACATAGAAGATAGCCTATGCGATAGGCGGCCTTATTGCTAGGTAGAAATTTCTTCCAGGTAACCTTTGGGTAGGGATACAGCGATAGAATAAGTCGAGGGGCTGTGCAATAATTAAAAAAGTGTTAATAATTTTATTTTTCAATATCTTCAACCTGGAACACATCAATACTGTTCACATTGAGTTTTAGTGGCAAGACTTGGTTAAGATAGTGAGCTAGCCAGGTGGGCTTAGAAAAGGTCCTACCACTAACCAAACGGAGTCCTATAAATCATGAATCCAACCCGTATAGCTGATGGACGCAGAGGTGGTTATAATTTTTTTTTCCTAATATTAAAGGTCTAACTATTTTATTGTTATACAGAAGAATGTTAACCCACATTTCAGGGGTTGCTGGCTCCTCCATAGCCAGTTGCCTAATTAATAGTGGGAGAGTGAAGCAGCATGTTTTATTGGAGGGTTTGTTCCATACAAGCTCTGGTACGGTGCATGCTGAACATAAACAGTTTCTTCAGAATATTTGCAGTATTTAAAGTAAGGCTATTTCAAAAGGCCACATTTGACACACATCACAAGTTAGAACTGCACAATTGGATAACTTTTTACAGTTACTAAATATATATTTATTTTAATAATGAAAATCCATAAAATATTACGATTTAATTTTACATATGAACCTTTTTAAACTTAATAAAAAATGTTTATTCTAAAATACTAAACGTTTTTACCGAGGTTGTTACAAGGTAACGTCGGTGTGCCCATTTTCTTTTTAAACACTATGAATGTTACCTAAAAAATAGAAAGTTCGTTCAGATTTTTGGCAAGATTTGTAATTAACATGTTCGTAGGATTATTTTAATGTTCAACTTTTCCGTTCGAGTTTTTCTTCATAAGTTGTGTGGTTTGGTTGGAGAACACAAACAGGGTCACTAACACCAAAACTTTAACTACCACAGAACAAGATCTTTCAGTACATACCTTGCTCAAGGTAAATAGGGTCGGGAGCCGGGCCGTTCCTTTCCCTCTAAAATGGTTGAGAGGAGCGATGGCTGACTCTCGCGTTATACTCGTGACCGGGTGCTGTCCGTGTGAACTGACCTACACTTGTCAAAGGCGTTCATGACATTCAGTAATTGTAATGTACCTATAACTTCTCGTATCATATTGTTTTCATGTTCTAATGACATTATTTGTTTTTTTTTATATCACGGATTGGATTCTGACATTTAACTAATTATTGTTTATTTCTTGATTTTTTACAAATGCAATCTATTTTATGGCACCTATTTTGAATAAATATCTTGAATCTTGAATCTACTTATTCTGGACATTGGAAGTTCAATTTTTCCTGTGGGAACGGGGAGGACTTTTGATTTTCTCATAGATTTTCCTGTAATCCATGCATTTATGCTGTGGTTTTTTTAAGATTTGAGGTCCAGTAGTTTAGCCTATTTTCTTAAACAACTTAATAATTTAATCCAAAAATTATAAAAAATATATATTTAAGATTCTCACGACGTTTGATACACGATATAGTTTGCAAATTTTTTAAAAACATTCTAATATACCCCCCAAAAGTGGCCCCTATGTTTCATCATCATCATATCAGCCGAAAACCGTCCACTGCTGGACAAAGGCCTCCCCCCCATGGATTTCCACGACGACCGGTCCTGCGCTGCCCGCATCCATCGGCTTCCCGCGATCTTCATCAGGTCGTCGGTCCACCGCGTGGGAGGCCTTCCTACGCTACGTTTTCCGGTGCGCGGTCGCCACTCGAGTACTTTACTGACCCATCGGCCATCTGTTCTACGAGCTAAGTGACCTGCCCACTGCCACTTCAGTTTAGCGATTCTGTGTGCTATGTCGGTTACTTTGGTTCTCCTGCGGATCTCCTCGTTTCTGATTCGATCACGCAGAGAAACTCCGAGCATAGCACGCTCCATTGCCCTTTGGGTGACCTTGAGCCTTCCTATGAGGCCCATAGTAAGCGACCATGTCTTAGTTCCGTATGTCATCACTGGCAACACACACTGGTCGAAAACTAGGGATGCATCGATACGCCTTTTTGCCGATACGACACCGATACCGATACTCTTATAAAAATATCGGCGATACCGATACCGATAACGCTTATTGAATTCAAAAAGGAAGGTAGAATAAATAAAACACAATTATATAATAGTTTTAGTAATCAAAATTAACATTTATAAGATTTTTATTTAAAAAACAAAGCATTCTTAAGTTTTGCGGGCAAAGGCGATTTCGCAAGTCTGTTTGAATAAAACCTGCGGTGGAAAATAGTCTCTCAGATGCGACAGATGCCTCGTTTGCAACGAAATAGATGGGACAACACGCGCGTTTACATTACATTTTTAAAGCGCGAAATTTGAAAAGTATCGTTGAATCTGCCATAAAAATATCGCCGATACCGATATATCGGCAAACCCGAAGTATCGCCGATATATCGGTATCGGTATCGGATGCATCCCTATCGAAAACCTTAGTCTTGAGGCACTGCGGTATTTGGGACGTGAAGATATTGCGAAGCTTCCCGAACGCTGCCCAGCCGAGTTGGATGATTAAAATTCACTTATTGACGTTGCAAGTCCGCATTTGGGTCACGGACATGTATGTGTACCAAATGTCAACTCAATCGGTCCAGTAGTTTCGGAGCAAATTGGTCGTGACACACGGACGCACAGACAGACACACGAGTAATCCTCTAAGAGTTACTATTTTACCTTTCGAGGTACAGAACCCAAAAGTATATCTATATATATATTAAATGAATCCCTATTTCGACTTGGTCACGGCATCACGCGTGAACGGTTGGGCCGATTTCGCTAATTCTTTTTTGTCGAGTTCGTTATTGTCAGGAGAAGGTTCTTATGTAGGGTAGGGTAGTGTAGTGTAGTGTAGGGTAGGGTAGGGTAGTGTAGTGAGGGTAGGGAAGGGTAGGGTAGTGTAGAGTAAGGTGGTACGAAGTTCGCCGGGAATACTAGTTATCTATAATATTATTCTATTTTTTGGTTTTTTTCTTTATTGTGTCGTGTTTCTGGGAATAAACGTTTCCTATCTATCTTGTCCTCAGGTCAAAATCATGTTGCCGTGGGACCAGCAGGGCAAGAACGGCCCCAAGAAGCCGCAGCCGGACCACATCCTGGTGACGGAGCCCAAGGAGGAGCCGGTGCCCAGCGAGCCCACCAGCGACGTGCGCAACCTGGCGCCCGTGCCGGCCGCGCCCGTGGTCGCCGCTACCGCTTAGCTCTAAGGAAATCTAATAAAAAACGTGAAAACGGTATTTTATTCTTTTATTCTGCATATTTAATTTAGGGTTCTGTACCTCAAAAGGAAAAAGAACAGGGCCGACTCACAGTCACACTGGCACAGATGATAACAATAGTACAAGTATAGAGGAATTACTCGCAATGACGCTTTAAATAAATATCAACTCTCGCTACGCGGTAATAAAGAGCAGTCTAGTTCGCTACCTCGCCTAGTGCCTCCAGTTTTACTTCAACATACCTATACATACACCGATAACAATCGCGCTTTTACGCAAGAATGAACCGAATCAATGCGCGTGAGAGCTTCTTTTGTGCTGGCCGGTCTAGTGTTGTTGCAACTGATCAACCGGCAGGGTTGTGAGACCGCGCGACGAACATGTTTCAACTTGCGCACTCGCTCGCTCGATAATCGCTCCGCTTTCTGCACGAGTTGACAACCGACTGACGGGTGCGGCCTGTAGGCCGCAGTCGTTGTGTAGGTACTTATCTCGCGCTCTCGGCCGAGTGACGGGGGCCTGACACTTGTGTGATACATAAGAAAAAAGGATGGGAATACACTTCCTCACATTACCACCATTTTAATTTTAATTATCTTTTTTCTCACTTTAACACTCACGATCGACTGACCTTCATACCCGTTCTTTTTAAATTTAATTAACTTGTTACTGATCTGATGTAGACTGGCGTGGCCATTTTTTTTTCGTATCGGCTCAGAAACCTTGGTGCAAATCCTAGGTTAAATAAATTATCGTTTTATTAATTTACATAAAAAACTACTTTGTTATCCACCTACCTGTCTGTCTGTCTGGCTGTCAAGACCATTTTTCTTAGGAATGGGTAGGGTTATCACTACTAGTTTTGATGGGTCAGTTTCAAAATCCCTACTAATATTATAAATGCGAAAGTAACTCTGTCTGTCTGTTACGCTTTCCCGCAAAAACTACTGAACGGATTTGGCTGAAATTTGGTAGGTAGACAGATTAGGACGTGGATTAAGACATAGGCTACTTTTTACCACGCTCGCGAGCCGCTTGCGGCTCGCGCACTGCGCACCTTCGAAATGTCATAGAAACGTGGTCCACGCGGGTGAAGCCGCGGGAAACAGCTAGTACTATATAAATAGAATACTAAATAACATGTAGTTTGATACTTATTTAGACTAAAATCATAAAATTTGTCAATATGCAAGATCTCCAGCATACAAGGAAAAAAATTCGTCATAGGTATGTACTAATGACTATTTCCAGGGCTTAATTTGAACGCCCTATAGTTTGCAGACTACGGATGACGGGGGTATAGTTCATGTTAGAGGTCACATACTCACGTAGTTTATGAATCAAATTGTACAGGCTATAGATTACGTTCCGTAGTTGGCAGGGTGTAGATTGTGTACAAATAGTTCCAATACATTCCAGCATCCAAGGAAAAAAATTCGAAAGTAGTTTTTTGCTATAATTTTTTTTTGGTTCTAATTTGTAATGACAAACTTACATTAACAGTTGTAGCATCTACAGTGATCATTTACATTACAGATTTACTATTCTTGGAAGTTATTTTTTCCACTGCAAATCGGTGCTTACCAATAATTATGAATTTTTGAATGACTTCCATTTTGTCAATTGCAGAAACATGATTCATTATCTTTTGTAACAGAAAAAATATATCAAAGAAACCACTTTTAATTCAGAGATTTAGTTTCTCTAAATTTTCTTAGTCGATTATCTAACACACACTTCAATATGCCAGTTGGATTTTTAAAAATTAATTGTAGTTTTTAATTGAAACGAAAAAGAATTGAAAAACTGAATTATTTTCTTCACTCTTTACACTGACAACTGTTCCAATCAATGCTTCGCCTTAAACCACCCTTAAACAAATTTAAAAAAAACTCGAGGGTAGATGTCATTGTCGAAGGTCTTTATTATTGCGACACAGGGCAGTAGCTAGAGTCGAATTTGAGGTAGGGCATCACGAGCGCCACTAGATTGCAGCCCGTGGATTGCGTACAGTATTGTCCACCCCATCATTTCGCGGCCCGTATTGCGTGCGTGGTTCTACGCGTACACAAACTACAGCCCGTGTTCTACGGCTACACTAACTACGCAGCGGACGGCTCAGTTCCAGGGCTTAATTTGAACGCCCTATAGTTTGCAGACTACGGATGACGGGGGTATAGTTCATGTTAGAGGTCACATACGTAGTTTATGAATCAAATTGTACAGGCTATAGATTACGTTCCGTAGTTGGCAGGGTGGATTGTGTACAAATAGTTCCAATACATCAGTCCACGAACTACGGGGTGTACACTACAGGCTGCAAACTATCAGCCCGGGCGATAGTAGACGCACCGTGGAACACGGCCCGTATTTTGTGTACTGAATTGCTCAGGGGTATAGTTCATGTTATAAATTTGACCCCGTAAATGTTAATCAGTTTCCCATTTCCGCCTATCAATTCTTATGGGTGCGTTCAGTAAAAGGCCTTATCACATCTGTGCATAGAGGTACCTATGCGTAACATAACAATCAACCTTGACATGAACAACTTGGTACTCTATAATAGGTAATCTTTCCTAGTAATTGTAGATTAACTTTGGCAGTGTCGATTAAAACAGTAAGAGTTGTAATAAATCTCATTGTATAATCAAGAATAGAATAATGAAAGAAAGAAAGAAAGAAAGAAAGAAATAAAGTTTATTCGGCAAAAAATAAATAGAAAAATAATTACAATATTAGGTACTTAATTGAAATAAACTATAGCTAAAGATTAAAACTAAAATTAAATTTTATGCCGAATAGGTCCAAGACTTAGCATGGTGCTGTGGTTTTATTATCTAAAGCCACAGCGCTGATATTCTGTCCGGACCCAAAGGAGGGGAGAAAAAGGAAAAGGGGTGGGCCTACGTACAGAGCGGACTCACTTATCACATTGTAGGATTTAATTGGTGTGAAGGTGATCAATCGGTAAATACAATATTATTATGGTTATAATTACAGTAAAAGGTTATAATCATTATAGGTTGTAATAAAAATAATTATAATAAGTTAGGTTGGTTTACGATAAATATTTTTTTTTAAAAAAAATGAATAAATATATACTAGAAGGAACACGGACAACAGCTGGAGTAGTTTCATACGTCACACGAGATGGGCGGTACGCCCGGCTTTTTGTTCCTCAAGACAAAACGTACTAATTTTATGCTTGAAGCTGAAAACCGAGACGCACTCTCTTAGAGGTGGAGGTAGGTTGTTCCAGATTTTACTCGCAGCGTATTTAAAACTACCCCGGAAAGTAGTTGTTTTGTGTCGCGGAATGACCAGTAAATACGACGATGCTCGGGTACAGTATTTATTTGTATTGCTGGACCAAGTAAGTTTATCATAGAGATATTTTGGTTTTTTACTTTTAATAATACCAAACAGTAACACAGCTAAATGTTTGTAACGTCGGGATTTCATGTTAAGAACATTTACACTATTGAGATACGGAGTGATATGGCTTCTACGTGGGATATCAAGACAGAATCTAGTACATGCATTTTGTATACGCTGTGTTAAACGGATTGTCCTGTGTAGTAAGCGAGGTCCATACACAACATCACCATAGTTTAGTTTAGAAAGAATTAAACTGTCCACAAGTAGCTGTCTGACTGACACGCTAAGGAATTCTCGTATCTGATAGAGCATTTTCAGACGATAAAAGCAATTTTTGACAACACCAGCTATATGCTTCTCAAATCTCAGACTAGCGTCTAGAGTCAAACCAAGATTACGAGCAGTGTGAACATATACTATCTTTTCACCGGCTACAATAAAATACAATAATGTTAGGTTGTTGAAACAAAACCTTTTTTACGAGGTGTTTGGAACCAAGCACCATGAATTTTGATTTCACAGGATTAAGGACTAAACAGTTGCGATTTGACCAATGTACCAACCTCTTGAGGTCGCTATTAATGCTCACAAGAGCCCGATCCAAATTTTCAGGTGTAAAAGAAAGATAAAGTTGTACGTCATCTGCGTACATGTGGTATCTACAATTGTGAAAACAAGTTGTCATATCACTGCTGTAAAGTATGAACAGCAGAGGGCCAAGAATAGATCCCTGTGGCACACCACGTACAACTGGACAAAAAACTGAAGAGTCAGATGAGCCAGTGTCATCGCTCATTTCTACCTTTTGAAAGCGCTGTGATAGGTAACTTTCAAACCATTTAACAGTGTTCACGTCGAAACCATAATATGACATTTTGGACAGCAGCAGATTTAAATTGATGCAGTCGAAAGCGCGGGAGAAGTCCAGTAGGACCATAATAGTGACTTGATCTGCGTCTTGTGCTTCAAGGATATTGCTAGAGACGTCAAGCAATGCAGTGGATGTGCTGCGACCATTACGAAAGCCTGATTGAACATCAGACAGTACAGAAAAAGATTCAAGGAATTCAGTTAATTGAGCGTAGACAACCTTTTCTAGGACTTTAGATAAACAAGGCAGGATGCTAATTGGCCTAAGCTCTTTGATACTAGTCGGATTAGTAACCTTAGGTATTGGATGAACCAGTGCCTTCTTCCGGAGCGTCGGAAAAGTACTAGAGGTAATCGAACAATTTACGATAGCAGTAATGGCCTCCAAAGAATGGGGGAGCGTCATCAAAATCATTTCTAGAGTTAAACCATCTACTCCCGTTGCATTAGATTTTAAACCGTTAATGAACTTGAGTACTACAATCTCATTTACTGTTGTAAGGGAAAATTTACCTTCACAGTACCTGTGGAACTCAAAATAAGTCATGTCAGATAGATTAGCAATGGTTTCACCAGGAACATCTAGAAAATGCTTGTTCACTGCCGTTGGATCCCGCAGATGCAATGGAAGTACCAGATCACTTTTAGGTAGAAGGGCTGAAGATTTGATAATGACATGACCATCTTTGATGAATAGTAATGTGTATCTAGAACGAAAGTGTTTACGTGATTTTAACTTGTGCACTAATGGATAAGCTTTCTAAAACGTTGTATACAAATAGCAACACCAATTAAAAAAAATAACACGTAATGAGAGCAACATGAATAAATGTTCTTTCAAAGTATCTTAGGATTAACAGGTATCCAGGTGGGAAAATGGATTTTTACAGGCGCTGTTTAGATTAAGGGAATTGCTATTAGTAGAAGGCAGCCGATAACCCCTATAGGCAGTTTAAAAACTGGGTAGCGTGACTCGCCACTAGCTGTACAACCTCCACCAACCCGGATTTGGCCCCCGTGTGTGGAGTATGGCCTAACCAAAGTATATATATTAGTACTTACTAACATACAGTATGGATACTCCCTGCCGCTCTCTAGATTGCGACCTCACCCCCTCGTCACCCAGATTGATACAGATTGGTTACAGTTTGATTGTCGACCGCATAGAATTTTTCGTCATTCCCTTATTGAAATGTCATGGCCCGTTGTATGAAGTGTCCAGGGTGTGGCCTAACCTTCCCGAGCTTGGGAAGAGCCCGCCCCCCAGCAGTGGGGACGTTAGAATCCATGGGCGTTGCCAGCTAATGGGTCAATGGGGGAGCAAATTGATTGATAGAGGAAGTGTAGTGTAGAAAGAGGCAAGCGAAGCGAACCTGAAGCAACCAACCAACCAGCCAACCAACCAACCAACCAACCAACCAACCAACCAACCAACCAACCAACCAACTAACCAACTAACCAACTAACCAACCAACCAACCAACCAACCAACCAACCAACCAACCAACCAACCAACCAACCAACCAACCAACTAACCAACTAACCAACCAACCAACCAACCAACCAACCAACCAACCAACCAACCAACCAACCCACCAACCAACCAACCAACCAACTGCCAACCAGGCAGCCAATTAACCGCCCGGCCAGCCAACCAGCCAGCCAATTAACCGCCCGGCCAGCCAACCAGCCAGCCAATTAACCGCCCGGCCAGCCAACCAGCCAGCCAATTAACCGCCCGGCCAGCCAACCAGCCAGCCAATTAACCGCCCGGCCAGCCAACCAGGCATCCAATTAACCGCCCGGCCAGCCAACCAGGCAGCCAATTAACCGCCCGGCCAGCCAACCAGGCAGCCAATTAACCGCCCGGCCAGCCAACCAGGCAGCCAATTAAACGCCCGGCCAGCCAACCAGGCAGCCAATTAACCGCCCGGCCAGCCAACCAGGCAGCCAATTAACCGCCCGGCCAGCCAACCAGCCAGCCAATTAACCGCCCGGCCAGCCAACCAGCCAGCCAATTAACCGCCCGGCCAGCCAACCAGGCAGCCAATTAACCGCCCGGCCAGCCAACCAGGCAGCCAATTAACCGCCCGGCCAGCCAACCAGGCAGCCAATTAACCGCCCGGCCAGCCAACCAGCCAGCCAATTAACCGCCCGGCCAGCCAACCAGCCAGCCAATTAACCGCCCGGCCAGCCAACCAGCCAGCCAATTAACCGCCCGGCCAGCCAACCAGCCAGCCAATTAACCGCCCGGCCAGCCAACCAGCCAGCCGATTAACCGCCCGGCCAGCCAACCAGCCAGCCAATTAACCGCCCGGCCTGCCGACCAGCCAGTCAATTAACCGCCCGGCCAGCCAACTAGCCAGCCAATTAACCGCCCGGCCAGCAAACCAGCCAGCCAATTAACCGCCCGGCCAGCCAACCAGCCAGCCAATTAACCGCCCGGCCAGCCAACCAGGCAGCCAATTAACCGCCCGGCCAGCCAACCAGGCAGCCAATTAACCGCCCGGCCAGCCAACCAGGCAGCCAATTAAACGCCCGGCCAGCAAACCAGGCAGCCAATTAACTGCCCGGCCAGCCAACCAGCCAGCCAATTAACCGCCCGGCCAGCCAACCAGCCAGCCAATTAACCGCCCGGCCAGCCAACCAGGCAGCCAATTAACCGCCCGGCCAGCCAACCAGGCAGCCAATTAACCGCCCGGCCAGCCAACCAGGCAGCCAATTAACCGCCCGGCCAGCCAAACAGCCAGCCAATTAACCGCCCGGCCAGCCAACCAGCCAGTCAATTAACCGCCCGGCCAGCCAACCAGCCAGCCAATTAACCGCCCGGCCAGCCAACCAGCCAGCCAATTAACCGCCCGGCCAGCCAACCAGCCAGCCAATTAACCGCCCGGCCAGCCAACCAGCCAGCCAATTAACCGCCCGGCCTGCCGACCAGCCAGCCAATTAACCGCCCGGCCAGCCAACTAGCCAGCCAATTAACCGCCCGGCCAGCAAACCAGCCAGCCAATTAACCGCCCGGCCAGCCAACCAGCCAGCCAATTAATCGCCCGGCCAGCCAACCAGGCAGCCAATTAACCGCCCGGCCAGCCAACCAGGCAGCCAATTAACCGCCCGGCCAGCCAATCAGGCAGCCAATTAACCGCCCGGCCACCCAACCAGGCAGCCAATTAACCGCCCGGCCAGCCAACCACGCAGTCAATTAACCGCCCGGCCAGCCAACCAGGCAGCCAATTAACCGCCCGGCCAGCCAACCAGCCAGCCAATTGACCGCCCGGCCAGCCAACCAGCCAGCCAATTAACCGCCCGGCCAGCCAACCAGCCAGCAAATTAACCGCCCGGCCAGCCAACCAGCCAGCCAATTAACCACCCGGCCAGCCAACCAGCCAGCCAATTTACCGCCCGGCCAGCCAACCAGGCAGCCAATTAACCGCCCGGCCAGCCAACCAGGCAGCCAATTAACCGCCCGGCCAGCCAACCAGGCAGCCAACCACCCAACCAACCCACTAACCAGCCAACCAACCAACCAACCAACCAACCAGCCAACCAAGCAGCCAACCAACCAACCAACTGCCAACCAGGCAGCCAATTAACCGCCCGGCAAGCCAACCAGCCAGCCAATTGACCGCCCGGCCAGCCAACCAGCCAGCCAATTAACCGCCCGGCCAGCGAACCAGCCAGCAAATTAACCGCACGGCCAGCCAACCAGCCAGCCAATTAACCACCCGGCCAGCCAACCAGCCAGCCAATTGACCGCCCGGCCAGCCAACCAGGCAGCCAATTAACCGCGCGGCAAGCCAACCAGGCAGCCAATTAACCGCCCGGCCAGCCAACCAGGCAGGCAATTAACCGCCCGGCCAGCCAACCAGCCAGCCAATTAACCGCCCGGCCAGCCAACCAGGCAGCCAATTAACCGCCCGGCCAGCCAACCAGCCAGCCAATTAACCGCCCGGCCAGCCAACCAGGTAGCCAATTAACCGCCCGGCCAGCCAACCAGGCAGCCAATTAACCGCCCGGCCAGCCAACCAGGCAGCCAATTAACCGCCCGGCCAGCCAACCAGGCAGCCAATTAAACGCCCGGCCAGCCAACCAGGCAGCGAATTAACCGCCCGGCCAGCCAACCAGGCAGCCAATTAACCGCCCGGCCAGCCAACCAGTCAATTAACCGCCCGGCCAGCCAAACAGGCAGCCAATTAACCGCCCGGCCAGCCAACCAGGCAGCCAATTAACCGACCGGTGAGCCAACCAGGCAGCCAATTAACCGCCCGGCCAGCCAACCAGGCAGCCAATTAACCGCCCGGCCAGCCAACCAGCCAGCCAATTAACCGCCCGGCCAGCCAACTAGCCAGCAAATTAACCGCCCGGCCAGCCAACCAGGCAGCCAATTAACCGCCCGGCCAGCCAACCAGGCAGCCAATTAACCGCCCGGCCAGCCAACCAGCCAGCCAATTAACCGCCCGGCCAGCCAACCAGCCAGCCAATTAACCGGCAGCCAATTAAGCGCCCGGCCAGCCAACCAGGCAGCCAATTAACCGCCCGGCCAGCCAACCAGGCAGCCAATTAACCGCCCGGCCAGCCAACTAGCCAGCCAATTAACCGCCTGGCCAGCCAACCAGCCAGCCAACCAGCCAGCCAATTAACCGCCCGGCCAGCCAACCAGCCAGCCAATTAACCGCCCGGCCAGCCAACTAGCCAGCCAATTAACCGCCTGGCCAGCAAACCAGCCAGCCAATTAACCGCCCGGCCAGCCAACCAGCCAGCCAATTAACCGCCCGGCCAGCCAACCAGGCAGCCAATTAACCGCCCGGCCAGCCAACCAGGCAGCCAATTAACCGCCCGGCCAGCCAATCAGGCAGCCAATTAACCGCCCGGCCAGCCAAACAGGCTGCCAATTAACCGCCCGGCCAGCCAATCAGTCAATTAGCCGCCCGGCCAGCCAACCAGGCAGCCAATTAACCACCCGGCCAGCCAACCAGGCAGCCAATTAACCGACCGGTGAGCCAACCAGACAGCCAATTAACCGCCCGGCCAGCCAACCAGGCAGCCAATTAACCGCCCGGCCAGCCAACCAGCCAGCCATTTAACCGCCCGGCCAGCCAACCAGGCAGCCAATTAAGCGCCCGGCCAGCCAACCAGGCAGCCAATTAACTGCCCGGCGAGCCAACCAGGCAGCCAATTAACCGCCCGGCCAGCCAACCAGGCAGCCAATTAACCGCCCGGCCAGCCAACCAGCCAGCCAATTAACCGCCCGGCCAGCCAACCAGCCAGCCAATTAACCGCCCGGCCAGCCAACCAGCCTGCCAATTAACCGCCGGCCAGCGAACCAGCCAGCCAATTAACCGCCCGGCCAGCCAACCAGCCAGCCAATTAACCGCCCGGCCAGCCAACCAGCCAGCCAATTAACCGCCCGGCCAGCCAACCAGCCAGCCAATTAACCGCCCGGCCAGCCAACCAGCCAGCCAATTAACCGCCCGGCCAGCCAACCAGCCAGCCAATTAACCGCCCGGCCAGCCAACCAGCCAGCCAATTAACCGCCCGGCCAGCCAACCAGCCAGCCAATTAAACGCCCGACCAGCCAACCAGCCAGCCAATTAACCGCCCGGCTAGCCAACGAGCCAGCCAATTAACCGCCCGGCCAGCCAACCAGCCAGCCAATTAACCGCCCGGCCAGCCAACCAGCCAGCCAATTAACCGCCCGGCCAGCCAACCAGCCAGCCAATTAACCGCCCGGCCAGCCAACCAGGCAGCCAATTAAACGCCCGGCCAGCAAACCAGGCAGCCAATTAACCGCCTGGCCAGCCAACCAGCCAGCCAATTAACCGCCCGGCCAGCCAACCAGCCAGCCAATTAACCGCCCGGCCAGCCAACCAGCCAGCCAATTAAACACCCGACCAGCCAACCAGCCAGCCAATTAACCGCCCGGCTAGCCAACCAGCCAGCCAATTAACCGCCCGGCCAGCCAACCAGTCAGCCAAATAACCGCCCGGCCAGCCAACCAGCCAGCCAATTAACCGCCCGGCCAGCCAACCAGCCAGCCAATTGACCGCCCGGCCAGCCAACCAGGCAGCCAAATAACCGCCCGGCCAGCCAACCAGCCAGCCAATTAACCGCCCGGCCAGCCAACCAGCCAGCCAATTGACCGCCCGGCCAGCCAACCAGGCAGCCAATTGACCGCCCGGCCAGCCAACCAGTCAGCCAATTAACCGCCTGGCCAGCCAACCAGGCAGCCAATTAACAGCCCGGCCAGCCAACCAGGCAGCCAAATAACCGCCCGGCCAGCCAACCAGCCAGCCAATTAACCGCCCGGCCAGCCAACCAGCCAGCCAATTGACCGCCCGGCCAGCCAACCAGGCAGCCAATTGACCGCCCGGCCAGCCAACCAGTCAGCCAATTAACCGCCTGGCCAGCCAACCAGGCAGCCAATTAACAGCCCGGCCAGCCAACCAGGCAGCCAATTAACCGCCCGGCCAGCCAACCAGGCAGCATATTAACCGCCCGGCCAGCCAACCAGCCAGCTAATTAACCGCCCGGCCAGCCAACCAGCCAGCCAATTAACCGCCCGGCCAGCCAACCAGGCAGCCAATTAACCGCCCGGCCAGCCAGCCAGGCAGCCAATTAACCGCCCGGCCAGCCGACCAGGCAGCCAATTAACCGCCCGGCCAGCCAATCAGGCAGCCAATTAACCGCCCGGCCAGCCAACCAGGCAGCCAATTAACCGCCCGGCCAGCCAACCAGGCAGCCAATTAACCGCCCGGCCAGCAAATCAGGCAGCCAATTAACCGCCCGGCCAGCCAACCAGGCAGCCAATTAACCGCCCGGCCAGCCAACCAGGCAGCCAATTAACCGCCCGGCCAGCCAACCAGGCAGCCAATTAACCGCCCGGCCAGCCAACCAGGCAGCCAATTAACCGCCCGGCCAGCCAACCAGGTAGTCAATTAACCGCCTGGCCAACCAACCAGGCAGCCAATTAACCGCCCGGCCAGCCAACCAGGCAGCAAATTAACCGCCCGGCCAGCCGACCAGGCAGCCAATTAACCGCCCGGCCAGCCAATCAGGCAGCCAATTAACCGCCCGGCCAGCCAACCAGGCAGCCAATTAACCGCCCGGCCAGCCAACCAGGCAGCCAATTAACCGCCCGGCCAGCCAAACAGGCAGCCAATTAACCGCCCGGCCAGTTAACCAGGCAGCCAATTAACCGCCCGGCCAGCCAACCAGGCAGCCAATTAACCGCCCGGCCAGCCAACCAGGCAGCCAATTGACCGCCTGGCCAGCCAACCAGGCAGCCAAATGACCGCCCGGCCAGCCAACCAGGCAGCCAATTAACCGCCCGGCCAGCCAACCAGGCAGCCAATTAACCGCCCGGCCAGCTAACCAGGCAGCTAATTAACCGCCCGGCCAACCAACCAGCCAGTCAATTGACCGCCCGGCCAGCCAACCAGGCAGCCAATTGACCACCCGGCCAGCCAACCAGCCAGCCAATTAACTGCCCGGCCAGTTAACCAGGCAGCCAATTAACCGCCCGGCCAGCCAACCAGGCTGCCAATTAACCGCCCGGCCAGCCAATTAACCGCCCGGCCAGCCAACCAGGCAGCCAATTAACCGCCCGGCCAGCCAACCAGGCAGCCAATTAACCGCCCGGCCAGCCAACCAGGCAGCCAATTAACCGCCCGGCCAGCCAACCAGGCAGCCAATTAACCTCCCGGCCAGCCAACCAGGCAGCCAATTGACCGCCCGGCCAGTCAACCAGGCAGCCAATTGACCGCCCGGCCAGCCAACCAGGCAGCCAATTGACCGCCCGGCCAGCCAACCAGGCAGCCAATTAACCGCCCGGCCAGCTAACCAGCCAGCCAATTAACCGCCCGGCCAGCCAACCAGCCAGCCAAATAACCGCCCGGCCAGCCAACCAGCCAGCCAAATAACCGCCCGGCCAGCCAACCAGCCAGCCAATTAACCGCCCGGCCAGCCAACCAGCCAGCCAATTGACCGCCCGGCCAGCCAACCAGGCAGCCAAATAACCGCCCGGCCAGCCAACCAGCCAGCCAATTAACCGCCCGGCCAGCCAACCAGCCAGCCAATTGACCGCCCGGCCAGCCAACCAGGCAGCCAATTGACCGCCCGGCCAGCCAACCAGGCAGCCAATTAACCGCCTTGCCAGCCAACCAGGCAGCCAATTAACAGCCCGGCCAGCCAACCAGGCAGCCAATTAACCGCCCGGCCAGCCAACCAGGCAGCCAATTAACCGCCCGGCCAGCCAACCAGCCAGCTAATTAACCGCCCGGCCAGCCAACCAGCCAGCCAATTAACCGCCCGGCCAGCCAACCAGGCAGCCAATTAACCGCCCGGCCAGCCAGCCAGGCAGCCAATTAACCGCCCGGCCAGCCAACCAGGCAGCAAATTAACCGCCCGGCCAGCCGACCAGGCAGCCAATTAACCGCCCGGCCAGCCAATCAGGCAGCCAATTAACCGCCCGGCCAGCCAACCAGGCAGCCAATTAACCGCCCGGCCAGCCAACCAGGCAGCCAATTAACCGCCCGGCCAGCCAATCAGGCAGCCAATTAACCGCCCGGCCAGCCAACCAGGCAGCCAATTAACCGCCCGGCCAGCCAACCAGGCAGCCAATTAACCGCCCGGCCAGCCAACCAGGTAGCCAATTAACCGCCTGGCCAGCCAACCAGGCAGCCAATTAACCGCCCGGCCAGCCAACCAGGCAGCAAATTAACCGCCCGGCCAGCCGACCAGGCAGCCAATTAACCGCCCGGCCAGCCAATCAGGCAGCCAATTAACCGCCCGGCCAGCCAACCAGGCAGCCAATTAACCGCCCGGCCAGCCAACCAGGCAGTCAATTAACCGCCCGGCCAGCCAAACAGGCAGCCAATTAACCGCCCGGCCAGTTAACCAGGCAGCCAATTAACCGCCCGGCCAGCCAACCAGGCAGCCAATTAACCGCCCGGCCAGCCAACCAGGCAGCCAATTGACCGCCTGGCCAGCCAACCAGGCATCCAAATGACCGCCCGGCCAGCCAACCAGGCAGCCAATTAACCGCCCGGCCAGCCAACCAGGCAGCCAATTAACCGCCCGGCCAGCTAACCAGGCAGCTAATTAACCGCCCGGCCAGCCAACCAGCCAGTCAATTGACCGCCCGGCCAGCCAACCAGGCAGCCAATTGACCACCCGGCCAGCCAACCAGGCAGCCAATTAACTGCCCGGCCAGTTAACCAGGCAGCCAATTAACCGCCCGGCCAGCCAACCAGGCTGCCAATTAACCGCCCGGCCAGCCAATTAACCGCCCGGCCAGCCAACCAGGCAGCCAATTAACCGCCCGGCCAGCCAACCAGGCAGCCAATTAACCGCCCGGCCAGCCAACCAGGCAGCCAATTAACCGCCCGGCCAGCCAACCAGGCAGCCAATTAACCGCCCGGCCAGCCAACCAGGCAGCCAATTGACCGCCCGGCCAGTCAACCAGGCAGCCAATTGACCGCCCGGCCAGCCAACCAGGCAGCCAATTGACCGCCCGGCCAGCCAACCAGGCAGCCAATTAACCGCCCGGCCAGCCAACCAGGCAGCCAATTAACCGCCCGGCCAGCCAACCAGGCAGCCAATTAACCGCCCGGCCAGCCAACCAGGCAGCCAATTAACCGCCCGGCCAGCCAACCAGGCAGCTAATTAACCGCCCGGCCAGCCAACCAGGCAGCCAATTAACCGCCCGGCTAACCGCCCGGCCAGCCAGCCAGCCAGCCAGCTAGCCAACCAACCGCCCGGCCAGCCAACCAGCCAGCCAGCCAACCGCCCGGCCAGCCAACCAGCCAGCCAACCGCCCGGCCAGCCAACCAGCCAGCCAACCAACCGCCCGGCCAGCCAACCAGCCAGCCAACCAACCGCCCGGCCAGCCAATCAAGCGCCCGGCCAGCCAACCAGCCAGCCAACCAACCGCCCGGCCAGCCAACCATTATTTAATCAATTCCTCGTTCTCAACTGGAACATTTCTTGAACTCTTTAAATTTTCAATAGTGAAGCCACTGTTTAAAAAAGGCAGTAAAGAAGAAGTCAAAAATTACGTTAATCCCAATTTTTTCAAAGATATATGAAACGTGCATGCTTAAGAGACTTCTTGAATTTTGTGATAAATATAAGCTTATTAATGATGAACAATTTGGATTTCGGAAAGGAAAATCGACTACACTAGCTCTTTTCTCTCTACTTCAAATTATTCTGACTAATGTTAACAAAAATTTTATGACTACAGGGCTTTTCCTTGATCTTTCTAAGGCATTTGACAGAATTCAGCATGACATACTACTTTCCAAATTAGAAACGATTAGAGGTCCTACGCTTCAATGGATATCATCATACCTAGTTAACAGACAACAATGTGTAGTTATTAAAAAATCAGACAGCAAAAACAACATAGTATCGTACTCCTCTAAATATAAGACAAATAAATATGGCGTTCCTCAGGGAAGTGTGTTGGGACCAATCTTATTTATACTATACGTAAATAGTATTACTGACATAACTAATCATAAATGCATTTTATACGCTGATGATATTTCCATTATAGTAACTTCTGACAAAAAGAGTACTTTAATCGAGGAACATGAAAACGACATTAATAATACATTAGAAAAAATAATAGACTGGCTTGACATTAATAATTTGAAAATTAACTTGAATAAAATTAATTATATACAATTTAATAAGTCTTTTAATAATAAATATAATTACAATTTAGACATTCAGTATGAAAATTATACAATATACGAGGTTAATAAACATACATTTCTAGGAATAACTATAGATCAGAATATAAACTGGAAACCACAAATAGATAATGTATGCTGTAAAATAAATAGATTTCTGTATGCTCTCAAACAGGTCAAAAATTGCACTAACATGAAAACGGCTTTATTAACATACCGTGCATACGTAGAGTCAGTTTTACGTTATGGTCTTATAGCTTGGGGAAATAGTACTGACATGAATCGAGCCTTTATTGCTCAAAAAAAATGTATTCGCGCTATGTATGGAATCCCACCCTTCGTATCTTGTAGATCACTCTTCAATAGACTTGGTGTTTTACCGCTACCCTTGCTCTACATTTATGAAATTTGTATATTTGTACGGACAAATAACGGACTATTTAAAAGAGCATGTGATGGAAGGATCAGATCCCGCAGGGACCCAGAAAAGCTAGTGTTTCAAGAAATTCCCAGGTCATTTGTATATGATAAAAGTTGCCTGACGATGTGTATTCGCATGTATAACAAAATACCACATGAAATTAAGGATCTAAACAATAAACAATTCAATATCAAATTACATGAGTGGCTGAATGACACAGACTGTTAGAGTATTAAAGACTTTTTAAATTTCTAGATTACTTTAGATGAAGATTGACTTTATTTTGTATGTTTGTGATTAAGATTAAAATATTTTGCATAGGTATATATACCGTATATATATATAATAACCGATTTTGATGATTCTTTTTTTGTTGGAAAGAAGATATCCCAAGGGTGGTTACCATGATAAGAAAACCAGGATCTGTTGATGGAATCCCAGGGAAATTGAGGGCAACCTATATATATATATATATATATATATATATATATATATATATATATATATATATATATATATATATATATATATATATATATTGAGTATCCAAAGTATCCCAGCTCACTACGCCGATATGCTTGAATTTTTAAAAATGGACACCATTGATGCAGTTCTTATCTCGGAGACATTTCTTAAGCCTAGCCTTCCATCCACGCAATACTCTTTACCCGGTTTCATACTTCTCCGTAACGATAGGACTGGCAAAGGTGGTGGTGGTGTCGCTATATACCTTCGAGCCGACATACCTTATAAAATTGTAGATTATTCTCCTGGAGAATATTCAAAGTCTTCTGAACATCTCTTCATCGAAATTTGTATTCACCATACAAAACTTCTACTAGGAGTTTTCTATAATCCTTCTAGGGAAATCAATTATTTTGAGTCTTTTGAATCAAAACTTGAACTCTTTACACCTTTATATGAACATTCCATAATTCTCGGCGATTTTAACACTTGCCTGCTCAAAGGTGATGCGCGAGCTCGCAAGCTCTGCAACCTGGTGTCTTCAGTTAATCTACATATCCTTCCCCTTTCAGCCACTCATCAAGCTCCTCACTCTATTCCATCTCTTCTTGATCTTATCATAGTATCCAATCCCTCCCTTGTTGTAACTCATGGCCAGCTTCCTGCATCTTTTTCATATCATGACTTGATTTACATCACTTATAAAATAAAACCCGAGAAAGTCAAGCCTCAGTATATGTTCTTACGTAGTTATAAAAATATCGATCTCGATCGGCTGAGGGAAGATGCTGTTGCTATTGATTGGTCGCCTGTAGTCGATTCCTTAAGCATTGATGAAAAAATTTGTCATTTCAACTCCATTTTCACAAGACTATTTGATGTGCATGCACCTATTAAAAAAGTTAAAGTTAAGCGACCTCCGGCTCCTTGGTTAACTGAGGCTATAAAATCAGCTATGTCGAAGTGCGATAAGGCTAAACGCAGATATAAGAAAAATCCTATCGATAAAAACCTCTCCAATTACAAAAAACTGCGTAATCGTTGTAATCGGATGTGCAGAGATGCCAAGCGTCGGCACATTCACGGCTCCATTGAGCAATGTGATCCTGCACATCTATGGAAGTTCCTTAAAACGCTTGGGGTGGGCAAAGCACCTAGTGATTCCTCATTTATGTTTGACTTGAATGTCCTAAATACACATTTTTCTAAACCGCCAGTTGTTTTAGATGATCAAGTCAAATCGGCAACTCTGCAATCTTTGTCAAACCTTCCACTTCCAAACGGTGTCCCTTTTTCTTTCCAGGAGGTAGCCTCTTCTGAAGTTAAAAAATCTATCCTCTCGATTTCATCCAAAGCAGTAGGTGTAGATGAGTTAAGTTCTAAAATGTTTTATTTAATATTAGATGAAATACTGCCCATTCTAACGCATATTTATAATTTCTCTCTATCTTCTGGTAGATTCCCTACCGTCTGGAAAAAAGCTAATGTTATCCCTCTCCCAAAAATATCTAACCCATCTTCTCCTACCCAATTTCGACCCATTTCCATCCTTCCTTTCCTGTCAAAAGCACTCGAAAGTATTGTGAATAGACAACTTTCCACCTATTTATACCATAATAGCCTGCTAAGTCAATCTCAATCCGGCTTTCGTCCAGGCCATAGTACTGTTTCTGCACTTCTCAAAGTTTCTGAAGATATACGTTTTGCCAAAGACAATAAACAATTAACGGCTTTGGTATTGCTTGACTTTAGCAGCGCTTTCAATTCTGTGGATCCCGATATTCTCCTTAAAATCCTCTCTTCACTTAATGTTTCCCCTGAGGCCATCACCTGGTTTAGTTCGTATTTAAAGGGTCGAACCCAGTGCGTTCTTTCTAGCGACTCATTGTCTAATTGGTGTGACCTAACGGTGGGAGTTCCTCAAGGCGGTGTGCTTTCTCCACTACTTTTCTCTGTTTTTATTAACTCTTTAACAAGTATCATCTCATCCAGTTACCATCTTTACGCTGACGATCTGCAGTTGTATCGTCACTTTACTATCAGCGAGATAAATGAAGCTATTAATCTAATTAACGCCGATCTTGACAAAATTAATAACTGGGCTCAGTCGTTTGGTCTTTTAGTAAACCCATCTAAGTCACAGACTCTTCTAATAGGTGGCGCATATATGAGAAAGCTGGTAGATCCTACTTCACTTCAGCCTGTGATATACAATGGGGTTTGTATTCCATTCACAGATACTGCAAAGAATCTGGGCGTCATCTTTGACAGTAATCTTTCTTGGAGTAGCCATGTAAATGAGGTCAGTAGGAAAATCCATTACTCGTACCGATCCCTCAAACGCCTACAAAATTTCTACCATTAGAAACAAAAATTTTGCTCGCTCAATCGTTACTTCTGCCTATTATTGACTACGCCGACGTGTGTTTCCTCGACGCAACTGAGGTATTAGTCAACAAATTGGAGCGTCTTCAGAACTTATGCATTCGCGTTATCTACGGATTGCGCAAGTTCGATCACGTATCTGCATACAGATCTAAGCTGAAATGGCTTCCAATTCGCCGTCGAAGGGATGTTCATATCCTGTCCACCCTCTATAATTGTATTTTTAACTCCTCTTCCCCTCCCTATATGCGTGAGCGTTTTGAGTTTTTGGTGCCCAGAGATCAGCCATGCCGTACAGCGAAATCCCTTCTTCTAAAAGTTCCGACCCACTCGTCCTCTTGCTACGGCAGCTCCTTCACTGTACATGCAGTGAGACTGTGGAACTCCCTCCCACATTACGTCTGTGATAGCCCATCACTGAATGTCTTCAAAAGAAGAGTAAAAGAACATTACCTTTCTGTTTAGTTATATTATATTTATTTGTGTAACATAAAATTACTAATAATCTTTCCTAATTACGTAGGTTTATGTATTATTTATAAGTATAAAGGTATATATTATGTATTCCATATTATATTTATATTAGGTATATATTAGGTATACATTATCTCTGTTATATATTGTGTAATTATCTATGTACACGCCATTCAACCCTCACATCTCATTTCTCATCGCCTATGGTATGTAGGAAGAAAACTCTTACAGAGTTATTCATGCCATTTGTACATTTAGTTTGTAAGCAACTGTTTAACTCAACTGTGTGTGTACAATAAATATATAAATAAATAAATAAAATAAATAAATAAATAAATATATATATATATACGGTCGAATTGAGAAACTCTTTTTTTGAAGTCGTTTAAAAATCATCATCATTATATTAGCCGAAAAACGTCCACTGCCCGACAAAGGCCTCCCCAAGGATTTCCACGACGGCCGGACCTGCGCTGCCCGCATCCTGCGGTTTCCCGCGGCTTTCACCAGATCGTCAGTCCACCGCGTGAGAGGCCTGCCTACACCATCTTTTCCGGTGCGCGGTCGCCACTCAAGAATTGTACTACCCTAACGGCTATCTGTTCTACAAGCTATATGCCCTGCCCACTGCCACTTCAGTTTAGCATTCTGTGAGCTATGTCGGTTACTGTGGTTCTCCTGTGGATCTCCTCATTTCTGATTCGATCGCGTTGACCTTGAGCCTTCTTATGAGGCCCATTGTAAGCGACCATGTCTCAGTTCCGTATGTCATCACTGGCAACACACAATGGTCAAAGACCTTTGTTTTGAGACACTGCGGTATTTGGTGCGTGAAGATATTGCGAAGCGTCCCGAACGCTGCCCAGCCGAGTTGGATTCGTCGATTGATCTCTTTCTTGAAGTTGGACCTACCTATATGGCTGGACTGTTTGTCCCAGGAAAACATATTCGTCAACAACTTCCAGTGTAGAGTTTCTAACCTTTAGAAGGGACAGAAGCCATGAACAAACAAAAAATATGCCGGGTTGGGTATCAAATGACTGGGTTGGTATTTTATTTTGTACAATAAATAGTATATAAACAAACATAGAAACAAATAAAATGGCTTAATTAGCTCATTTAAAAAAAGCTGTTGTTAGTGGCTTTGCTTGCATGCACCCGATAAATGGGAATTATCCATTATTCAAGAAATAAAATAATAAACCATTATTTAAGAAGCCAAAGATCCTCCCCCTTCAATGTCTTTACATCTTTGAAATATCTAAATTTGCAAGAGATCATCCTGACCTCCTTATGACAGCTAAACATATTATGTTTCCGAGAAACACCAGAAATCAAGAAAGACTTGTACATGAATTTGCTCCAAAAACTTCACGCTATTTGAAAAATTGTTACTCAATGGCCATCACAGTTTGTAACAAACTACCAAAAGATTTAATAGTTATGGTACATTTCTTCTCGCTGCAAACAGCTGGTATTATTATTAAGATTTAGTTGGCTATTATAGCGTAGGTATTTACGCTTTTGTATGGGAGTGATGTATCTGTTACGAAGTAACTATTTAGTAATCTGTGGTATAGTACGGAACCATAATATCGCGAGTTCAACTCGCACTTGGCCAGTTATCCTTTTTAAAAGCTTTTATTTAACTTGCAATGTATGTATATTTGTTCGGATGAAATCTTGCAAGCTAAATTTGACCCACTTCCCGATTTTCGATTTAGCTGAAATTTTGCGTGCATATGTATATCGCGTGACAATGCATTATTAAAAGCTTGTACCTCACAGTTTTGAGGTTTTTCGAGAATCATTCCTTTGTATACACCTAATAAAGTACCAAAATGCCAAACAAGATTCTATGTCACCTGGAAGTAGTTTAAAAAAAATTGGTAAATGGTAAGGAACCCGAATCTATTCTTTGTACACGCTTAATACTTATCTTATCTCGATGCCAGATTTCAGGTTTATAAGTTACCTCGAAGTGGTCTACTTATATATTTTGATGAGTATTAGTGATACGGAAACCTTGGTGCGCGACTAAGACACACTTGGCCATTTTTGAAAATTTTACTACCTCGATACCAAATATAAAGTTTCTGAGTCCCTTGAAAATATATATATATATATATATATATATATATATATATATATATATATATATATATATATATATATATATATAATGTATGTATATATATAAATCCCAGTATCATTTCTGCTTCTTTCCAGAAATCCGCTAAATCTGCGTCCACCTGTTTTTTTGTCAATCCCGCTTGTAGTTTTTGTGAATACTTTCTTAATAATTACATAGATGGCGAAAGTAGCACTTACTTAATCGTAACATGCGAAATGTACTATACATTTTTCATTTCACTCTCCATACTAATTCCTCCTATTCTGCGGCGAATGTCGATTCCGTTCGAGGTCAAATCTTTTATTTTAATTACAAAATGAATACCAAACAATTTAGGAGTATATTATTATTATTGTGTTAGATGGTTTCGTTGCATGTTGTGTGCGCTCAAAGCAGTCGACATTTCTTTATTAGGATTGTCTACCTATAGTTTCTTGCTACAATTTAAACTTAGAGTGGAACATAAATATTTGAACGATGAGTAAAAAGTCCGGGGGATCCAGGAATCGCAGTTTTTCCGTCGAGAGTGTGTGGAGTGTGCAATCAAAAGAAACATGTTTAGCACGGGACACCACCGATAGTGAATCATCATTTAGTGATATCACTCACAGCGATGTCACATCGACATTTGACCAGATGATTTCTACAGCAATCAACGACTCATTTAATGTGGCGGATTCTGAGCGGACGTATTCGGACAGTAGTGACTCCGAAATAGATTATCACTATTTTCTAAAGTGCGCTCTTTGTGGAAAAGACAACAGTAACCCTTTATACTACAGCTACTGCGAAAAATATAGTTATACGTAATACTGATGTTTAAAGTTTCATTGTAGGTTCAGACAAGAACAGCTTAATGAAGCAAAATAATACACACACTCGCAGTGCTCCATACCTACTTACACATGGTGCGCCCTGTGAGTGTGTGTTTTAATAAAAAATCAATGCAATTTCGATAACTACTTACTCTAGTAACATCAATATTGAGAAGAAAAAAATCTACTTACCATACTATATTCGTGAAAATAATAATACTATCATCATATCAGCCGAAGGAAGTCCACTGCTGGACATAGGCCTCCCCCAAGGATCTCCACGACGACCGGTTCTGCGCTGCCCGCATCCAGCGGCTTCCCGCGACCTTCACCAGGTCATCGGTCCACCGAGTGGGAGGTCTGCCTACACTACGCTTTCCGGTGCGTGGTCGCCACTCGATAACTTTACTGCCCCAACGGCCATCTGTTCTACGAGCAATGTGCCCCGCCCACTGCCACTTAAGTTTAGCAATTCTGAGAGCTATGTCGGTCACTTTGGTTCTCTTACGGATTTCCTCGTTTCTGATTCGATCACGCAGAGAAACTCCGAGCATAGCACGCTCCATTGCCCTTTGGGTGACCTTGAGCCTTCTTATGAGGCCTATAGTAAGCGACCATGTCTCAGTTCCGTACGTCATCACTGGCAACACACATTGGTCGAAGACCTTGGTCTTAAGACACTGCGGTATCTGGGACGTAAAGATATTGCGAAGCTTCCCGAACGCTGCCCAGCCGAGTTGGATTCGACGATTGATCTCTTTCTCGAAGTTGGATCTACCTAACTGGACTGTTTGTCCCAGGTATACATATTCGGTAACAACTTCGAGTGTAGAGCCTCCAACCTTCAGAGGAGTAGGTATGACACGGACGTTTGACATAATTTTCGACTTGTCCATGTTCATTCTAAGACCCACTTGTTGAGAGGCTCTACTGAGGCCATCGAGCATTGTGCCTAAGTCGTCCATAGTCTCAGCCATGACCACGATATCGTCAGCGAATCGAAGGTGGGTGATGTACTCGCCGTTGATATTGATGCCGAGTCCACCCCAGTTCAAAAGCTTGAAAACATCTTCTAGGGCGGCGGTGAACAGTTTCGGAGATATAACGTCTCCCTGTCTCACCCCTCGCTGCAGCTGGATAGGTTCCGAGTTTTGATCCTGGAGGCGAACCGACATGGTGGCGTTTTCATACAAACACTTCAGCACTTCGATATATCGATAGTCAATTTGGCACCTCTGGAGAGACTGTAACACAGCCCAGGTTTCGACCGAATCGAAGGCTTTCTCATAGTCCACGAACGCCAAGCATAGTGGCTGATTGTACTCTTCGGTCTTCTGTATAATCTGCCGCAGCGTATGTATGTGGTCTATGGTACTAAATCCTTTTCGGAAACCGGCTTGTTCGGGAGGCTGGAAGTCATCAAACCTGCGTGCGAGATGAGTTGTAATGACCCTCGAAAACAGTTTGTAGACATGGCTCAGAAGTGAGATGGGTCTGTAGTTCCTCAGCAGGGTATTGTCGCCCTTTTTGAAGAAAAGCACGACCACACTTCTGTGCCATGCCTTAGGCGTTTGTCCCTCAAGTATAACGGAATTAAATAATTTCTGAAGAGCTTTAAGTACCGGTGTTCCACCTGCTTTCAGAAGTTCAGCCGTAATTCCATCATCACCCGGTGCCTTATTGTTTTTAAGCTGTTTAAGAGCCATTCTAATCTCGTACAGGCTGACGTCCGGGATATCTTCGGTATAGTGTCAGGTTAGTCTGGCTCTTGGGTCTTTAGCCAGATCGGTGACAGGCAGACGTGTGGTCGTGTACAATTGTCCGTAGAACTTCTCAACTTCTTCCAGCAACTCAGTCTTAGACGATATGATCCTGCCGTCCTCAATCTTCAGCTTGGTCAGTTGGCTTTGACCAACAGACAGATCTCTAGCGAACACTTTTGAGCCTTTGTTGTTCTCAATCGCCTCTTTAACACAATTTGTATTAAAGTGGCGCAAATCGCGAGTTAGAGACTTAGAGATCTGCCTGTTTAGTTGCCGATACTGAGTAGCGTCTTCAGAGGACTGCAAAACCAATCTGCGTCTTTCTTCCATGAGGTTGCTGGTAAAGTCAGAGTTTTTTTTGGTTCTGTTTGAACGGCGAGTTTTGAAAATCTTTGACCCGACCGTTTGGACAATTTCCACGAACCTGTCGTTATAATCGTCCACATTCTCGCAGTCTCCTAGGCATTCGAAGCGATTGTGCAACTCGAGCTGAAAGTTTTCGGGGTTTTGGAGCTGGATGGGCGCTGGTCGGAGTGTGGACTTCATCAGTCGACATCTTTCTAGCTTGGTCTTTAGATTCAATGTGCCTCTTACCATTCGGTGATCGCTTCCTGTTTTGACTGAGTTGATCACAGAGACATCATTGAATATTTGCCTTCTTGTCGACAAGATGAAGTCGATCTCGTTCTTCGTTACGCCATTGGGATGCAACCATGTCCACTTTCGCTGTTTAGGCTTTTTGAAGAAGGAGTTCATCATAAAGAGGCCCTCCTTCTCCATAAAGTCGGCCAGCAGCTGGCCACGTGCATTTCTCTCTCCATATCCAAATTGCCCCACTCTCAGCTCACCATCACTTCGTTTGCCCAGTTTCGCGTTAAAGTCCCCCATAACAATGGTGTATTGAGTCCGAGAGCTATTATGTAGAGCTCTAGAGATATCCTCATATAGGAGCTCCACTTCATCGTCGGAGTGTTGCGCGGTCGGTGCATATACCTGAATAACTTTCAGCGAATACCGTTTGGTAATTCGGAGAATAAGGTACGCTACCCTCGTCGAAACACTCTCGATCCGGACCACATTGTTAATGAGGGACTTGTGGACTAGAAACCCGACACCACCCTCGGACAGTTGGTCGCCCTCCCGGAAATAGAGCAGGTTTCCGGATTTCAGGATTATGGTGTCCTCCCCCTCTCTTCGGACTTCACACAATCCTACGATGTCCCATCGTAACCTGCTCAATGCTTCCTCGAGTTCTGTTAGCTTTACGTCGGTTCGCAGTGTGCGCGTGTTGTAGGTTGCCAGGGCCAGAGGTCTTTTGTTGAGGTAGCCTGGCATCTGCCGGGTATTCTTCGCACCCCATGCCCCGCCGTTACCTTGACCGCTACCGGAGCCAGGAATAGCGGGGCCGCCGGGGACTAGGGGCCGTTTTTTATTTGTGTCGGTCATTTGGGGGGTGTTGCCGTAATCGCCACGCTTGGCAGGCGGGTTGGCGATCGCAGTGTTGCAGATTGGCTGCAAATCACGGAAAGACGCTGCTGCCCATCCTCCGGTTTGAGTCCCTTAGTCGGCTCTTACGACACCTATTGGATGAAATAGGATGGCCCTATTCTAAGCCGGGAGCCATACGGCCTAATAATACATCTTTATTATTGATAAATATAGAATTGATAAAAATAGGTACTATTATTATTATTGGTGTGCTATTTTTATTTTTAGAAATACAGTAGGTAAGTAGTTAGAAATGACAGCACCGAGCTGTTATGATGAGAAATCTTAATGGAAATTCAAATTTTCAAATCCTTCAATGTTTGCAGGCAGACCATTAGGGTCCTTTAAATAAATCTAGCCCAACTGGACAAATTAAACTTCCACAATTTGTTCAGTATATTATGAAACGCCCAGTAACAGAGTACTGCACAACATTCAAATCTTGTTTGGCATATTTTTGCGGTGGTTGCTCCAAAGCAGAATCTCCAGCGCAGCGTTTGGGCGATCGCAACACCTATATAATCTCGTGTTTTCATTAGTCATGTCTTCTCTCCTCCTAAGATCCTGCTCACTGATTTTTTTATTTGTACTGTCTTTGCTGTTTCGGTTAGATTTCGATTTGAAACATTTTCTGATCTTGAAACATTTTTCGCAGTAGCTGTAGTATAAAGGGTTACTGTTGTATTTTCCACAAAGAGCGCACTTTAGAAAATAGTGATAATCTATTTCGGAGTCACTACTGTCCGAATACGTCCGCTCAGAATCCGCCAAATTAAATGAGTCGTTGATTGCTGTAGAAATCATCTGGTCAAATGTCGATGTGACATCGCTGTGACTGATATCACTAAATGATGATTCACTATCGGTGGTGTCCCGTGCTAAACATGTTTCTTTTGATTGCACACTCCACACACTCTCGACGGAAGAACTGCGATTCCTGGATCCCCCGGACTTTTTACTCATCGTTTAAATATTTATGTTCCACTCTAAGTTTAAATTGTAGCAAGAAACTATAGGTAGACAATCCTAATAAAGAAAGTTCCGTAACTGAAGGGGTAAAATGGGATAGGTACCTATTATACAGGGTGGCCAGACAATTTACTTCCAAAGAAAAAAATTGGCCCTTGTGTCGTCCATTTATGTTCCGCGATTTTTCATAGTTTTCAAGTTTTGATTTTTTCTTGATTTTTGGAAAATTTCTGCCGGGCCAACAAAAAAAAACTAGGAAACTTTTCCAAGACTTTTTGCTTGTAATTAAATTCTCATAACTTTTACTATTATGCATAAAACAACCAACTTCGTAACTTTAGTAAAAGCTATAAAAATTTGTTTTAAATTGAAAAAAAAAACGGTTTGGTTAATTACGACTAAAATCATCATCATCATTTCCTTGCCCTTTACCAATTACTCGGGGTCGTCTCAGCATATTTTCCTCTTACGACTAAAGTAATCTTTAAATTAAAAATATAAACATGTGACATACCCACTTTTAGTAATTTTCTACCTCGTTGCCTTTACA
Organism: Coleophora flavipennella; assembly: GCA_947284805.1. NCBI lineage: Eukaryota > Metazoa > Arthropoda > Insecta > Lepidoptera > Coleophoridae > Coleophora > Coleophora flavipennella. Next base: position 2,126,393 of record OX369274.1, on the reverse strand, counting down.
GGCCGATTCTAACCAAAGTAGCTCTTTGAGAGCTACTTTTTGACTTAAATATTGAAGCTGAAGAGATGACATATTCTTCAGAGCTACTTAGAAACCATAAAGTCACTTGTTTAGATTTTTAATTTAAAGATGAAAATTTTAGTAATAAAAAGTTGACCTTATGAGAATTCAATTACAAGCAAAAAATCTTGGAAAAGTTTCCTAGTTTTTAGGGTTCCGTAGTACAACAAGGAACCCTTATAGTTTCGTCATGTCTGTCTGTCCGTCTGTCTGTCTGTCTGTCTGTCCGCGGCTTAGCTCCTAGACTATTAGTAGTTGCTATGGTTGCACAAAAGATCTGAGGAGCCTCTGATTATGTCCGTCTCATGTTATTGGAAATAAGTCAAAAAGTCAAAATCATCTACATGTGTTTCTGGAAAATCTTATAAAAGCCAAAGAAATGCGTTGTATTTCAGTCACTAACAGTTTCTCTCAAGTAAGTAGTTTTTTTTTTTTTTTATGTAGAGAAATTATAAATGTGTGTTACAATAATAGCTGTATATTTTCAGGTGGATATTTTATATGAATTTGTAGATGAAGAAGACCAACAAACCACAAGCATTCACAAACTATGTATGTTCAAGCTTGATTGGAAAGTTAGACTCTCCGCAATCATTTCATGAAATATGTATCAAAGCAAATGACGACCGATAATATTTATATGACTTTTTCAACCACCAAAATGATCATCAAAATGATTTCCCATTGTGTTTTGAGTTGAGGTGAGTAGTGAAGCTTCAAGTTTAATACACATCACAAAAAAAGCATAAATAAGAAATGTGTAAAAAAAAATTTGGACAAGCAAACTCATTATCATACCCATATAGCGTAAACTTGATTGGAAAATTTATTGTAGGCAACAGATTTTTTTTTTTTTTTTTTTTACAGATACGGAAGAATTACAGGCTCAACTATTTATGAAGCAGCTCACTGTAGAACTATCTCATCTGAACAAAATTATGGGAGAACATTCAAAATTTACTTCCATTGCGATGGATAGAGGAAAAAAACTAGAAAAAGTAGTTCTCAACATAGTGAATAAAAAAGAAAAGGTAACTAATAGTTTTTCTGTTGTTTCAATATTTTTGAATAAAACTATTTATAATGTTTAATTTATGGCTTCTGTAATAATTAATATCATTGTTTCTGCATTTCAGATTAAAATTGAAGAAACTAAACTTTTTCTTAATGCCGAGTATCCTATTTTTGTTGCAACACGTAACGGGCTTACTGAAAATTACACAATAGAGATTAAATGACCTTCAACAGAAGCTCTTATATAATTTTATATCTAAAAGATAATAAAATGGCACCAAAATGTTGGACACAAGTACTACTTCAAATGTTTTTCAGCAAAAGGAAAATAGCACTTTTCTGTGTAGCACACCAAAATTTAAAAAAATCAAATGAAGTAGATATTTATAATCATGTGCCATATGATAACAGCAGTGTATCTGTTAAGTATACTTACTGCAAAAAAAATTTTTGGATAGATGCCAAAATTACAAGATCTATAAGCATATTTTTAATAAAACTATCTTGTAAATTTATAAATTAAACTCGTATGCTTTTTAAATACTATTTTTTATTTTTTCTTATCGTGTTTGTGTAGTCATACCTGACTAACCCTGGTGTCAGAGTTTTCAAATCGCCTAAAGGCCTCTGGGCTCTGACGTGGTTTGTATAACGACCGCCACCAATGATAACGACCGGGACCGACGGCTTAACGTGCTCTCTGAAGCACGGAATCATCTTACTTTCGGACAATAAGAGTCGTGTTTTATAAAACTACAAGTTACAAGTTTACAAGTGTAATTCGATGTTCATTGCATAGCCGGTTTGCTCCCTGAAGTCTTGACCTGACTCTGTAATGCAACGTACACTGAATTACACTTGAAATCTTGTGACTTGTAGTTTTATAAAACGGAGCCCTGGTCATTCAGCCTGCATTGTCCTAACCAAACTGGGAAAAACTTACAAAGTGATTTCTTTGAATGTCCCCACCGGCAATCAAAGCTAGGACCTCCGGATCGTGAGCCTGACGCACTAACCACTAGACGATGGAGGCAGTTTTTTTTGTTTAATTTTAAATAAAGGTAAGCCCACACCAAATGGATAGGTAGTCCATTTAAAATTTTTACAAAAAAAAATCTTAAGTCGAGAAACTAGGCAAAAGTATGAATGCCAGGGACGAACAAGTACAACCAGTCAGACAGGAATGACGTCATCAGAACTATAGGTCCGTTTTGACGCGAAAATTTAAACTGTTAATTTAAAACCGCATTTTTTCTAATAAATTACGGTGTTTTAATTTTTTAATACAATTGTGGCCTATTCTACATTGAATTCTTTAAAATGAAAACAAAAATATAAATATTGCATGTTCCCTATTCTCTTTTAGTTATGTTTGTACTAGCAAGGTAATAATGATGTAGTTAGGTATAAGTAGGAAATAGTACCTAGCTAATCTTAAAGAAGTTATTATTACGTGGAATGTACCTACTATTTCCTATACCAAATCTATTTTGATACCGACTGAAACTACTTAGCTAATTAGTAATATAAGAAGAACTAACAACTGCGGGACGTGCGAGGGGCATGAGATGACCCCCCCTCCTATTTTTGGGAGGGCAGTTCGAGTCTGGCCCGCGGCGTGTGCGCGCATGGATATTGTAAATTTATTACTTAATTTCTCTTATTAAAATACAGTGCTAAATATTAGATTTATAAAGGACTATTATTTTCGATCTAAAAGAATCAGAAGTGCGATGGTGATACCTACCGTACATTTCCACAAGTGTTGGTGTAATACTCGTATATAGTGATAGAACAGGGATTGTTTTGGTGAGTGACTCAATAGGTAAAAAATACAAGTCAAATAAACTATTATTTTTTTTACTGCTAAAGGACACAATTATTTTATTGAACTAACTGTGAGTTACATGAACATCCATTAACTTTAATGTTTACATTAGTGTAAATAATTTATGGGTTGGACACACCATTAGTGGCTAATGGCGGATTAAATGCTAATGTTCGTTTCTGCAAATGGCTGTGTGTCTCACGATTTGTGTATGATAGAAAACAATAAATATCACTGCGTGTGAATATGAACTATCGAATAATTTAGTAATAATTTGGTTATAAGAACATCACTGTTAGAAAATGTATTAAAAACTTTAGAATTATATTATTAGACTAAGGGACAAAAGTTCTTTGTGTTGTGTTCGAAGCTCGGGTTTTATTATGTTAGTGCGCCAGTAATTTGACTCTGTCCGTCGCAATACGGGCGTGTTTATCTGGACACTTGAAAAGGTGAAGCTTGACACTGTTTAAAGAACTGTTTTGTAGAAGTACTTGTTAAGTTACTATTTTCAATTTTTAGGGTATCGTATGTAAGATGGGTCGGTATAAAAAGAGACATCGGTCTCACAGTTCTTCCTCATGAAGGTCGACTGAGGTAGAAAGACGCTCCAAAAGAAAGAAGTATAGGGAGAATTTGAAGAGAAAGGAGAGCAGAATTGAAGCTTTAGAAGGTTTAATAAGGGAGTTAAGGAAGAAAAGAAATTATCATTCCGAAACCGCAACTGAAACTTTAACTCCAGGACCGCAGGCAATAGTTCGCTATGTGGGCCGTAATGACTTCATACCTGAGTTCAATCCACAGACTTCTTCTGTGTCTGTTGAGCATTGGATCCGGAATTTAGAAGGTGTTGCTAACATGCATGGTTGGGATGAACGAACATTGATCTGCAACTGTACTTCGAAACTTAGCGGTTATGCTAAGGGTTGGTATGAACGCCAAGCTTCTTATGAAATCAGCTGGAATGAGTGGAAGGAGAAATTAATCAGAGCATTTCCATTTACTAAAAATAAACTGTCACAAATCAGAGAACTTGTGAATCGTATTAGATCAAAGAATGAAGATCCGATCAAATTTTATTATGATAAACTGGGTATTGGCATGTCATGTAATATGAGTGATGAAGTAATAGCCCAAGCAATCATAGGGACTCTTGGGGACAAACTGCTTGAGGTTGGCGCTTTATCTGCTGGGTGCTATGATACAAATTCTTTGCTTAAATACTTGGCAAACATGAAGACATCGACTGATTTTGCCGAAATAAAGCACTCAGAAACATCTCTTGCTCAAAATAATTTAAAGAAACTGATCAAGTGCTTTGCATGTGGCAATGTTGGCCACAAGGCAAAGGTTTGTGGGAAAATTAAACATAAAAAAAAGGATGAAAGAAAATGCAACTTCTGTGACCACCTTGGCCACCTTGAAGAAAATTGTTTTAAAAAGAAAAATCAGAACAAGCATTGCTCGTATTGCAATAGCAAGGGACATTCATTAGAGGAGTGCAGAAAAAAAAAAGTTGGGCAAGACAAAACGCTTAGAGGCAATCCAGCAAAATACTGGTACCCTAAGATGCGGAAAAGCGTGGAGAAGTACTTATGTGGCTAGTTGTATCGGATGTCAGTTCACGAAAAAGCCCACGGGTAAGCAGCCGGGATTACTGCATCCAATACCAAGGGATCCTGCTCCCTTTCACACGTTACACGTAGATCATCTGGGGCCATTTTGCAAGAGCAGTGGTAAAACTTACATCTTTGCCATTATTGACGGGTTTACAAAATTTGTATGGCTAGAAGCCGTCGCAAGTGCCAATGCCAGAGGTGCTATTACTACACTAAACAGGTTAAGCCAGGTTTTCGGTTACCCAATGAGAATAGTCAGTGACAGAGGCACAGCATTCACGTGCCGAGAGTTCAAAGACTATTGTGAAGAAAACGGAATAAAACATGTGTTAAACGCAGTGGCCTCTTCAAGGGCAAATGGTCAAGTCGAGAGGTTGAACCGCACAATTTGGAGTTGCATAACTGCTCATATGGGAGAAGAGCAAAAGGGCTGGGATGCCTATTTACCAAACGTTCAATTGGGAATTAACTCTCGTACTCGTAACGTACTCCAGATCTGGAAGGACTGAGAAAAATCGCAGTCGAAAATATTGCGAAAAATTCATATGCCATGAAAAATCGTTTTGATAAGAGCCGACGGGTAACAAAGCCGATACCAGTAGGCAAACTGGTTATGGTAGAGTGCAAAATCTTACGACCCGGACTTACAAGTGGGAAGCTTGTTCCGAGGTATGCAGGGCCTTACAAGGTGACCGCAGTCTTACGAAACGATCGGTATGAGGTTACCTCAGCCGCGAGGGGCAAGAGGGCATATAAAAATGTTATCGCACGAGATAAACTTAAGCTCTGGTGTGCCAAACAAGAGAATTCATTAGATGAGGAATTAGAAGAGAATACTGTTTCATAAACATTTATTATATTTTACCTTAAACGAATTAGTAGGCATTAGGGCCGTAAAAATTGTTAACGGAACTATTGTTACTGCCTTTGGGGCTATTGATTTCGCCTTTCGGGCTATAGACTTACTTAGCTATCTTACTGTATTTACATTGCCTATGGGGCTATAGTTTGTGCAACTGCCTACGGGGCTATAGTTTGTGCAACTGCCTACGGGGCTATAGTATACAACTGCCTACGGGGCTACATTATGTTGTTGCATACGGGGCTATGGAACTGCCTACGGGGCTGTATATTACTGCCTAAGGGGCTTGCTGAGGAACAAGTTCAACGTGGAAATCTTTGACGAAGAATGTTGGATCTCTTTCAAGGGCGAAGGAGTACGAGCAGGATGGCCGAACTAATAAGAAGAACTAACAACTTCGGGACGTGCGAGGGGCATGAGATGACCCCCCTCCTATTTTTGGGAGGGCAGTTCGAGTCTGGCCCGCGGCGTGTGCGCGCATGGCTATTGTAAATTTATTACTTAATTTCTCTTATTAAAATACAGTGCTAAATATTAGATTTATAAAGGACTATTATTTTCGATCTAAAATTAGGTACTATTATTTTTTAGAAACAAACAGAAGAACAGTTGTACCTACAAGCCTCACCTCCGCACCGCACCGCAATAGGCAGTACAGAAGAGGGTAATGGGTGAGAACCAGTTTGTGCCAAAGGGCGCAAAACAGTTGTTAGGATGGTTTAATATATACATTTAAGGGGTAAAGCGCGCGGGGGGAAAGGTATACGTCGCCGCGTGCAGCGCCCCAGTGACGTGCGGCGGAGTTGCGAATTAAAATTTCACATTCGGAACAAAATTACGTCCGAACAAAAACTTCTTAAATAATAGCCTAGATGGCAGAACTGTCGCTGAAGTAAAAATAACGGCGATTGCAATCTGGCGTCCGTATACGGACGCAATAGCGCGGTGGACGCAGGATTAAATGAGAATTTGGCAATAGGAGGACGCAAGAGTGTTTGTGGTATATATATATATTTGTTCGGATGAAATATATATATATATATATATAGATCAGTCAGTCAGTAATTACGTCACGAATTCTTTTCAGAAACCGTTTCTTTTTAGAAACCGTGACATAATTACTGTTTAGTTAATTAGTTGCTTAAATTTTCAAAACAGTTTAAGTATATCCAACATACACCTACTTCCCGAGATAACTTACCACATGGTATTAGAAATAAAGTGTTTACCAAGAGAACTATGACTCAGTCAGTCATAAAGATATTCGGCCGTCCATATCTCAGAAAATGATAAAAAAAATATTTATGAAAATTAGAATTCTAGGTGTTGTTCATGAGCATAATTAATTTTAGTGTTTCTTTTTCGTCAATAGGTCTTAGAAAAATAGTGGAAGGGTTATTACTTATCAAAGTGTCACAAGTAGGATTCGAATTTTGTTTATTAGTCTTTAAAAAATAATCATTAAAATATTACAAATGTCGTGAGGGTTAATATATGTCATGTTATTGTATTGAATAGAATTAATGTCAGAGCTATATATATTCCTATTTACAGTTGAAGTAATTACATCCCAAGTAGCTTTACATTTGTTCTTCTTTGATTTAATGTATTTGTTATTAAATATTTTTTTGCGATTTTTGAATACATTTTACAAGAATGTTACTGTAACGTTTGAATTTATTTTTATGTATGTCTATGTAAGGTCTTATGTAAGGAGTAGAGTAAGTAGTGATTTCAATACTCATTGGTCCGAACTGTAAGACATAAAAAGCATATATTTGTACCTCGCGTTGATGTCTTTTGTTTGTTAAGTGAATAGGTAATCGACTATGTGGTTGTGTGTGTGTGTGTGTGTGGAGGTGTGGTAGTACGGAGCCCTCGGAGTTGTAGTTCGACTCGCACTTGGCTGGTTTTTTATGTTTTCGTTGTGTGATATTTTCGTAGTATAGTCAATGTATTTTCGCAATATTTTCTTTTCGGATTCAAATTCAAGTGATTTATTAAATGAGCTTTGTTCGGATTTCAGTGTGTTTTATTTAAGTGAATTTCTGTTGAATGTGATATTTTTCTTCTTCAGTTAATAAACGTTATTTTCTCTTCTTCATTTAATAAACGTAGGAGGTAACCTACCTGTTGAGGTTTATCCTCATTCCTCCTCCGTTTTGCTACTGAGTAATTTTTGTGGTCGGCAATTTGAGATAGGACTCAATCAAAATGTGAGATAACATGTTGCTCGCAAGAAAGCTTTTTGTCAATTTACCGGAGGATGAAAAGTGGTGGTAAGTGTGTTTACATAAATAAATAACATTTTATAATAACGTCTTTTCTGTAACGGGTTATTTTGCACATAACCCGCACAGTACAATAAAGAGTACTTACCGGGCTGCCATAGGGGGAGTTCGACTGTGTAATCAGTCAAACCTGACCAGACCTATTTTTGGATTTAATGGCAGCCCGGTTATGTGCACTCCAAGCCTGTAATGTCCACCTAAATCTGCCTATCCACTAGAGATGTGCAAGGATGCGTATCAAAGCTGTAAAATGGTGCGACTCTTTCTATCAACGATGAACATGTAGCTGACTCTTTTGCAAGTATAAGCAGTGCGCTACGTACGAGTCAGCAGGCAAGTGGGGTGTACACCGCCATACTGCCTTACACACATCCCTTGTATGCCTCCCTGATACATAAACTTCACCCAGGGCGGAGGCTCTTCGACAGTGAAATCAATCAAACCTAAAAACCTAACATTGCTCACTTCGCTCGCTCACCAGCCAAAAAACATTACCCAGTCAGTGTTGGGTAGATCTTGTTGTGTATGGTTAAACCTCAAATATCAACTTGTATTAGGACTTTACGCAAACAACTTTAGCTGGCTAATCTTAAGTTTATGTTCACACCCCACCTTTAGCCGTGACATATACATACAAAAACCTCTCTCTTCTAAGGGCTTTTTCACTAAAGCTACACTGAGCTAGGCTAGGAAAAGAAACTTCTTTTACTATCCTATTGATTAATGTTCCTCGCACATTGCTTAGCTACCTCCACAGTTCTGGCACAGTCTAAGAATCCATACAGTCGTCCAACGCCTATAATAATCGCGTCATCGCCGATTTCACGAGTCACTGATCACAGTACCAAGGGTTGTCACAATACTTTACAATTAAATAAAAGAAAATGCCATTACGTAGAAAAATTACTTTAATAGTGTAAAATCGATATTTGAAGGTACCTTAGATCTCTGATATAACAGTAACTAAAAAGTTCAAAATGTCGGCCATTTTTTTCAATTCTGACAACGGATTCATGATAAGGGAGCTCAGGGACCCCCAGATATCGATTTTGGAAGCAATCGGCCCAGTAACTAAAAAGTTCAAAATGGCGGCTACTGTTTTGAATTCTGACAACGGATTCGTGATAAGGGACCTCAGGGACCCCCAGATATCGATTTTGGAAGCAATCGGTCCAGTAACTAAAAAGTTCAAAATAGCGGCCATTTTTTTCAATTCTGACAAGGACATTTATCGATTTTGGAAGCAATCGGTTAAGTGATTAAAAAGTTCAAAATAGCGGCAATTTTTATAAAATCTGACAATGGATACGTGATAAGGGACCTTGACAGAGATTGATTTTGGAAGCAATCGGTCCACTAACTAAAAAGTTCAAAATGGTGGCCATTTTTTTCAACAACGGATATTCGGATAGTATGTATGTCATATTCGGAGAAAAACCACCCCAATAATACCTATAAAATGATCCATATCAGGATCTTCAAGGCGAGAGTGACTAGGCATTATTTGAGTTTGCGTGTACCATCCTCGACTACATCGTCACTTACCATGATGAGGTGATGATGAGATGAGAATGAGATGTCGTCTAACTCACACAAAATTTTAATTTTAAAAAAGTATCGATAATTATTATATATTATACTAGCTTTTGCCCGCGGCTTCGCCCACGTGGACATAGCTTTTATGACTCTTTTTGAGGGTGAGTGGTGCGCGAGCCGCAATCAGCTCGCAAGCGTGGACATGAGTTTTCACCAGGTACCTCAGGAACTGTATCGGGTTATTCGGATTAGCAGTCTTTGTCGCTTCCCACCCCCTCAACAAATTCTATACAAAAAATCACTTTAATCCGTTGCTCCGTTGCGACGCCACCGACGTGCGCGAGCGTAGAAAACAGTTGTCCCCAGATCCCTCGGGAATTATGTCAGGATATACTTATTAGTAAATTTTATCATTTTCCACCTCATCTCTGTGCTAAAAATCACACCAATCCATTTTTTCGTTACGATTTTAAATAAAACGAACAAAGAGTATTGTTTTAGTTTCCTCAGGAACTGCATCGGACTATGATAATTTCCACAGATAAAAGGTTGACTATTTCATTCCCAGTGATACAGGCTACCTGCATGCCAAATTTCATCAAGATTGGTAGAGGTGTTGAAGTGTGAATAGGTAACAAACAAACAAACACATTTTCACATTTATAATATAAAAAGTAAGGATTTCTAAATCTTAAATAAAATATAGATCGTCGGTGGCAAAACGGTTAGGGCCACTACCTCCTGTCCGGAAGGCCGTGGTTCGAATCCTGCCACTTACCAATATCTATACGAATATCGATTTCATACTGGTATGTACGTTTATCCGACGCTCTTACGGTGAGAAAAACATCGTGAGGAAACCTGCACACGCCTGCGAAGAAATTCGAAGCTTATGTGTGAAGTCAATCAACCCGCAATGGGCCCGCGTGACCGTCTAAGGCCAGATCGCCCTAACTCAGGGCAGGTCGAGCCCCTTGGTGGGGACGTATATAAACTGATATGATGAAATATTATCAAAAAACTAATTCAAATCATTATAGGTATCAATCTAGTAATAAAATTTCCTAACAATATTAATATGGGTCAAATCCTTGACTCGTATCAGCTCCAAAGGAGCCCAAGACGCACTTCTCGTTGCCGCGCTGGATGGCAATAGACAACCTTAGCAGCAGGTAGGACCTCACGTCACATCTCCTCTCTCGAAGGCGAAGGCCAATCTTCTTTGTGAAGGCAAAGGCCTCTGAGGGTTCAGCAGCCGATTGTCTCACAGACCAGCGGCACAAAGCAGTAATTTGCCTCCAAGACCGAGTACTTATTATGCTTCTTTCTCACCGCAAATTGAGCAGCAGTACCGTACGGGTGAGGAGTGAGGCAGAAAAAGTGGCTTCTTAAAGCAGACACGTTCCTCTCTGCCATAACACCTGTTTAAACCCTCCGGCCTTTTGCCATCAGATCGACTAAAGCCCGGGCGGCGGCTGCATCAAAGATGGAATATTCCATCTGGCCGAGACCAGTGCCCTCCGAGTGAGGTCATTAAGGAATTGGTGACGTGGTAATCTTCACAAACACGACTGTAACTCAGTGAGTGATGGCCAATTGCCTCCACCGAGGACCCGCAAGTACATTGATGAGGTTCACAGATATTGATATTTCAGGCGGAGAGCAACTGCCACACGCAAATAGTCGCCGTCAGAAGAGTTCCCATATCTGTGCCTCCTGTTAAAAGATGTTAAATTCGATTTATGTGTTTTTATTTTTTTACACGATTGGAATCTGTAAAAAAATACCTCTCTGTTCGTCTATGAAACACATCGCTACGTACCATAGTTCCAGAGTTTAAAGTAGCGTATGCTGAAAAATACATAAAAGAAATCCACTCAAAAGTATGAAATAATATTTTAATGTTTTAATACAACTTAAGCGCGTTTTATTATCCCTGCAGTGCCATCTATTGACATTCTGCTACTATGATTATAATGTTTGGTATGTGTAGCTAATATATAGAAAAAAGTACTCTTTTGTTATTATTGTATGTATCGATAGATAATTTCCCACGGGACCTCTTTAGTTTTCCGGGATAAAGAATACCCGACTATACAATGATGGTCAAAACACCCCATCCCAATGTAAAGGTTTCATATTGTTATGTTGAGTCATTCTAAAGATACAATTTTTTGCATTCCTGTAGGAACCCAAATTTTTTTGGGATTCACAATGTCCCAGTTTTAGTTCGCGATAAGGGTATCAACGTGTAAAATTTGATTGTAATAGGTCAAGCCACATTTGCGTGGTGAGCCACTCTATAAATGAATACTTTTGATTTTCCCACGGGAACTCTTGAATTTTCTGGGATAAAAAGTATCCTATATGTTAACCCGGGCTATAAGGAACCACCATACAAAATTTCATCAAAATCGGCTTGGTAGTTTTTGCGTGATGCGCGAACATACAGACAGACAGACAGACAAAAATTCCAAAAGTTGTTGTTTTGGCCTCTGTATCGTTAGTAATGTCCACCACAGTTATTATTTTCCAAAAATATTTCATGTACAGACACGGCCCCGTTACAGTTTTATTATATTATTATAGATTTATATAATAAATTATTAAAACTCTTTGTTACAATATTTTTTTAATAATTTTAAATTTATTAAAAAATAGTTGTAGCAAAATTATTAATTTGAAATTTATTAAAAAATAATTCCAACGAAAGGTTTAAATATTTATATAAATCTAAATATATATAACTCAAAGGTGACTGACTGACTGACTGACATAGTGATCTATCAACGCACAGCCCAAACCACTGGACGGATCGGGCTGAAATTATAATAAGGGCTAGTTATACTATAACTAGTGGATGCCCGCAGCTTCGCCCGCGCAGATCCCGATTTTAGCGGTTCGTTTGGGAATTTCCCAAAATCCTTTCTTAGCGGATGCCTACGTCATAACATCTACCTGCATGCCAAATTTCAGCCCGATCCATCCAGTGGTTTGGGCTGTGCGTTGATAGATCACTGTCAGTCAGTCACCTTTGAGTTATATATATTTAGATTTTAATAATTTTCAAAAATTATGAACCGTAATAAATCAAAAGATAATAATTAGCCGTGCATGAATGATTGATAATAAAAATGCAACGAAACGACTCTCAATGAATGGGCCCACTACGGACGACTGTATGGATTCTTAGACTGTGGTAATACTATGCAAGTGTTATGGATACGCTCTACTCAGGAATCTGAACAACTTAACCAATCTGTAAAATAATTGTTCTTATCATGTCGATTAAAAACTAAATTTTATTGTATAACTTGGTGCAGGCCTCCCACTCAGTGGACCGACGACCTGGTTAAGGTTGCGATAAGCCGCTTGATGCTGTATGAATATAAAGTTGACCAGCCTGATCGGTCAACTCTTTATGGAGTCGTTATTCTTTTTCTGCTGACAACGGTTGTTCAGTTTTATTAGAGTATTACCAACCCAGTCACACTGTTTGAACGTTAATATACGAACGCACAAAATTGAAAACGCCAAAAATGTTTAGAAACCACAAAATTGAGGAGTTAAACTGACGACGTTTTTTTCCAGTGATTGGTACCTACACACTTGAAATTCCATATCTTGCCATTTCACACCTATTCGCTCTAGGTATCACTGACAGCCCACTATGCAGAGCGTGCATGGAGGCTGAGGAGACTGCTGCCCACATCCTATTGGATTGCAAGGAGCTAGCACAGTACAGGGTCGTGCACCTCGGTGAGTCGAGGTCGCTTCAGGAAGTCGTCAGCAACCTTCGGGGGCTACTGGGCTTCTTGGAGGAGCTGGACTTGCAGTGATGCCGGCCAAACACACAAAATGGGCACAGTGGTCGCCTGGTTGCGGAAACCAGCCCGCCCCTAACAACTAATAACAACCATATCTTGAAAACTACTTAACTGATTTTGATAAAACTTGCACTGTTCCCTAAGTAAAAATATACTTAATCCTATAATTGAGGGTGCACGATGGGCGAGCCGCAAGCGGCATGAAAGCGTGGAATTAAGTTTTACCCAGATCCTCTCATTTCTCTGGAATAAAAAGGAACCTATATTTTTCTCCACATTTCAATTTAAGCTCTGTGTAAAAATGTAATCTATAGATAAATAAGTATAATAGAGCTGTTGCTCTTAATAATTTCGTATTCAAAAACATTTGGATCGGGTATTTCGAAAACTTGAGAATTCCAGTGCAACAAAGTTTTGGTTTATTAAAAAAAACTGAACTGTTGTTTTATAAAAGTTTGTAATTTATGTTGTTTACAGCCTGGTCTCAAAATGTGAAAATAAACTGGCTAAGTGTACTTTCTTTTTTTATAAAAATTATGGATTTTTCATGTTATTAAGAAGAAATTAAAAATACATATTTTTATGCATAACATTTTATTTATTAAAATTAAATCGATCGTCTTCAGGGTCAGGTCTCATAAGTGTCAATTTTACATGTTGATGAGCCATGAATTTTAGTGTATCTCAAAAACATTAATACTCCAAGGACTTTTTGACAACAATAATTGATTTAAATATTTTTATATGGGAGGTCGTAGAATATTTGTGTTTCTGTTTGACTATCACATACGTCTATGAGCCCCAGATTAAAAATCGTCAAAAATTTATAATTGAAAAAAGTGTGACTTTTGGGCTTCCTGAAATACCCAATTCTGAATCGGGCATTTTAAAAACCCCACAGTTCCAGTGCAAAAAAGTTTTGCGAATTTAAAAAAAAACAATCTGTGTAAATATGTTAAAGCCTTGGTTAGTTATTTGTTTTAAAAAAATGTTGTTTACAGCCTGGGGTCTCACAATGTGAGAATGAACTGGCTAAGTGTACTTACTATATCTTTTTTTGACAATTATTGATTTTTGGTGTTACTGAAATACTATGTATTTGTGTAGGAAAAAAATGAAAAAATATATTCTTATGCATCTTTTATTTATTAAAAATACAATCAATCATCTTCAGGTCTATCATATGTTTCATAGTTACATGTTGGAAAGACAAAAGTTTCAGTGTATCGCAAAAACACCAATATGTACTTCAAGGAGTTTTTGCAACACAGGTACTTTTATTTTTATGGGAGTTGGTGGAATATTAGTTTCTGTTTGAGTAGCACGTATTATGTCTATGAGCCACATATTAAAAATCGACAAAAGTGAAAATCCAAAAAGACTAAGGCTTTCTGAAATACTTACCCAATTCATTTACTTAAGAATATGGTTTTTAAGGTACCAAGTAACGTAACATTAGTAATTTATTGCGCTACGATACAAAATATGTTGACCAAAGTTACATAAAATAAAGCTTATATTGGCGCGCGCTGCAATGTGGCAGTTAAAAATAAACACAAAATAATATTTTCCATGTAAAAGACTCACCAATTTGAAAAATAAAACACTAATTAAAATAAACTGACTTGACCTTTATTCGACCTACCTGGACAGTTGGTAGTGGTAGTTACTCTTCCACGAGGCACTCGCCTTGCAGAGTACCAGGACAAGCGTCTTGGCGGCAAGACCTACCGTAACTGGTCCTTGTCTTCACCTTATGGTGTTGGCAGGAATAGCAGCCCCCACTCTTATGCCCTAGGGTAGGTAAGTGGGGACGCTATATCATAAACCTGGAAGTCTAGCGTATCTGGTAGATATACGAGAGGGGATAACCTTTATTCTCTAAGCAATTCAGTTGTAAATGTCAAATTGAGGTAAAATCAAGGTAACTTTGGTAGTTTTGAAGCAAGGTAACTTTTTTAACTTAATCATAACATCAAGTATATTTTTGGGTATTAAATATATTTTATGCCATAAATATTGTTTAATTTTATAAGAAATTGTTACAATTTAAATTATTTTCCAGCATTTTCCAAACCCAAGGCCCCTAGGCTATGCAATGAGTAGAATTAGTGAGTGCTTGAAAAAAATTGGCCAAGTGTGATTTGGATACGCGCACCAAGGGTTCCTTACCATTACACCTCTCCACACGAGTACCTACCTACAACAATGATAACTATACTTTTTAAACAAAAGACATCAATGTGAGCAACAAAAATGATCTTTTTTTTCAGTTCAAACTCCTTAGAGTGAGTAAGTATGACTTGTACGACTTACACTGACTGATGGACAGTTTTTAATATTTGTTTATTACTTTAGAATTAGTACTATCATACCAAATTTCACGCTTTGATGTATTACCGTTTTTAAAATACAGAAATTACAATTAAATTTTGGGTCCCCAGGAGGCTCGAGTTTCCACACAAATTAATATAGTTCTGCTTTAATACAAAAATACATGCCGGATTGAATCCAAACTTTGTAAAATGCAAATATATTGAATAAGACGACATATCAATGTTTATACATAATTAGTTTTCGATGTATATACTAAAAATGGAAAAAAATAAGAGCAGTTTCAAATTCATTACAAAACTAAATTAAGCCTTTGTTGAGTTATTTACTACAATGAAAACTTATTACACAAACAACGATATGTGCACTAAAATTCCCAATCGTTCAGTCAACGAACAGGTGGAAACAAATGTAATTTTCCGCTTTATTTTTTTTGTTATTTGCTATTAGATCCCCCCATAATAGCACATACTTATTTTGTAAAAACTTCAGCCGGCTACCTATTCTGGTAAAAAACAGCCCTTTAAAAGTTAAGGACAAACAGACAGCATTGTAGACTTAGTAACATCCCGTGATATGGCACGGAACCCTAAAAACACCCTGTTTAATAGGCAAAAATCGCAAATAAAGAAATACCCTAGTAAATACTGCATTTTATTAAAAAAAACAGAATGGTAACGGAAGTCAAGCATTTCATGGTGATGTCACAAAATGACTGCTACTTATGGTAGAATGACTGGTAAGTAAGTATACGTAACTAAAAATGTAACCTCTTGGCTACTTATTGATTCTACTAATGAAATTGATCAACTTTCTAGGGACCCTATTTATACCTACCTGCTCAATTCCTATTTATGAGACTTGCTCATCTCATAGGTACTACATAGGAAATTAAGCAGCATAACTGTACCTATAAACAGTCCAAAGACTGTGAGTTTATAGTCATCCACCAATATCACATTTTATTTACTGCATCTGCATAGGTATTAAAGGAGTTTAAGGTACTTATTATTTTGTTTTTGTTGCTGTCATCCTATGGTACCCTAGTGGTACATACAAAGGACCTTCGTGGATCGACGCCATCCCTCAATGTCCTCTACAACTCTCCAGCGGAACCCTGCTACCCGCAGTTCGGCCTCGATGGTTGCCACGTGTGGACCGGATGGCCTATGGCCATCGATGTCCGCCTACACCCGCTCATCTGCCATGTGAACGCAACGTAAACATAGCAGAGTTATCCTATTTTCTGGGCAGTGTGTCCCTATCCACTTTCACACTCGTTGTCGTTGAGCGATTTCTCGCTCTAAAGGGCTTTGGTGACATCGCTTCGAGTAATCTTCGTTGCTGATTGTGTTCGGCCAGAAGATGCTCAGTATGGAACTTATGCTTTTGTTAACGAACACTTGCAGTTTTTTCGTCAATCCTTTCGTCACTTTCCATGTCTTACAGCAGAACAGACATTACGAACGATGGAATAGATCTTGATCCGCCACGCCGGGTGAGCTGGAGTCCCAGACAGGTTTTAGCTGGGCGCACGCGCCTTTCGCCTTCTTCCTACCTAGTATTAAAATACTTATGGTGAATTCTGTACCTAAATAATTAATAAACAAATTTTGCTAAAAATCTCAGAATAAACCAAAACAAGCATACGGCGATAAAAGTGAGGCCACTAATGTGCTTGCTTGTATGAAAGGAACTACCAAGACTACGTAACTACGTATTTTTATGGTACTCCTCACAGAATAGATAAAAGTTACTTTTTGTAAGTACCTAAATCGGTGTAGTTTTAACGTTTTGGCCCTTCTAAATCCTGCACACCTACCTAGTGGTTCTTTCTAACTTACTTATCTCAAAAAGTTCCTAAAATAGTAATATGACATCTAAGGCAATGGGCCAAAGAATAAAGACTAACGTACTAACTTACGGGACAAAAATCCTTAATTCATTACTTTTTATAATGAACGCATTCAAAGAATAACGGATTAGATGTGACGTTTACTTAACACTCAAAGGTCAATGTCCTGAGACACGAACTACACCCCCGTAATCTACAGTACACAATCTGTAGGCACTAATATATATACTGTGCTGTAGGGTTGGTTACTTAAGCCACAGTATATATATTAGTACTCTTAAGCCTTGAAAGTGGCTGCTCGCTGCGTAGTTTGAGTACCGCGGAGCACAGCCTGTAGATGGCGTACCGCGGAATACGGGCTATAGTTGATGTTCGCGTAGACCATGGACTACGGGGTCAAATCTTTTACATGAACTACACCCCTAAACACTTCAGTACACGTAATACGGGCCGTGTTCCGCGGTCCGTCTACTATTGCCCGGCCTGATAGTTTGCAGCCTGTAGTGTACACCCCGTAGTTTGTGGACTGATGTATTGGAACTATTTGTACACGATCTATAGCCTGCAAATTACGTAACTTCATCTATTAGCTCGTACAATACGGGTAAAGAACTACGGTGGCCCGGGCATCACAGATGTTATAATTAAATAGACCCATCTCGCTTCATGTTATGGCGCTTCAAATGCCATCTATACAGATAACAAATAATCTATAATATAATAAAACTGTAACGGGACCGTGTCTGTACATGAAATATTTTTGGAAAATAATAACTGTGGTGGACATTACTAATGATACAGAGGCCAAAACAACAACTTTTGGAATTTTTGTCTGTCTGTCTGTCTGCCTGTCTGTCTGTCTGTATGTTCGCGCATCACGCAAAAACTACCGGGCCGATTTTGATGAAATTTTGTATGGTGGTTCCTTATAGCCCGGGTTAACATATAGGATACTTTTTATCCCAGAAAATTCAAGAGTTCCCGTGGGAAAATCAAAAGTATTCATTTATAGAATGGCTCACCACACAAATGTGGCTTAACCTATTACAATCAAATTTTCACGTTGATACCCTTATCGCGAACTAAAACTGGGACATTGTGAATCCCAAAAAAATTAGGTTTCCTACAGGAATGCAAAAATTGTATCTTTAGATTGGCTCAACGTAACAATATGAAACCTTTACATTGAGATGGGGTGTTTTGACCATCATTGTATAGTCGGGTATTCTTTATCCAGGAAAACTAAAGAGGTCCTGTGGGAAATTATTTATCGATACTTACAATAATAACAATAGAGTACTTTTTTCTATTTATTAGCTACACATACCAAACATTATAATCATAGTAGCAGAATGTCAATAGATGGCGCTGCAGGGATAATAAAACGCGCTTAAGTTGTATTAAAACAATAAAATATTTTTTCATACTTTTGAGTGGATTTCTTTTATGTATTTTTCATCATACGCTACTTTAAACTCTGGAACTATAGTACGTAGCGATGTGTTTCATAGACGAACACAGAGGTATTTTTTTGATGTGTAACATCTTTGCTCTCGCTTTCCTGCAATTTGTGGGAGTGATTTCGTGAAATGGGACGGAAATGTGTAACATGGGACGGAAATGTGTAACAGGAAGTCGCGAAAGCGCGGAATTCTACTTTACGAGAGTCCGACTCGCACTTGGTCGGTTTTTTTCGTTACTGTCGGATCCGCCACCCAGGTACAATATCGTCATCAAATCTAACTAACCTAAAGTATTTTGTCACATGTTACACATCATATGCGAGTACTGTAGGTCTCGCTCGAATTTTTTTTTACAGATTCCAATCGTGTAAAAAAATAAAAACACATAAATCGAGTTTAGCATCTTTTAACAGGAGGCACAGATATGGGAACTCTTCTGACGGCGACTATTTGCGTGTGGCAGTTGCTCTCCGCCTGCAATATCTGTGAACCTCATCAATGTATTTGCGGGTCCACGGTGGAGGCAATTGTCCATCACTCACTGAGTTGCAGTCGTGTTTGTGAAGATTCCCACGTCACCAATTCCCTAATGACCTCACTCGGAGGGCACTGGTTTCAGCCAGATGGAATATTCCATCTTTGATGCAGCCGCCGCCGGCCGGGCTTTAGTCGATCTGATGGCAAAAGGCCGGAGGTTTTAAACAGGTGCTATGGCAGAGAGGAACGTGTCTGCTTTGGGAAGCCACTTTTTCTGCCTCACTCCTCACCCGTACGGTACTACTGCTAAATTTGCGGCGAGAAAGAAGCATAATAAGTACTCGGTCTTGGAGGCAAATTACGGCTTTGTGCCGCTGGTCTGTGAGACAACCGGCTGCTGAACCCTCAGAGGCCTTTGCCTTCACAAAGGAGATTGGCCTTCGCCTTCGAGAGAGGAGATGTGACGTGAGGTCCTACCTGCTGCTAAGGTTGTCTATTGCCATCCAGCGCGGCAACGAGAAGTGCGTCTTGGGCTCCTTTGGAGCTGATACGACTCGAGGATTTGACTCATATTAATATTGTTAGGAAATTTTATTACTAGATTGATACCTATAATGATTTGAATTAGTTTTTTGATAATATAGGTAATGTGTTATTTCATCATATCAGTTTATATACGTCCCCACCAAGGGGCTCGACCTGCCCTGAGTTAGGGTGATCTGGCCTTAAACGATCACGTGGGCCCATTGCGGGTTGATTGACTTCACACATAAGCTTCGAATTTCTTCGCAGGCGTGTGCAGGTTTCCTCACGATGTTTTTCTCACCGTAAGAGCGTCGGATAAACGTACATACCAGTATGAAATCGATATTCGTATAGATATTGGTAAGTGGCAGATTCGAACCACGGCCTTCCGGACAGGAGGTAGTGGCCCTAACCGTTTTGCCACCGACGCTCTATATTTTAGTTAAGATTTAGAAATCCTTACTTAATATTATAAATGTGAAAATGTGTTTGTTTGTTTGTTACCTATTCACACTTCAACACCTCTACCAATCTTGATGAAATTTGGCATGCAGGTAGCCTGTATCACTAGGAATGAAATAGTCAACCTTTTATCTGTGGAAATTATCATAGTCCGATGCAGTTCCTGAAGAAACTAAAACAATACTCTTTGTTCGTTTTATTTAAAATCGTAACGAAAAAATGGATTGGTGCGATTTTTAGCACAGAGATGAGGTGGAAAATATAATTTACTAATAAGTATATCCTGACATAGTTCCCGAGGGATCTGGGGACAACTGTTTTCTACGCTCGCGCACGTCAGTAGCGTCGCAACGGAGCAACGGATTAAAGTGATTTTTTGTATAGAATTTGTTGGGGGGGGGGGGGGGGGGGGAGGGGGGAAGTGACAAAGACTGCTTATCCGAATAGCCTGATACAGTTCCTGAGGTACCTGGAGAAAACTCATGTCCACGCTTGCGAGCTGATTGCGGCTCGCGCACCACTCACCCTTAAAAAGAGTCATAAAAGCTATGTCCACGTGGGCGAAGCCGCGGGCAAAAGCTAGTTATTATAATATGAAATTAATGTCACAAACTGTGGTATGTTCTGAAAATTTTAGATACCTATCGCTACAATTTTTTTTTATCTTAAACTATGAACAAACAATTTAATTATTATAATTTATCTTAGTTTTCTGGTATTTATAAGGTAGGCCATTGTGATTTCAAGATAGCGCATTGCCCCACAATGCCCCCCCTCTAGCTACGACAGCGCCCACCTTGCTTATATTAACCTTAAGAACGATCTGACAGAGAGGAGGTCACTGTTGTCCATACCTGAAACGCTATCTTAGCATTTTGCTCAGCTTCCTTACCGGTTACCGTTCCGCTGGGTGTGTGGCCACTAGGGATGCATCGATACGCCTTTTTGCCGATACGATACCGATACCGATACTCTTATAAAAATATCGGCGATACCGATACCGATACCGATACGCTTATTGAATTCAAAAAGGAAGGTAGAATAAATAAAACACAATTAATTAATAGTTTTAGTAATCAAAATTAACATTTATAAGATTTTTATTTAAAAAACAAAGCATTCTTAAGTTTTGCGGGCAAAGGCGATTTCGCAAGTCTGTTTGAATAAAACCTGCGGTGGAAAATAGTCTCTCAGATGCGACAGATGCCTCGTTTGCAACGAAATAGATGGGACAACACGCGCGTTTACATTACATTTTTAAAGCGCGAAATTTGAAAAGTATCGTTGAATCTGCCATAAAAATATCGCCGATACCGATATATCGGCAAACCCGAAGTATCGCCGATATATCGGTATCGGTATCGGTATCGGATGCATCCCTAGTGGCCACACTATCTCGCTCATCTATGAACGCTATGATCTATGAACGCTAGTCTAACAGACTGAATCATGTTCTTGAATCATGTCTTTCCATTCACTCGTAGAAGTCGTTGTGCTACTCGACGCTAGACGGCGACGGCCACAGGCGATGACAATATTTTTTCATTGCATGACGCTAGCAGTTTTTAGATGCTTTTTTTAGGATTTTAGGACCCTATTATTAGGCCTACGCTGTCCGTCAGTCTGTGTGTCCGTTCGCCTGTCTGTCTTTCTCTCCGACCTTTAAAATTCAATAAAGTTCATCAATAAAAAATGGTATTATTTGTCGCGATTTATAAAATATGCTTTTCATTAAAGCCCAGAACACAAAAAAAAAATCTACCAAAGAGACGATTAAGAAGTGATATTTTTAAAATTTTGATAATTTTGAAGCAAAAAAGGAAATATTTTGTAAACTCTTTATTGCATTTAAAAACAAATATATAAACAAATGAATATCAGACTGATCTCTTCCAATTAACCTTTGAATGCTGAAAGGACTTCAGAGTATACGGTCAGGCAAAGTTTACGACTAAAAATGTAATTTAGAAAATACGACTATAATAATATAATTTAGTCGTAAACTGAATTATTCTTTTTTATCATTATTTTTTTAAAGAGTAATTAATTTTTAATTTTATATATAAATAAATATTCTGGGACAAATCAGACATGGTCATCTGGCCCCAAAGTAGGATTCCCTGTGTTTTGGGCTACCAGAGACTGATATACATACTTATATACGTTTAAATACATACATATATAGATATAATTTAACAACCAGACACAGAGCAAACAAATCTGGAGGTATAGACAGTTTATGAAAACAGTTTCATTAAATATGGAGGTATAGACAGTTTATGAAAACAGTTTCATTATCCTCTGAAAATGATCATCATCATATCAGCCGAAAATCGTCCACTGCTGGACAAAGGCCTCCCCCAAGGACTTCCACGACTACCGGTCCTGCGCTGCCCGCATCCATCGGCTTCACGCGATCTTCGTCAGGTCGTCGGTCCACCGCGTGGGAGGCCTGCCTACGCTACGTTTTCCGGTGCGCGGTTGCCACTCGAGAACTTTTCTACCCCATCGGTCAAAATGATCAAATCTTTTTTATGTTTTGTTTGTTTTGACAACCTATATTGTTGCCTTGGCAACCGATATTGTCGGTAAACAAAAATAAATAGTATCTTTCTATCTTCACTAATTTATATATCCCTATTAACTACCGTTCGCTTCGCCCGGACACACTTCCGTAAAGCTCTCGTCACGCATCCACCAGCTTACTCCCTAATCAAGCGTGCGTGAAGAAGTTTTACTTCAAAAATTGTAAGTACCTATTTAAATTAATGCATTTTGTACGTGTAGGAAGTCTATTTTTTTGAGAATTAACTACGTTACTATGGAAAGTAACATTTTGTATGTTACACTGATTAGAATCCTTACTCTTAAACTAATTAGTAAATGCAAGCTAGTAGTATCATCTGATCTGCCGCGCTTAGCAAGAAGGCAGCAACTTCATTTACTACTCTTCTATGTAACCAATAATAATTTTAAATTAGTTAAATGCAAAAGCAGTAAGTAAAGTTACTGCCTTTTTGCTAAGCACGGCAGTGATGCTGTTATAAGATTTAGTTAGTAAAACATGTTTTTCAATGCAATTTATTTATTTCTCAAGATTTATTTTACATACAAACGCACCATATCATACTTAGCATAACAGTAATAATAATTTCAATGGATGGACATACAGCCCTCATAGTACATTGAATTTAAATAAGTGCAAATATTGCAAATTAATTGAAAGAATAATAAATTATTAATAAAAGCTGGTGCTAGATGTTAATTATTCGTGAAAATGCCACCGAAATGGCTACGACGTTTAAAACTAAAGAATATAACAATAAGAACAATTAACAATGAATTCTATCTAAAATAGGCTCACTACATTTGTGTTACTGCAATAACCAAAAAAGCTCAACGATTTTTGGGAGCCAACTTACTTCTGCTCCAAACATTAGGGCAAGCGGGGCCCGATGTGACAAAGATAACCTAACAAATTTTAGCGTTTCAATGTCCATGGACAAATCAAAACATCAAAAACCTTTACGGGTGGCGACACTTGGTTTTAGAAATGGCGCTCCAAAGTAAGTGCCTTTAGTCAGATTAGAACTTCAACTAAGTTGCAGACTAGTCTATTATCTATTTCCTACATTCTACTACACCTATTTATCTAGTTAATAGTTTAAACAACACGTTTGTCAACTATTTGAGATGTTGTGTAATTGGTAATGTAACATTGTCAACAAAAATTCAGCGTTCAAGCACATTGACAATCCACAAAATGTTTAATTTGCTGTGAAAAAATAAGCCAATTCTAGCACATATTAAGAACAATTGTACTTTTAAAAGCATTATTAGGTAACTACTATTATATGGTGAGCTTCATAATTTTAATTTACTTTATTTTAAAAATAGCTTGCGTTTATAAGGTAAAGGTTTATATTTTTAAATGTTTACAAATTGAATTTTTTGCTTAAAAATTACAGTGGACAGTGATTATTATAATACACGGTGTACCCTATTTAAAGTTAAAACATTACATTCTAATATAACATTAACGACTTAATCACTTATGAAATAATGGACAGAATTGCATGTAGAGTAAACCGCGTGATTAAAAAAAATAAGCGTGTGCCGTTAGTGGTTAGTGTTTAAGTACATATTTCGTGGAGTAATTGGAATATTTTCTTCCACCAAATAGACGATATTTCGTGGTAATTTTATGGTTTTGCATAGAAGAGGCAAAAGTAATGGTGAAAAAGGTTAAACAGAGCTACACTACAGCTAAAACTCAACAAATTCTCTACTCTAATTCCAAAAGATTAATCAGCACCTACACACCGTCAGTGGCACAGAAAAATATAAGAGAAACTTCAATCAGTCTACTCACAGCCCTGCTGCCAGGCCGACCGAGAGGGACGCGGCTATGGGTTAAACAAGGATGTACACCCTTAACTAACCCATTAGTTGTGTATCTCTCGATCGGACCCGAGGCTTGGCAGAGTGTATTGATGACTCCCCTGGCACTGTGTTAAGACCTCTCCTCCTCACCTTAAGACGACAACCCTCTCTCCCTCACCACCCCTCTGCCGTGCTTAGCAATAAGGCAGTAACTTTACTTACTGATTTTCCATTTAACTAAATTAAAATTAATATTGATTACATAGAAAAGTAGTAAGTGAAGTTTCTGCCTTCTTGCTAAGCACGGCAGCCCTGATTGAAGCTCCTGATTCCTCCCTCTCTCGGCTCAAGTACGTCACACATCGTGCCTGTAACAGCACAGTTCACGATTATCGGTCACCCTACTGGATCACGTGATTTCGCATCGCATTGTCGGTTTGTTGTTAGGTATGTTGTATTGCTAACGTACAGCACTGCCAACTCCTGGGGACTTGTTAGTTGGAGAGACCTCTAGTTACGTGGAGCGACCTCTAGTTACGTAGATCGACCTCTAGTTACGTGGAGCGACCTTTGGTTTCGTGGAGCGACCTCTAGTTACGTGGATCGACCTCTAGTTACGTGGAGCGACCTTTGGTTTCGTGGAGCGACCTCTAGTTACGAGGATCGACCTCTAGTTACATGGACCGACCTTTGGTTTCGTGGAGCGACCTCTAGTTACGTGGAGCGACCTCTAGTTACGTTACGTCGCGTCGTAAAGAGTACGTCGGCTGTCGACCTTGTGTATGGAGCCTAAAACCTGAATTGGTATCGCAAATATCTATCTATCACTGACTGTATGTAGATCCACGTAGGTAAATCTAGAATTAATAGATAGAGTAGAAGATAGAAGAAGATACAAGCTAACAGTAACCTTTAGGGTTTCTAGATTCTACAGTGGGACGTGAGAATAAGGGATCGAGTTGTTTATACAAATCTCTACAAGACACTATGTGGGCTTTAGACATCACTAGAATACTTAATTTTTTCTAGAAATCAATATATTCTAACATTATACAAGTCTCAAAGAGGCTGAGCAGTTTTTGCTAAATGTTTCGGCTAGTTTGTGAATTATTTAGGAAGTAATTTGGCACAGTTATAATAGTTATTACGACAAACGTTAAGTATGTAGGTAAGCTTAAAGTAAGTCTAGAGTGCGTAAAGCCTAAATCACAGAACGGAGGAGCGCTGCTTGTTTTGTGATGAGTTGCAAAAATATTCTCAATTAATGACCTCCGATCCAGTAGTACCTATCATCAGACAGTAACATACCATTAATGATACAACGAGGTGTGCACTGATTTGTCCCCCGTTAGATCCTTCGCTGCAGACGACGCAAGTGTGAGCCGTTAGCGTCTATTGCGCGCCTGCTTGCACTTAGTTCCAACCTGCTCTTAGTGGTTTATTGCCCCGTCTGGAGCGAACGATGGTACGCGGAGGGTATAACTAGCACCGCTAAGTAGGTACCATAGTAAGCATCTTTAAAACTTCTGCTCGCCTAGTATCACTTTGAGACGGTTTGTTGTGTGTCTTTTCGTCTATCAAGGTACTAATGGGTCAGATCAGTACCAGTTGAACCATCAATGGTACTGTCTGAAGATACGGTTGTGGTACGGTCAAGAGCAGATCAAGCCAGACACTATGAATTTTTACGTTCTTATGCCGTGCACGTATGAGTCAATTTAGCACTACGAGTGTCTAGCTTGATCTACTCTTGACTGTACCTGATACTAGTCCGGTATTATTGGTATGCTTTTACAATGTAAATAGGAACAAAGCTATTGTGGCACAAACATATCTGACCTGGTGGAAAAAAATTGAAACTGTTGTAGCAGTTTCTACGACATACTTATACTATAGGTCAGACTGTACACTGGCGTGTGACAGGCGTGCGGGGTGAGAGGGGCGTGCACTTTAGCCATGTGCTGCGCAATATTGTTGTTACTGCGCAACAATGTTGTTACTGCATAATGGTTTTGTTACTGCACAATAGTTTTGTTACTGCGCAACAATGTTGTTACTGCACAATGGTTTTGTTACTGCACAATAGTTTTGTTACCGCGCAACAGTATTGTTACTGCGCGACAGTGCTGTTACTGCTCAAGTGTAGTCACTGCACCTGTCACATTTCCGCACAAGCACTTGCCGCCAGGCGGAACCATAGCTAGGTGAAACTATCTCAGTTTTTGAATTGACGCCTATACAACTAAGGGTTTATAATTAGGTACTTAGCGTTAGACTTCAACATATTATCATATATTTTATACTATATTTCTTCTACATGTTATTGACATAGTTTTAGTTTTAATTAGCGAAAATGACTACTTTCATTGGCACTTTCGCATAGAAATTTTCTTAAAAAAACTTTTTGATAATTCATGTAAAATTAGGAAAAAGGAACTTAAAACAAAAATAAATTTTTATTATTAACCATTTATTAAAAACCAAAAGTTAAATAACAACACTTCAATTCATCATTAATAAAATAATAATAATTATTAATTAAGTACTTATTTACCCATCACCGAAGAAAAAAAGATTAATAAATTATAGAAAAAGAAATTTAAAATACTAGGCTGAATACAACAAGGCCTTTGCCATAAACAAACTAGAACAAATACATACGTAATTTCAAAGGTACATTATTGCACAATGTGTAAAAAATCTCAGAATAGGAAATTACAAAAATAAAATATTTAAAAATGGACGTCAGGTTAAGAGATCTTTTATAAAATAGGAATACTTTCGAAAAATACTTCTCTTGCACGTTTTCATCAAATAAATATTAACCCTATGGCACAGAAATAATATATTTAATTTAATCTGTAGTTCCAATTAAGTACATTTTATGATTGCCTTTTAAAATACAAAAATAATACAGACAAAAACACTGGAATGTCAACATTTTAAAAATAATACAGCCAAAAACATTGGAATGTCATTTTTTTAAAACAATTACACTTACAAAACTAAATTTTAATTTTAAGTACGAATGTAAATGAATTTATGTAAGGTAGCATCGATACCTAGTCATTATTTTTCACTTAGTCATTAAATTAAAATCTGTTATAGGTACAGAGTACAGAGCCCTTGTGAGCCTACTTACATGTGAGTTCTTTGAAAAGTCTTTCGTAATCTTTCACTATTTTTAAAATCTAGAGTTTTCATAGAATGTTTTCACTTCTCAACGACTAAATTAAGTAGGTACAGTTGACGACTAAATTAGGTACAGTTGTCGCCTACATTAAGTACTAGTACAGTCAGTACCGCTGCTGGTACTCGTGGTGCCACCTGTTGAAGTCGATGTGGAACACGACCAGCGAGCCGTTCTCCAGCCCGGCCAGCAGGAACCTGGCAACGGAACACATCATTAAAAAAATATAATTATAAATACATATTCAGGTGTCATCATATCAGCTCATATATATCCCCACCGAGGGGCTCGAGCCTACCCTGAATTAGAGTGATCGGAAATTAGTCCACTACACGGGCCCAGTGCGGGTTGGTTGACTTCACAACCTTCGAGTTTCATCGCAGGCGTGTGCAGGTTTCCACACGATGTTGTCCTTCATCGTATGAAATCGAAATTCGAAAATACCGTACGTGTCAGGAGTCGAAACACGATCTCCCGACACGAGGTAGCGGCCCTTGCCATTACGCCACCGACGCTCTTTATTCAAAAGCATTTGATGTAGAAGCTTAGCGTTTCCGCACACTCCTCGGTCAGGTATCGATAAGAAAGCCGGTCAAAAATCAGGACAGAGATAGATTGACAAGAGTGAAATCTCTATCAGATTGCACGAAAAAGATAAGGTTGCATTTTGCCAGGTGTTATTTTAATACCGGTTACATTATCCCAATTTTTAAAATTTTTGTTACTATACATGACCTCATTTTACAAGGAAAATAAGTCAACAGCTAGATGCATTGCATTCCATCGACTGGCGCACATCGAGGAACTTGAATCAAACAAGCTCCGAAGCCTCGAGCATCACCTGCCCATCGGTGTCCCACAGGACTAATTTCGGAGAGTGTCCCCAGGAGCAGCCCCACTTCATACCTCTTTATCCATTCTATCATCGGACGACCAGGCACAGGGAGGGTTTCCCCCCTATTTGTCGTTATTTCCATATTAATACGCACGAACAGTTTTGCTTCATCGTTTACCTTGCGAACAGCTATGAAGTGGAATTCCCTTACGCATCGTCACTTACCATCATGTGATGTGCTGCCAAACGCACTGAAATCCTTAATTTTTTGATTTTATATGACTATGACACCTCATAGGCCCATTTCGCATATTGACTTCGGAGCTCTTAGTCAGATATTAGTGTGAAGACGTCTTTAATTTATTTAATGGCAATCTTTTCACTGAAATAGTTGATGAAGCATGATGGTTGTGCGCGAGAGTGGCCGCGCGCCACACCTCCAGCACGCTCGCGTCGTGGCGTGCCGCGCTAAGACAACACCAGGTGCTACATACTTATGGTCGTGCGACAGTGCCAGGCTGCAGACGGGCGCGCCGGCGGGCGGGAACGCGTACAGCGGCGCGAGAGTGGCCGCGCGCCACACCTCCAGCACGCTCGCGTCGTGGCGTGCCGCACTAAGACAACACCAGGTGCTACATACTTATGGTCGTGCGACAGTGCCAGGCTGCAGACGGGCGCGCCAGCGGGCGGGAACGCGTACAGCGGCGCGAGAGTGGCCGCGCGCCACACCTCCAGCACGCTCGCGTCGTGGCGTGCCGCACTAAGACAACACCAGGTGCTACATACTTATGGTCGTGCGACAGTGCCAGGCTGCAGACGGGCGCGCCGGCGGGCGGGAACGCGTGCAGCGGCGCGAGAGTGGCCGCGCGCCACACCTCCAGCACGCTCGCGTCGTGGCGTGCCGCACTAAGACAACACCAGGTGCTACATACTTATGGTCGTGCGACAGTGCCAGGCTGCAGACGGGCGCGCCGGCGGGCGGGAACGCGTACAGCGGCGCGAGAGTGGCCGCGCGCCACACCTCCAGCACGCTCGCGTCGTGGCGTGCCGCACTAAGACAACACCAGGTGCTACATACTTATGGTCGTGCGACAGTGCCAGGCTGCAGACGGGCGCGCCGGCGGGCGGGAACGCGTACAGCGGCGCGAGAGTGGCCGCGCGCCACACCTCCAGCACGCTCGCGTCGTGGCGTGCCGCACTAAGACAACACCAGGTGCTACATACTTATGGTCGTGCGACAGTGCCAGGCTGCAGACGGGCGCGCCGGCGGGCGGAAACGCGTACAGCGGCGCGAGAGTGGCCGCGCGCCACACCCCCAGCACGCTCGCGTCGTGGCGTGCCGCACTAAGACAACACCAGGTGCTACATACTTATGGTCGTGCGACAGTGCCAGGCTGCAGACGGGCGCGCCGGCGGGCGGGAACGCGTACAGCGGCGCGAGAGTGGCCGCGCGCCACACCTCCAGCACGCTCGCGTCGTGGCGTGCCGCGCTAAGACAACACCAGGTGCTACATACTTATGGTCGTGCGACAGTGCCAGGCTGCAGACGGGCGCGCCGGCGGGCGGGAACGCGTACAGCGGCGCGAGAGTGGCCGCGCGCCACACCTCCAGCACGCTCGCGTCGTGGCGTGCCGCGCTAAGACAACACCAGGTGCTACATACTTATGGTCGTGCGACAGTGCCAGGCTGCAGACGGGCGCGCCGGCGGGCGGGAACGCGTACAGCGGCGCGAGAGTGGCCGCGCGCCACACCTCCAGCACGCTCGCGTCGTGGCGTGCCGCACTAAGACAACACCAGGTGCTACATACTTATGGTCGTGCGACAGTGCCAGGCTGCAGACGGGCGCGCCGGCGGGCGGGAACGCGTACAGCGGCGCGAGAGTGGCCGCGCGCCACACCTCCAGCACGCTCGCGTCGTGGCGTGCCGCACTAAGACAACACCAGGTGCTACATACTTATGGTCGTGCGACAGTGCCAGGCTGCAGACGGGCGCGCCGGCGGGCGGGAACGCGTACAGCGGCGCGAGTGGCCGCGCGTCCAGCACGCTCGCGTCGTGGCGTGCCGCGCTAAGACCACACCAGGTGCTACATACTTATGGTCGTGCGACAGTGCCAGGCTGCAGACGGGCGCGCCGGCGGGCGGGAACGCGTACAGCGGCGCGAGAGTGGCCGCGCGCCACACCTCCAGCACGCTCGCGTCGTGGCGTGCCGCACTAAGACAACACCAGGTGCTACATACTTATGGTCGTGCGACAGTGCCAGGCTGCAGACGGGCGCGCCGGCGGGCGGGAACGCGTACAGCGGCGCGAGTGGCCGCGCGTCCAGCACGCTCGCGTCGTGGCGTGCCGCGCTAAGACCACACCAGGTGCTACATACTTATGGTCGTGCGACAGTGCCAGGCTGCAGACGGGCGCGCCGGCGGGCGGGAACGCGTACAGCGGCGCGAGAGTGGCCGCGCGCCACACCTCCAGCACGCTCGCGTCGTGGCGTGCCGCACTAAGACAACACCAGGTGCTACATACTTATGGTCGTGCGACAGTGCCAGGCTGCAGACGGGCGCGCCGGCGGGCGGGAACGCGTACAGCGGCGCGAGAGTGGCCGCGCGCCACACCTCCAGCACGCTCGCGTCGTGGCGTGCCGCACTAAGACAACACCAGGTGCTACATACTTATGGTCGTGCGACAGTGCCAGGCTGCAGACGGGCGCGCCGGCGGGCGGGAACGCGTGCAGCGGCGCGAGAGTGGCCGCGCGCCACACCTCCAGCACGCTCGCGTCGTGGCGTGCCGCACTAAGACAACACCAGGTGCTACATACTTATGGTCGTGCGACAGTGCCAGGCTGCAGACGGGCGCGCCGGCGGGCGGGAACGCGTACAGCGGCGCGAGAGTGGCCGCGCGCCACACCTCCACGACGCCCGCGTCGCCGCCGCACACCAGGTACTCGCCGCATCGGGACAGCACCAGGCACTGGGGACCAAATAGGTGAAGTAGTACATTAAATGCAAAAGATACCAAACAGCGAGAGTTACTGCCAGGATGGGAAATAGTTTGACTTGTCATTCCGGTTAAAAAACTTTGCGGATTGCCCGGGGCGCGCCGGACGAAGGGAGGCTACTTTCGTGCACAGAGCAAAGACAATCGGTTCAGGTGGATCGGACGTACTGTGAGTGTGTGTGTGTGTGTGTGTGTGTGTGTGTGTGTGTGTGTGTGTGTGTTGCTCCACAAACAACGGCCCATCTGATTGCATGTCCACACTTTTTCACTTTTTCAATGGTTTTACGTTTCAATCAAAAACTACAACGAAAGTATAAAAAATAATAACATTATTCACTATTGTTTAAATTTATACTTCAAAATATTAGTCATAACTAGAGTTGAAAGTAACGGTGTAGACCTATCTTTGAATTTTTTTCTATCGAGCCAAAACCAAAGAATATATACACTACCGTCCAAACCTGCTCAATCGTGTTTCTAATAGCTTTTTGACTTTAAGGAACATAATCAACAATTTTTTTCTACCTTGGGTTTTCTATTGTTTAGGAGTAATTGACGTCAGAAATAAAGAAAATTTGTAATATTACCGCCTTAAGGGCCGCCAGGAGGCTCGAGTTTCCATATAAATGTAGTTCCGCTTTAATACAAAAACTATATGCCAGATTGAATCCAAACTTTGCAAATATATTGAGTAGACACATATCGATGTTTGTAATCAGTTTTCGATGTACTAATATAAAACGAAATTTCAAACTTTCAGTACAAAACTAATTTAAGCCTTCGTTTAGTAACGTTAAAATTTACTACAGTGAAAACTAATTACAAACATCGATATGTGTCTACTCAATATATTAACAAAGTTTGGATTCAATCCGGCATGCAGTAGTTTTTGTATTAAAGCGGAACTACGTTTGTATGGAAACTCGAGCCTCCTGGAGACTCCTGGATTTGTATGGAAGGTATCTTATTCTGATTTTTCTTAGAACAACAGACTAACGC
The DNA here is from genome assembly GCA_947284805.1 of Coleophora flavipennella. Classification (NCBI taxonomy): domain Eukaryota; kingdom Metazoa; phylum Arthropoda; class Insecta; order Lepidoptera; family Coleophoridae; genus Coleophora; species Coleophora flavipennella. The sequence goes on along the minus strand of OX369274.1, from coordinate 2,093,842 downwards.
GTACTGTAGGGCATGTTATACAGTAAGGCGCTTTGCACACGACGGGGCGGGGCGGGGCGGGCCGGTCAATTTCGCCGCCAACGATAGCACAAAGGGAATCCTATACTATCAACGCACATGGAGGACAAAACGACCGCAAGAAATTGATCGGCCCGCCCCGCCCCGTCGTGTGCAAAGCGCCTTCATGCCGTGTTTCATCAAAATCTTTAGATTTTTTTGCCATCCCAATACCTTTCTCACTCCTTCGTCGTTCGAAAGTAAAAACGAGATTTACGAAAGTCAACAAACGAGGTTTTGGTTTGATTAAAAATGTCTCTGTTTACTGTTTAATGACTTGCCTGGAAGTTATCATTGTGCGTCTCGTGGCGCAGCCTCCGGCCGTTCAGCGTGAAGGCGGCCAAGTGACCCTTGGCGTACGCCACCACCACGACGCCCTCCCGCGACAGCGCGAGCTGCTGCGGCGACGCGCAGCCTTCTGCGGCCGGCAGGGCGCGCAGCAGCTCGCCGAACGTCGTGTGGATCAGCACTGGGCCGTCTGGGAAGTTACATGTTACAGGTCAATGATCCCAATAAAAAGACCTGCGACGTCAGCGTAGGGCGGTAAGGCTTCACTATACTTATGTCGCGCTTCTCACTAAGGTCGGGTGTAATGACTCACGTCGCTTATAAAAATGAAAGTTCAGAACTTCAGGTGAAACTGATAACTGTATAATATCAGAAAACACAAAATATAACACGGGAAATACAAGTAGGTACAGAAATTCGGTATGCTAAGTTAGTCCGTAGGAGAACGTCCGATCTTTATCGTGGCTGAGAGTTGACTCTCTTTGGTGTGTGTCGTAACATTGAATAACGACTAGTTACCGGAGGTCGGGGGGGTTCTCCTAACGGTACTAAGATACAAAAGAAATACTAACAAACATTCGTGGGAAAACAGAGGTACGGTACGGCAATAACAAACAGGGATACAATACATAATAAAACTATAAAATTTAGCTAGGAAGAAACTAATAAATGTCGGCGTGTCTTTTGCACTACTTAATTCTCTCATACCGGCATCTGGTACAGACCGTAATAACAGTTAAAGCCGAAGCGATTAGAAATCCTTTATTGTGTGCAACACCGCCAAAACGTAACCGGGATGGATGTACCTCTATAAAACTTTAGTTACACAAAAATATAAAATGTCCGTGTTTATGACTTCAAAATCCAAGAACCGTTATTGGTTGTGTCTCAACAAAAAATAAAACTTTTTAGGGTTCCGTGGGACCAGGAAATGTGGTCACCATAGTACTCCCCTGCCAGTGGTTTAGAACAAACAAAAAATACAAGACCATAAAGACAATAACATACAGAATGGTCTAAATCACGAAACAATAATAACACCAACAAAGACACAGAAATAATACACATACTGAACCAAATTAAGAAACACGGAACAACATTAATTACACAGTGATAAACAACAATACAAGAACATTTACAAACAGCATTAGTACACAATAAAAATATCAGTTGCGAAACAATAAAAGATACACACAACGATATAACTTAGTAATGCTAAAAAAAAATTATACAGACATATTGCACGTAGGAAAATATTAATCTGATTACATACATTTTAAACACACAGAAAACAAAACGAACAAATAAAAACACAATTTGCCACAGGAAATGACACAATTTACACAAGAAAATACTTTACACATACGGTCATACGCCTTGTGAATAATTACATATTATTATTTATTACATACTAATTATATAAACAACCTTATTCTACGAAAATCCAGCCTGATAGAACGCTGGAAAACGTACCGATCTTCCCGAGCGCCTCGGCGCATTTTGCGGTCTTAAAATTCCTACGCGTGTACCGCCCATGGGGCTCGGTGTTGTGCAAACAGCCTGAGATGTGTTGCCGGCGTTGCTCAAATTAGGATTAGGAATATCGTCAGTACGGCTGTTATAGCGGACTACGATGTCCTCAAAATCGTCTGCGCATTCACGCGTTTGGTGAGCGGATTCGCCTAGTATATAAGCTGGCTTAAGTCGATCGATCGAAACGGTTGTTTTGCGGCCGCGTATGTTTATGACAAAGGTTTTGTCCTTCCTGTCAATTACCTCAAATGGCCCAATGAACGGTCTTTGAAGAGGTCTTTTAACGGTGTCATCTCTGATGAAGACATGACTTGCCGTTGCTAACTCTTTGTATATAAATGAATTTTTACTGCCATGGCGCGTCCCGGGGACTGGCCTGAGCTTGTCAAAATGATTCCGAAGCTCATTGGCAAATTCGCTATGCAGCGTCTGAGATTCCGTGCCTACTTCTAGGAATTGACCCGGGAGGCGTAAACTCTGGCCGTATATTAACTCAGCGGAAGTTGCTTTTATATCGTCCTTCCACGCTGACCTAATTCCTAGCAACACGGTTGGCAAAATACGTGTCCAGCTGGTATTTTCTGCCCCATGACACATAGTGGCAGCTTTTAATTGTCTATGAAATCTCTCGACCATTCCATTTGCTGCCGGATGATAAGCGTTTGTCTTAAAGTTGAGCTCTGTGAATAGGTGCGACTCAAACTGACGACCTCGGTCTGTCGTGACGTTGCTCGGTACTCCGAAACGAGCAATCCAATTATCATGAAACGCACGCGCGACGGTTTCTGCCTCTTGATTTTGTATAGGGATGGCTTCCGGCCACCGTGAAAACCTGTCCACGCACGTTAAACAGTATCTACATCCCTCGCTAACTGGCATTATTATTATATCCAAGTGCACGTGTTGGAACCTAGTTGATACGGGTGCGAAATTACCAGGCGCTGTTACTACATGCCTATTCGTCTTCGACTGTTGGCATTCTAAACACGCCTTAACCCATCTTTTGCAGTCCTTATTCATTGACGGCCAGACAAAACGTTCCGAGACTAGCCTGCTTGTGGCTCGCGCACCCAGATGGGAGTTGCGGTGCAAAATATCGAATGAAGCTTTTCTAAATGACTCGGTCAAGTACGGTCTAGCGATTCGCGTAGATAGGTCGCAATATATTGGCTGGCTGCTACCTGGCATGTATGCTAGTTTTAATTGCAGCGAGGTGTTATTATTTTTAATCATGGCATTTAATTCTGTGTCGGTTTTTTGAGCGGCGGCAAGTTCGTCCCAGTTGATGCCTTTCGCTACCGATTCAACGCGTGATAACGTGTCGGCTGGGATATTTTGCTCGCCTTTGACAAATCGAATATCAGTACTGAATTGTCCTATAAAATCCAGATACCTAAATTGCCTAGGGGAACATTGTTGCTCTTTCTTACTGAAAGCGTACGTGATAGGCTTATGATCTGTAAAAATGGTAAACTGCCGCGCCTCTAAGTAATGCCTGAAATATTTTATGGCGGCATAAATAGCTAACAGTTCGCGATCATAAGTGGAGTATTTTTGTTCGGTCTGTGTTAATTTTTTTGAAAAGAAGCCTAGCGGTTGCCAATCTCCATTGTCCCATTGTTGTAAGGCGGCTCTTATTGTGTTATCAGAGGCATCGCAAAACAGTGCTATCTCCGAATTTACACCTGGGTGAATCAACAGTGTCGCTTTTGTTAAACTATCTTTACATAATTGAAAGTCCCTCTTTGTTGTGTCTGACCAAGCAATTAGCGTTTTTCCTTTCTTCGCGCCGAGAAGCTCATTAAGGCTAGCCTGGCTGGCAGCGGCTTTAGGTATAAATCTCCTATAAAAATTTAACATGCCTAGAAAACGCCTTAAGCCTTTAGCTGTTTCAGGCAACGGGTATTGACGCAACGCTTCGATACGGTCGGGCAGAGGTTTCGTTCCTTCGGCTGACACTAAGTAACCGAGAAATTCGATTTCGGCTTGGCCGAATATGCACTTCGCGGGGTTTATGACCACGCCATATTGTCTTAACCTATTAAAAACTATTTCTAAGTGTTTTAAGTGTTCATTTTCATCACTGGACGCAATTAACACATCGTCAATAAAACAGTATACAAAGTCTAATTCACTTAACACTTGATCCATAAATCGTTGGAATGTTTGTGCTGCATTGCGCAAGCCAAAAGTCATATACTTAAATTCAAATAGCCCGAATGGCGTCACTATTGCAGTCTTTGGAATGTCTTCAGGGGCAGTAGGTATTTGATTAAAAGCACTTATAAGATCAACCTTAGAAAACACTTTCTTCCCTTTTAAGCATTGTGAAAAATCCTGGATATTCCTTACGGGATACTTGTCAGGAATCGTTCGGTTATTCAAGCCACGGTAATCTCCGCACGGCCGGTGCCTCACTACAGGTTCACGGCTGCTGGCGGGCTTCTCGACCATCACTAGCGGTGATGCCCAGGGACTATTCGACGGCCGCGCAATTCCCAACTTTACCATCGTGTCAAACTCACGCTTGGCCGCGATGAGTTTATCTGGGGCGAGACGTCGCGGTTTATAGGCAACAGGTGGTCCGGGCGTAGTTAAAATGTGATGCTGGGTATTGTGTTTTACCTCACGTAATACTCCGTCGGGGCGCGTGATGTCAATATACTTCGCCAGGAGATCGTGGTACGGTGATGTACCGGACACGGTTTTAACCGTGGGCTGGTCACACCACGTAGTCTGTCCGCTAGAGGTAAGGTTGGTCGTTGCATCAATCAAAACTTTATTTCGCGCATCCACCATCAAATTAAAATGCGCTAAAAAATCCATTCCTATTATGGGCTTCGATACGTCCGCTACCACGAATATCCAAGAAAAATCGCGTCTCATACCTAAATTCAAGGTAAGCGCGATTGTTCCGTAGGTGCGTATAGGTGTTCCGTTAGCTGCCACTAATTCATAGGCAGACGTAGTGCGAGCCGTATGGATTAGTGACTTAGGGTACACACATAAATCTGCGCCCGTATCAATTAAAAACCTCACCTTGGTCTGGATATCAGTCACGAAAATGCGGCGCGATGCTGTGGGCTGGGAGTTCATCTCGTCCGCGGCTAATGACTCCCGGCGGCATTTCCCGGCATCTGTCGCGTTTGATACGCGCACGGCTGCACGCAGGTACTGGCCTTCGGTCCAAACTTCCAATGGTACCAGCACCGCCAGTCCGCGGGTCGCGTCCGCGACGTAGAGCGCCTCCTCGCGTGACCTCGCGAGAGAGATCGCTGCCTCGGCCCGGGGTTCCTCGGTGCGTCCGGAGCTCGTACGCGGTCGGCTATGTCTCGCAGCAATTCCTTCACTTCAGCCAACTCGCCTTCTAATTGCGCAATACGCTGGCGCGCGGGGTCGGCGGGGGTAACAGCTGCAAGAGCGGGCGTCGTCCTTGTGCACCAGAGCCTAGTATTTTCAGCCACCAGGTCTGCGATGTCGGCAAGAGTGTTCAGTGGCGTGTCCCGCTTCGCTACTACCGCGGCCTGCATGTCGGTAGGTAGGCCCTTGGTCCATATGACCCTTATAACCTCGTCCGACATGTCACTGCCTGCTAACGCCCGTAGGTGGCGCAGGAATTGCGATGGAGTGCGGTCACCAATCTCCTCTCCTTCAAGCAATCGCTGAGTCTTAATAGTCTGGGACTCACCAAACCTCTGAATAATTTTACACTTTAGGTCCTCGTACCGCTCTTCAGACACTATTGATAGATCGGCAATTAAATCACTTATTTCTTTAAGTGCCACTGAGTCCATTTTGCTGACTATGTACAAACACTTCTCCGTAGGGTCATTTATTTGTGACATTCGCAGAAAACTCTCCGCGCATATCAGCCAGGTGGCCGGATCTGCCCTATTGAATTCAGCCATACGCGGCCACGTGTGCCGGGCCAGACCACTAGCGCTTTCCACGGAGTTCGGCATTGTGTAAAAGTTTACTTACTCAGTTGAGTCACACACACACACAAAAAAAAATATACGGAGAGACAAGTCTAAAAGTTATCAATAGTTATTACAGGGACATACAAAGTTATCACAAAAAAAAGTTTCACACGAATATAACGATACTAAAAGTTTTAAAAAAAAGTCACTGTCTTACTTGCGTGTTACTACACTCGCGACGTTATAAAGTTTATACTACACACTTGAGCGCGATGAAAGATATTAAATCACGTCGGGCAGGTCACCAATTGTCGCGCTTCTCACTAAGGTCGGGTGTAATGACTCACGTCGCGTATAAAAATGAAAGTTCAGAACTTCAGGTGAAACTGATAACTGTATAATATCAGAAAACACAAAATATAACACGGGAAATACAAGTAGGTACAGAAATTCGGTATGCTAAGTTAGTCCGTAGGAGAACGTCCGATCTTTATCGTGGCTGAGAGTTGACTCTCTTTGGTGTGTGTCGTAACATTGAATAACGACTAGTTACCGGAGGTCGGGGGGGTTCTCCTAACGGTACTAAGATACAAAAGAAATACTAACAAACATTCGTGGGAAAACAGAGGTACGGTACGGCAATAACAAACAGGGATACAATACATAATAAAACTATAAAATTTAGCTAGGAAGAAACTAATAAATGTCGGCGTGTCTTTTACACTACTTAATTCTCTCATACCGGCATCTGGTACAGACCGTAATAACAGTTAAAGCCGAAGCGATTAGAAATCCTTTATTGTGTGCAACACCGCCAAAACGTAACCGGGATGGATGTACCTCTATAAAACTTTAGTTACACAAAAATATAAAATGTCCGTGTTTATGACTTCAAAATCCAAGAACCGTTATTGGTTGTGTCTCAACAAAAAATAAAACTTTTTAGGGTTCCGTGGGACCAGGAAATGTGGTCACCATACTTACTATACCTATTGATATTATTTTGGTTTGTGCCTCATACGAAACAAATAACAGAAACTGACCGCTTTACATTAACATTTGAAGTTTGCAAAGAATTTCCAAATTAGCCGCAAGGACACTCTTTTAGAGCTGACACTGTTTCTACTTGGTTACCTATATAACGTATAATTGAAGGTACGCACACACACAAATAAAACCCCAAGGTCAGCCCCAGGATCACAAAACCTCCTTCATCAATCGAAAAAAGAAGGTTTAAGTTTTCATTCGATTCATTTTCTTCTTTAAACATATCGGATGCATCTGGTATAAACTCAAACTCAAATAACTCTTTATTGTACTTACATCAAAATAAATACATATGCAAAATTTAAATTAAAAACTAAGAGACGTACAATTTAGGCGGTCTTATCGCTAAGAGCGATTTCTACCAGACAACCCAGTGCTCGGAGAAAAAGCAAGGAGACAGGTAGTACGCGAGCAACAACAACAGAAAATTTACCTTAATTTTACGGAGTACCTATATACTCATCGTCGAAAAACTTGTGATTACTGCTCTATACTCACTGACTGAGGAAGATATGACGAGTCCTAGCTCAGCCGACACCAGCACTCCGTTGATGGGTGCGTCGTGGCCCGTGAGTGTCACTCGCGGCGCAGGAGTTTCGCCTTCGCCCACTATGCCGCCGTGGCGCGCCGACCTGATGGCCAAATCATAATTTTAACAATTTAACTGGACCACTCTTGTAAATTGAACTATTTTCTTCCCTATAATTGAAAACGCTAAACACGTTAAAAACCGACTTTTTGGTTTTTGTTAATTTTCTACTAAAATACTACACCGATTTTGATAAAATTAATATAGGACCACACGGGAAGCCCTAGCTTTCAAATAAAGAAAGAATCATAAAAATTGGTTCACCCAGTCAAAAGTTCTGAGGTAACACACATAAAAAAACATACAGACGAATTGAGAACCTCCCCTTTTTGGAAGTCGCTTGAAAAGTAGATAACTTCAAGCTCCTGATTATTTTAAGGCCTGCGCAGACGTGGCACTGTCCCCTGGTTACTTTTTTGTCCATCGATATAGATCTCATATAAATTGTATCGAATAACGCACACAAAGGACTAAAAGTACTCCGCAATTTCTAAGGGATCTAATATCGACGGACAAAAAGTACCCGAGGGACAGTATCTCGTCTGTGCAGGCCTTTAGAATGCCAGGTGGACTAGCGGACGAGTAGACTGGAAAAGTGAAGTTCTAGAAGCAAAACATATTACTTTTTGGTAAAAGGTGTGTTCTTACTAATTAGACCCCGCTGAATCAAAAAATGCTGGTTGCAAACGCTCTTCTGAAGTGACCCACGCCGTGGTTTTTTCATTTTGCAGAAAATTTATTACAGATAGGATCAAATGATCAGAGAAGCAGTTAATCTACATTAAATTACCTAAACATGAATGCTAAATTTATGTCGATACGATAAGTAGTTTATGAAATACAGCCTTTCGACATTGCACGAAAAAGTGAAAAAATATATATATTTTCTTTATATTTCGTCTAATTTGTAGGTAAGTATAAAATATATGTAACTCATGTCGAGTTAGGATAAAACTATCTGTATATATTTTAGAGCTTATGAATTTACTTAGAAAATGTCATTAATTACATAGTATTATCGTATTGACATATATGTATTATTGATGTTTAGGAAATTTAATGTAGATTAACTGATTATTGGATAATTTCCTCCTATCTGTAACAGTTTTTCTGCAAAATGAAAAAAACCACGGCGAGGGACACTTCGGAGGGGGAAAAGGGGGGCACGGGGGAGGGGAGCGGGTGGCAACCGGTATCTTTTGATATAGCGAGGTAATATGATTTGCTTCTAGACTCATAACGGAAGACTTTTTTCAAGTTTTTGTCTAGACTAGAGTCTTATGTTATTAGTCCCGACCTCTGTAACGGACCAGGGAAAACGGTATGTGTGGCCCTAGCGTAAGACAGGTGTGCGCTTAGGGTAAATCGAGAAATGTACAAGGTAAATCTAGAACTGTGCTCAGGGTAAATCTACAAATGCACTAAGGGTAAATCTATAATTGCACTCAGGGTAAATCTAGAACTGCGCTCAGGGTAAATCTAGAAGTGCGCTTAGGGTAAATCTACAACTGCACTCAAGTTAAATCTACAACTTCACTCAGGGTAAATCGACAACTGCACTCAGGGTAAATATAGAACTACTCTCAGGGTAAATCTAGAATTGCGCTCAGGGTAAATCTACAACTGCACTCAGGGTAAATCTACAACTGCGCTTAGGGTAAATCTACAACTTCACTCAGGGTAAATCTACAACTGTACTCAGGGTAAATCTACAACTGTACTCAGGGTAAATATAGAACTGCGCACAGGGTAAATCTAGAACTAAGATTGGGTGTAGAAAGACATTCTCCTTTGCGGCATCTGGCAAGTGCTTACCAATGCCACAGCAGCACTACGTTAGTACTAATATATATACTTTGGCAGCACGGTGCAGTCCTCTGAGCCGGACGCGATGTAGCAGTCCGACGTGATGTTGCACTCGGAGTGAGACACGCACGTCACCACCCCGTAGTGACAACTGGCAAGTGCTTACCAATGCCACAGCAGCACGGTGCAGTCCTCTGAGCCGGACGCGATGTAGCAGTCCGACGTGATGTTGCACTCGGAGCGAGACACGCACGTCACCACCCCGTAGTGACAACTGGCAAGTGTTTACCAATGCCACAGCAGCACGGTGCAGTCTTCTGAGCCGGACGCGATGTAGCAGTCCGACGTGATGTTGCACTCGGAGCGAGACACGCACGTCACCACCCCGTAGTGACAACTGGCAAGTGCTTACCAATGCCACAGCAGCACGGTGCAGTCCTCTGAGCCGGACGCGATGTAGCAGTCCGACGTGATGTTACACTCGGAGCGAGACACGCACGTCACCACCCCGTAGTGACAACTGGCAAGTGCTTACCAATGCCACAGCAGCACGGTGCAGTCCTCTGAGCCGGACGCGATGTAGCAGTCCGACGTGATGTTGCACTCGGAGCGAGACACGCACGTCACCACCCCGTAGTGACAACTGGCAAGTGCTTACCAATGCCACAGCAGCACGGTGCAGTCCTCTGAGCCGGACGCGATGTAGCAGTCCGACGTGATGTTGCACTCGGAGCGAGACACGCACGTCACCACCCCGTAGTGACAACTGGCAAGTGCTTACCAATGCCACAGCAGCACGGTGCAGTCCTCTGAGCCGGACGCGATGTAGCAGTCCGACGTGATGTTGCACTCGGAGCGAGACACGCACGTCACTACCCCGTAGTGACAACTGGCAAGTGCTTACCAATGCCACAGCAGCACGGTGCAGTCCTCTGAGCCGGACGCGATGTAGCAGTCCGACGTGATGGTGCACTCGGAGCGAGACACGCACGTCACCACCCCGTAGTGACAACTGGCAAGTGCTTACCAATGCTACAGCAGCACGGTGCAGTCCTCTGAGCCGGACGCGATGTAGCAGTCCGACGTGATGTTGCACTCGGAGCGAGACACGCACGTCACCACCCCGTAGTTACACCTAGCAAGTGCTTACCAATGCCACAGCAGCACGGTGCAGTCCTCTGAGCCGGACGCGATGTAGCAGTCCGACGTGATGTTGCACTCGGAGCGAGACACGCACGTCACCACCCCGTAGTGACAACTGGCAAGTGCTTACCAATGCCACAGCAGCACGGTACAGTCCTCTGAGCCGGACGCGATGTAGCAGTCCGACCTGATGTTGCACTCGGAGCGAGACACGCACGTCACCACTCCGTAGTGACAACTGGCAAGTGCTTACCAATGCTACAGCAGCACGGTGCAGTCCTCTGAGCCGGACGCGATGTAGCAGTCCGACGTGATGTTGCACTCGGAGCGAGACACGCACGTCACCACCCCGTAGTGACACCTAGCAAGTGCTTACCAATGCCACAGCAGCACGGTGCAGTCCTCTGAGCCGGACGCGATGTAGCAGTCCGACGTGATGTTGCACTAGGAGCGAGACACGCACGTCACCACCCCGTAGTGACACCTAGCAAGTGCTTACCAATGCCACAGCAGCACGGTGCAGTCCTCTGAGCCGGACGCGATGTAGCAGTCCGACGTGATGTTGCACTCGGAGCGAGACACGCACGTCACCACCCCGTAGTGACAACTGGCAAGTGCTTACCAATGCCACAGCAGCACGGTGCAGTCCTCTGAGCCGGACGCGATGTAGCAGTCCGACGTGATGTTGCACTCGGAGCGAGACACGCACGTCACCACCCCGTAGTGACAACTGGCAAGTGCTTACCAATGCCACAGCAGCACGGTGCAGTCCTCTGAGCCGGACGCGATGTAGCAGTCCGACGTGATGTTGCACTCGGAGCGAGACACGCACGTCACCACCCCGTAGTGACAACTGGCAAGTGCTTACCAATGCCACAGCAGCACGGTGCAGTCCTCTGAGCCGGACGCGATGTAGCAGTCCGACGTGATGTTGCACTCGGAGCGAGACACGCACGTCACCACCCCGTAGTGGCCGAATATTATTTGTACTATTTTCGCTGCAATACGAAATAAATCAAATGAGCAATGTTTTGGATTCCATCAAAGATATAATACAATTAGTTTTATTATTTTCTAATCGGTAACGTTATTTTAACGCATTATGTAAGCAAAATGAACATTTTAGAAATGATTTATCTGAATTAATCTTGGTTCATAAAATAAAAAAAAAAAACATTATTATGGATTATCTGACTAAGAGGCGAAAACACGATGAAAAAAATAATTAATAATAATTTCCCCTATAGAAAAATACCAATAAAATTACACAAATGTCAATTGTGTATATTCATAATAACATCTTTGTTTCCCATTTCATGAAATGGTCGGGCGGATATTGGCGAAATCATGAAATGATCATGAAAATCTGAGTTGAGCAAGCTAAGCGATGGTTAGGTTCGTACGATGTGGTGATGATACTGTCGAAGTAGCCCCCCCTGGGTGGTGGCAGGCAGTTTAGGGCAGATTCCTTTCACATGACATGGCTGGCCATTTCATGACCTGGTTAATACATTTCTTGAAATGGTCAATTCTGTAATATCGCTACGACATAAACAAACATTGAAAAGTGACCAAGGGATACTGTTACCATTTTTATATCAGTCACAAATCGTCCACTGCTGGACAAAGGCCTCCCTCAAGGATTTCCACGACGACCGGTCCTGCGCTGCCCGCATCCATCGGCTTCCCGCGATCTTCACCAGGTCATCGGTCCACCGCGTGGGAGGCCTGCCTACTACTTTCGATTTATTCAATGAAAACCATTTCTGCGGCTCCCGCTGTGTTTTCTAAGCGGGAGGGCAAGTTGAAAATTTTGCGAGAGTGAGGAAGACAAACATTTTGATTTATACGCGCTCTTATGGCGACGCATAGTGCCTTTTAAAGACTTTTTCTTTAGACCTTGAACGTGTTTTGCGTTCGTTTACGAGGTTAAGGCACAATAAAAGGTGTAAGATGATACTTGGATGATACTTTGGAAATAGAGAGAGCCAGTAAATGAATTCATACTTACCAACACAGGAAGAACTAGTGCTTAATTTGGTTTGATTATTATTATACATATGTATACAGGTTGTAACAAAATTGGTGTAAGTCCCGTTAACTGGGGCTTCTACTCATCATACTGAACAACTTTCCCCAAGGAAGCCATAGTCAATTCACGAAAAAAAATTTCGACGCTCCATACAAAAATGCACAAAATTGGTCAATCAGCTGATCGTTTTCTATGAAGAGTTCTTTTTTTTTATATTTCAACTTGTAGAACAAAAGTTGTTCAGTATGATGAGTAGAAGCCCCAATTAAAGGGACCTACACCAATTTTTTTACACCCTGTATAAGCGTATATATATATATATATATATATATATATATATATATATATATATATATCAGTAAAATTTTCAAATGAGAATAGCTGGAAACGTCGGATGAATGAAAATAGTTCCCCGGATTTTATGAGAAGCAAGAGAGACAGACATGTCTAGCATTAGACAAGCACAGAATGATGATGATGATGATAAGATGAAGAATAACGACGGTCTTCTACTCACCAGTCTCAGTAGAGAATACCCTGAAGCTATTATCCCAAAAACCAGCAGCTATCAGGAAGCGCGAGTCCACAGTCGTGACGAAGCAGTTATTCTTAGCCCGCACGCGCTGTGAGAAGTTGTCGCCGAGTTGTCTCCGCGCCAGGGCCTGGGCGCCGCCGGTCGCTGGAACACGCAGATCATATATGAAAATTTTAACCGCCTCCGTGGCGTAATGGTTAGTCATTCGCTTCACACCAGGAGGTCGCGGGTTCGATTCCCGTTGGTGTCAACTTGTAAGACTCGGTTTGGTTGCTGGTAGGGCATTTTCTAAGCTCCCCTGGCTAACTACCACCATCTTATCTAAGTCTTGTCGCCAAACATCAATGTTGATAGCATTGATGTGTTCCGGCATGAAGATAAGATAGCCAGATCCCCATTGCGTTGGGGAATCTTGGTAAGTCCGCTTCCATCTTCGGCATCATCGTCACTTACCATCAGGTGAGATGATGCCAAGGGTTTATCATTACAGCTCATATATACGTCCCCACCGAGGGGCTCGAGCCTACCCTGAATCAGGGCGATTAGGCCTTAGTCGACCACGCGGGCCCAGTGCGGGTTGGTCGACTTCACACACAACCTTCGAGTTTCTTCGCAGGCGTGTGCAGGTTTCCTCACGATGTTTTCCTTCACCGTTAAAGCAATCGGTAAGTATGTACGTAAGTTTTTGAAAAACTCATTGGTACATTGGCCGTCCAGATTTGAACCCGGTACCTCTGGTTAGATGGACCGAGTCGTTACCGGTTGAGCCACCGACGCTTTACCAAGGGTTTACCAATTGCGAATAAGAAAAAAAAGTGATGACTTGATCACTAAACTGCCCTCCTACTTAAACTTCGGAAAACCTTACTCGTTTTGTTTCCATCAAGTCTTTGATTTTTAATTCATCAAAATCACAAAATGAGTACATTACCTCCTCCTGAAATTAAAAAAAACCTTAAGAACTTGTTTTGTTCTCGAAGTTACCCACCTAAGTAGACTTCCTCGAATGGCAGACGTATGCCAGCTTTTTTGATAACAAGTAACTAGTATTTCCGAATTTTTTCCTATTTCTCTAGCTGTTGGGAGTAACTAAATAAATAAATACTGCTAAACTTTGTTTCAGAACGATCAAAGATAACAATTTTTTAATAAGTTTATAGTCCGAGAGTAACAAGCCCGTATTCCCAAGATTTTTTTCTGTTTCCCTAGCTGTTGGTAGTAAATAAATAAACATTGCACAACTTAATGTTGTTAGTTATTAAAAACCATCAAAGATGACCTATTTTTTTAAAAGTTTATAGTCAGAAATTAACAATTAATAGTCTATGCTAAGTTCTATTGTTACTCCACTTGTCTACTAATTCCATGTGTTTATAAATAGTCCAAATAAGAAAAAAAAAATGTGTGTGTCAGCTCCGACGCACGACTGGAGTTTATTCGCGCTTGAAAAAAAACTATAACTCACTTCATTTCTACTATTGAACACGACCTTTTTGTATCGAAACTTTTTCGTAACGCTGTCATTCATCGATAGATTTTACTCCTCACATTTTTCTCATACCGGGCCCCTTATACAGGGTGTAACATAAAGGTGTGGTGATACTTTAAGGTGGGCTTGTACCCATCAAACTGAACAACTTTCTCCATGGAACCCATAGTCAAATCGCAAAAAAAAATTTGAACTTCCCATACTAAGTTGGCTGATCAGCTCATCGAGTTAGTATGGGAGAGCCAAATTTTTTTTTGCGATTTGACTATGGGTTCCATGGGGAAAGTTGTTCAGTTTGATGGGTACAAGCCCACCTTAAAGTATCACCACACCTTTATGTTACACCCTGTATATGCAAATCGATTCTTAAGGAGTAATCTCCAAAAACCTATGAACCATACCTTGATATCTATTTATTCCCAAGTTATAGAAATAGGCTGTGTTTACTTATTTCTTAGTCTATCTAATACCTACTAAATGCAAGCATTTTCATATCCCGTGGGTAAGCCTAAGTACATAATATTTATAATATTTCGCCATTCTTTTTCATAGTTTATCAAACTCAAAAAATTAGTAGGTACTGAATAAAACTATGACGTCACTCCTTGCTATTTCAAACATTTTAGGAACAAAATTTCGTTTTTGACAGACGACAAAAGGAACTTAAACGACTGGCAGGCAACTACCCTATTAGGTAGTCGCCGTTGTACGAGTCTTCTTACTTGGAATAACTGTGAAGACTTTAATATCACACGATAAGAAGAAAGTGGTCGCAGGTCAGTGAACCCGGCGTGGTTGTGTCAATCACGCATTAAAAAAACACGATCAGAACCTGGATGGCATTGGCCGTTAGTGGCCTTTATCTCGAGCATTTGCAAGCTTGGTAAGGCGTTAGTGAATGTTGCTGTCAATAGATGGCAGTCGTTAAGTCCATAGGCGGCTTGAAAATTTCCAACATTGGAGTTTGCAACTAGACCTATAATCAGGACTTACCCTCGTGTGTCGTAGTATGGCCTAACCTTCCCGTGATATGTAAAGAGACCCGTGCCGCGTGCCGCGTCCCCCGCAGTGGGGACAGCACGGGTTGTTATTCGATTCCCGGCGGGCTCTAATTATGTAAAACTTGGATTGGTTCGTGGTATTTTCTAAGCCCGCCTTGCTAGCTACCACCATCTTATCTAAGTCTGGTCGGAAAATATAGATAAAAAAGCCAGTCACCCACTGCGTCGGGGAATCTTGGTAAGCCCGCTTCTATCCTTGGCATCATTGTCACTAACCATCAAGTGAAACGATGCTATTATGGCTTATCAATTGTGGATAAAAAAGCACCAGGAGACTAAGTTTGTCCTATTTTGCTCATTTTGATAGATTTCATAAATATCATTTGTTGGAAATTCGTAAATAGCATTGTTTAACCTATTTAATATTATTTACGGAAATTATTTGTTTGTGAATTTTTCAACAACAAAATAAATAATTAAAATGAAGGTTTCTCGGGTAGGCTGTCAACTTTTTTTGTCACTCGTTAATTTTGGTGAGCTGGCTCCCAATTCTAGCATAAACATTTACCACAGTTCTAAAGCCTAAGCTTTGCGATTTGCCTAACAAGATGTATAGTCAAGTTTTCCAAATTTTATGGTAGAATTCAATTTGCAGGGATTTTGCTTAGGCAAAGTCTTACTCTTATAAAGTATATTTTTTTCTCCCGTCGTTATTTGTCACTTTTAACTTATTCCACTTACCCCATACAGGGTCCATGAGTAGCGGATGGTGGGGATGCTGCGCTGCGTCCGCCGCCGTGTGTCGCGGAGCTGCGTGCGCGCAGCCGCCGCCGACCCATCTGTGCGCGGCGAACGCACGCGCGGCGCTCACCTGCGCGTACAGTGTGTTTGTAAGCAATAAAGGTATACAAACAGATACAAAAAAGTGAAAGTCCAGGAGGCTCGAGTTTCCGTGCCAGATTGACTCCCAACATATAGTGTAATCTCACTAATCCGGCACTATTAAAAACCGGAGGGTGCCGGATTATTGGAATGTTCGAATTACTGGATTATACTGAAAGTCATAGGTAATGAATAAAATGAAGCATTTCATAGAGGGAATAAATGTATGCAATGTATTAAATTAACATGTAGGTACATATAACTAATAACTAGTTTAAAATAATCCTTAATTGAGATCTGCTTTTGTGCAACTTGTAGTCCTTGCTTAAAAACCTTTTCTCGCATGATGAGGGAGGCGTGGGCGGAGGGTGCCAGATAATTGGACGTGCCGATCTATCGAAGTGCCAGATTAGTGAGATTATACTGTATAAATGTATGCAATTTGTTGTCGATGTAGACAGGTTCTAAAAAACGGAAAAAAATAAGGGCGAGTTTAAATTTTTAGCACAAACCTTATTTAAGGCGGTTCGATTAGCACACTAACGCCGCTTAGAAATAAATAATTTACTCATTCTTATGTACTTTAATCGAAATCTTTGAATATTACACTTAGGGGGGATTTAAGATTTTAATTTAGGATTTATTTTGCATATAGGGGGGCAACTACTATTGTTTAATTGTTATTTTATAAATTTAAATATTAGCAACAAGTTATTTTTTGCTAAACTGCTAAAAATTGCCACTTTTGACAATATTGACTAACATAACTTGTTGTAACGCCTCAGAACTTACCTATACAACTGCGAAATCTTACAACATTCTCATTCAACTAGTAAATATTGTTCGAATCACAGAGATAGGTAAAAATCTAGCTATAAAACGAAAGTTCACGTGGCGTATAACTATTCTCTTATAGTCTAAGTCAGCGAGTCAAATCAATGGTTGACCCGGGTCGTTCCTTTCCCTCTAATATGGTTGACGGGAGCGATGGCTGACTCTCGCGTTATACTCGTGACCGGGTGCTGTCCGTGTGAATGGCCTACTCTTGTTAAATGCATTCAATGATTTTTATGTATAACTTTTCGTGTCATATTGTTTTCATGTTCTAATGACAATCTAGTTCATATCAAGGATTTAATTTTGACGTTATTAACTAATTATTAGCACCGGAAAACGTAGCGTAGGCAGGCCTCCCACGCGGTGGACCGATGACCTGCTGAAGATCGCGGGAAGCCGATGGATGCAGGCAGCGCAGGACCGGTCATCGTGGAAATCCTTGGGGGAGGCCTTTGTCCAGCAGTGTACGATTAATTTGTGGCTGATATGATGATGATGAACTAATTATTGTTTATTTCTTGATTCTTCACAAATGACATTGTTATTATTATTTTATGACTATCAGAAAGAGTGTAATTTTCACCTATTTTGAATAAATATAATGAATTGAATTGAAAAAAAAAAACACCAACTCACCGTGACAGCGGCAGGCATGGCCAGCTGCGGGTAGGTGTTGGCCGAGACGTGCACCACAGCCGCGTTAGAGGGAAGCTTTAGGCGTAGGCACACGTCGTCCGGTGCCGCCGCGAACATCAGGGGCGCTGCAATGTACACATTAATTATTTGTATGTCAGTGGATCGCTTCTTTATGGCTAGTTACCACTAGCCAGTTATCCAGAATCTTGGTAAGCCCGCTTCCATCTTCGGCATCATCGTCACTTACCATCAGGTAAGATGATGCCAAGGGCTTACCAATTGTGAATAAAAAAAATTAGTTGTCTGTAAAGTCGGTTTACGGACGATAGTTTAACGTGAAAACGTTATAAGAAAATAGTGATGGAATGGTTTCATAATATCGAAAGAATCATTACATTTATCGCCGCAATTATCGTAGCTATAAACAATTGACACCACATTCACTTTTCACTGCACTTCATACTTGACGAAAACATGTAAATGTATTAATGTATAGCAGCTGTCCACGCGGACGCATCGCTCACTCAAGTAGGAGAGAGACAGATGTCGAACGCTGCCGAACGCGGAGGCTGATTGTGCCTCTTTGTCGCTCATTGCGCGCTCTCGCTTGCACTTCAAGCCTTAAATGGAACGCCTCAAAGCGAGGTAACGCCGCATGCGTCATGTTTTTTCGTGCGTGCAGCCGGCTCCATCGAATTATAAGACGTTATCACGTCAAAAAAAAGGTATCAAGACCGTCTTGCGCTAGTGGCTAAAGGAATCCGTAGCCTTTAACTACATATTCCAATACGGGAAGACGGGCCGTGTAAGCATTGCTCTGCAATTCATCTAAGAGAAGGGAAACTCGAAAACCACACCCGGCACGGGGCTTCCGGTAGGCGCAAGTAGAGTTCAACCTGAACTGAAAATGCGGCGTTCTAAATAGACTTAGCCGGACAGACCAGCCAGTTTATCCGGGCTTTTGGATATTTTTAAAATTATTTTTAGGCTTTTTTAAATTACTGAAGCCCGCTTTAGACATGACTATATTTAGTGCATTAGTTGGTCATTCAGTCATGTTCGATGGCCTTAAGACGAGGTTTTAATCATATTACGAAACGCCGCCATATAGTCACTTATACCAAAGTATATATATTAGTACTAACATACAGTATGGACACTCCCTGCCGCTCTCTAGATTGCGACCTCACCCCCTCGTCACCCAGATTGATACAGATTGGTTACAGTTTGGTTGTCGAACGTATATGATTTCGCCGCCATTTTGTTCGTTCCGTCATTCCTCTTTTGAAATGTCATTTCTGGTCCGTTGTATGAAGTATCGAGGGTGTGCTTTTACGAAGGCGCGCTCGCCCGAATGTAAAAAAAAAGCCGGACAGGCCGGACACGCATCCAAAAAGCCTAACCCTGTCAGACTTTACCCGGACGCCTGGCAACGCTACCTGCAGCCGAGCTGGCTCCACTCGTATGGACTCGTCGTTCCTAACAGCCAGTGCGGCCGTGAGGGTGACGCAGCTCCTGGGCAGCTGCGCGCGCAGTGTCTGTGGAGGGGACAATCCTTTCGCGACACTGACTAAATCGTCTACGATAGTCGCAAAGGCCAATGAATTAATGACATATTTTAAAAGGCCTGTCTAGTCTCTCTTTCAGTGTGTTTATCGTACTCTTAGAATGAAATAAGTAGGCATGAAGCGTCGGTGGCGTAATGGCAAGTACCGCTACCTCCTGTCCGGGAGGTCGTGGTTCGAATCCTGCCACGTACGTACCAATGTGTTTTAGAATTTCGATTTCATATGTACGTTTATCCGACGCTCTTACGGTGAAGGAAAACATCGTGAGGAAACCTGCACACGCCTGCGAAGGAACTCGAAGGTTGTGTGTGAAGTCGACCAACCCGCACTGGGCCCGCGTGGTCGACTAAGGCCCGATCGCCCTAATCCAGGGTAGGCTCGAGTCCCTCGGTGGGGACGTATATGAGCTGAAAACGAGAAATGTACCTAAATGCATGGTGGAAGCCCTGGGAGGATGCGGCTCGCTCAACAACTGCGCCGGCGTCTGGCCGAAGCTGCGGATCTGGTCTTCTATGGCGGCCCTCGTCACCGGCTCCGATATCTGCTCCAGCCGCACGCCACCCTCGTATGTTAGGTAGTAGAAAACGTTCGTCGCGCGAACTGCTTCCGGTCCTGGAACATGTTGGAGAATGATATTTATTTTTGTTGTTTTTTTTCTAGCATTTGTCTTGATGGTGTAACGATTTTGTTTCTTTAGTTCGATAGGATTTGTATAGTTATATAACTCGACACAAACCTCTGTAGGATATATCTTATGGAACTGAGAGGAAATTTGATATAAAGTAGGGACGGTAAAAAAAGACTGGTGTAAAAAAAAATTAATAATTTAGTAGATAATAAAAATAAACTGGCGTAAATACTAATTTGAATTAACTGTATTTAGAGTTGAATTAAAAAAACGATGAAAACAGATTGTAACTTAAATCAAAAATTAACATCACCATCACAACGATTCCATTTGTTCACGACTCTTTTCCATTTCAAATATTTCAAAATATGAAATTAGGAAAGCAAACAAAAATAATTTGTCAATATTTATTCATTTTATAATAGTATATTAGAATAATTTGTATAAATTTATTAATCTTATTTCGTATTTTGACAAAAAATATTTGAATGACGCTGCAGACAGTACGTGACAGTTTTATGATGACAAGGTTCTACCCCAGAGATTTGTGTCAGATAATAACAAGAAATTTAAAAAATGACTTCTTTGATCAAAGCTCAAAACAAACCGACTAGATAAAAGTTTTTCTTTGTCGAGACATTATAACATGGTTGTTTCCTATAAGCAGAAAATACATACTAAAGTCGATTTATAACAAAAAAAATAGTTTTTTTTTAAAGAAAAAACGCAAAAGTCTTCGAATTCACTAAAACTCAAACTTCTCTATTGATGCCTCTTTCACAGTTACCTTCAGCGATGCACCATCACACAACAGTACTCACCTCTTTGCTTGTATCCAAAGATCAAATCAATCCACTGGTGTAGCTGACAGCTTACGAATTCCGACTCCAGAGCCATCCTGTTGATCCTGACAAACTCCTCAGGGCTGGAAGCCCAGGGTGGTAGGATGACGTCACCGGAAGGCGAGTCTGGGATACCGAGCCGGTAGCCAGAGCTGTTGATCAACATCTCCGGGAGGAAGAAGAGTTCGGGGATCAGCTCCTGAAAGGGCAAAAAGTTATATAATTAAATTTAGGGGCTATCAGCTAAATAGCGCCGCCCATCAGTAAAAAAATAATTACTCGCTGAATAAACGAGCGCGGACTGGAAAGTTCGCGGTCTAAATATGTCTAATTTTAAACACTAACACAGATAAATGCACATCAGCTATAAGCTGCTCGCCTATTACAACATCATCATATCAGCCGAAGGACGTCCACTGCTGGACATAGGCCTCGGCCAAGGATTTTCACGACGACCGGTACTGCGCTGCCCGCATCCAGCGGCTTCGCGCGACCTTCACCAGGTCAGCGGTCCACCGAGTGGGAGGCCTGCCTACGCTAAGTTTTCCGCTGCGCGTTTGCCACTCGAGAACATTACTGCCCCAACGGCCATCCGTTCTACGAGCTCTGCCACTTTAGTTTAGCAATTCTGAGAGCTATGTCGGTTACTTTGTTTCTCCTACGGATCTCCTCGTTTCTGATTCGATCACGCATAGCACGCTCCATTGCCATTGACCTTGAACCTTTTTATGAGGTGTCTTTCTATTACAACATAATAATAATAAATATGAAAACAAATTATTGAATTTGAATAATCATTATTTCTCTACGTAGTCCCCGTCAAGGTCAATACACTTGTTCCATCTGGATACCACTTTTGAAGAATTTTTTTTCCAGGCCTACAAAATCGGTGTTCACTTCAGCTTGGACCTCGTCGTTGCTCGATAATATCTCACTTTAAATGGGGGAATAGGTGAAACTCCGACGGTGTTAAATCGGATGATTACAGTGGGTGGGGTAATAATTCAAACTCACAGTGGTGAATTTCCACCATCGATGTTAGTGACATATAAACACGTTCATTATCCTGGTGAAAGAGAACTTTCTTTGTCAACAATCCTGGTCTTTTTATCTTGAGATCCTCGCGTAAACGGCGTACAAGTTCACAATAATAATCCGAGTTTATAGTAGCACCTTTCTGGAGATAGTCAAGCATTATTGCTCTCTTTGCATCCCAAAAAACTGATGCCATTACTTTATTGGCCGACAAAATCGCGTTGGCCTTTTTGGGAGGTGGAGATGGATATCCGCTCTGGAGTACGAACTCACTGCTTCGACTGCTGTTTGGTCTCTGGCGTGTAGAGGTAGACCCACGTCTCATCCGTAGTCACATATCTGTCCAAAAAGTCTGTACTAATATATATAATTTGCCGACATCTTGGAAAAATCTAATTCGTTGACTATAATATTTTGAGTTCTTTTAGAGATGCCAACGTTGTCGGCTATTTCTCTCTTACTTTCAATCGGCTGTCTTTCATTATCATATCGCATTTAATTGCCACTTTATGCGGGTTGGTCGCCCTTGTAGGCCTCCCTGGACGAGGGTCATCTGCGATACTGTCTCGTCCACGATGGAATTCGGCTGCCCACTTTTTTAACATATGATGGACAGGATTGCCTTATTGTACCTTGAATATCGTCATAAATCTGCTTCGGAGTCAATCCTTTTTACGAAGTTATTTAATTACACCAAGTTGCTCCAATTTCTTCATTATTAAAAATCTGAAGGAGAGAAGTATAGCGCGCTTCGAGAGAGCTATACATATTCTTTCGTGGAAACAGCAGGGAGCTGGAGTGCGGAGTCACGTCGTCGATTGGGGTTTCGACTCCCGCTCCGGATCGTTCCTGGTGTAGAGGCTGTCCATAGCCATTCAGCGCGGAAACACAGCTAGTGTTATGGGCAGCTTTGCTCCGGGAATGACAAGCGGTGGGTTATTTTAGATAATGTGACGTTGAACTTGTATTTAATATTTATTATGTTAAATTAATATAAATTATTTTTGAAGATGATTTTGTGATTATTCCTTGTCTGCAATAAAGAATTTATACAGAAAATAAAAAAAATACCTCTTAGCTGTCATAAAAATATGCATGCAAAAAAAAAATGTGCGTAATCTATTACGCACGGGCAGAGGATGCGCAAAGTGATCTTTTACCGACTCCGGCTCCGACCCACCGGTTATGTTTTGTTTTTCTCATACAGGTGTTAGTACGAAGCTCTGGGTTCACCACGGGAGACAGTGCAATTTCCAACTCGGGTGTATTGAGACTGGCTCTCAAACTACATCCTTGTTGCGAATCGATCACATTCTGCCCTCAGTTGTTTTGTTTACAACGTACAGAGGCCAGCACATCAAGCTAGACACTTTGGACTTTGTACCGTTCTTATGCCGTACGCGCATGGATCAGAATCGCACTACTGATGATGCTGATGTGCTGGCCTGTGTACCTACTATTTTCTTGCCTGGGAGCGTAATTTCTCTTGAAAACATCAGTTATAAATTCGAGAGCTCACCTTGACATCCGAGGTGTCCCGCTGGCAGTTCTTCCATGAAAGCGCAATGGAGGAGAACAGCCGGTTGGGGTGGTCAAACTTGCCTCCCTGCAGCGCCAGGAACATGGTCGTCATCGGTTCCTGGGGAAGATGAACAATCCGGATATAGTCAACGTGTCCTAAATGTATTACAAGTAAGAACAAGACAAGATGGTGGTAACAGGTCACGCCGATGCTCCAGTAGTTCACTAATGACCTCGTACTCAAATCTAATCAGCATGGCATGATAGTCTCCTAACAAGAAAACACTAGCTAGCATATCAGAATCAGTGGAAGAGCATTTTTTATATTTTTTTTTATTCACAATTGGTAAGCCCTTGGCATCATCTCACCTGATGGTAAGTGACGATGATGCCGAAAATGGAAGCGGGCTTACCATGCAATGGAGAACTGGCTATTTTATCTTCAAGCCGGAACACATCAATGTTGTTAACACTGATGTTTGGCGGCAATACTTAGATAAGATGGTGGTAGCTAGCCAGACGGGCTTAGAAAATGCCCAACCAAACAGAGTCTTACAAGTTGACCCCGGCGGAATCGAACCCGCGACCTCCTGGTGTGAAGCGAATGGACTAAACATTACGCCACGGAGGCGGTTAGAGGCATCCTTAGTGCATATGCGTTTGTCACACCGCGATGACGTTAAAAGCGAAATGTCACAACAAATCGGCAAGAGCGACGCGATGCGCCGGCGCAGGTGGCAGATTGACGAAATTTATCTCGACAGGCGGCTAGGGTTGGCAAGACTGACTGTAGTGGTACCTAATAGCATTGTAAAAAAAACCTAATATGAAAGTATATTTCTTTTCTTTATCCTTCCTTTTGGCAATTTAACGCCATTCTTTTTTTTTGTAAAATGTCTTCTTACGTTAGGAGTCTCCAGGAGGCTCGAGTTTCCATACAAACGTAGTTCCACTATAATACAAAAACTACATGCCGGATTGAATCTAAACTTTTAAATATATTGAGTAGACACATATCAAGTTTTCATCGTAGTAAATTTTAACGTAACTAAACGACGAAGGCTTAAATTAGTTTTGTACTGAAAGTTTGAAACTGCTCTTATTTTTTTCCGTTTTATATTAGTAAATCGAAAACTAATTAAAAACATCGATATATGTCTCCTCAATATATTTGCAAAGTTTGGATTCAATCCGGCATGTAGTTTTTGTATTAAAGCGGAACTACGTTTGTATGGAAACTCGAGCCTCCTGGCGGCCCTTAAGCTATGAGCTTCCCCAAACACTTTTTGTCGCCACCGAGGGGCTCGAGATAGTATTTTATGTTAATTGATGCCACAGTCGCTAGTGACAACCCCAGAACGGCAACTCAAGGCCATGAAAATCTCGTTCCTGGAAAAAAATACTGGCAAAGTGCGAGTAGGCCACGCGTACCAAGGGTTGCATTATCCACACCACCACAACTCATTTCAATTAAAAGACATCAACGACAGGAACAGTCTTTTTTATTTGGTTCGGGATCTTGAACGCAAGTATACGACTCGCACTTCACCGGCGTAGACATGAGTTTTCTCCAGATCCCTCGGGAACTATATCGGGCTAGTCTGATTAGCAGTCTATGTCACTCTCCACCCCCTTGACCACTTCTATGCAAATAAACACGTCCATCCGTTGATCCGTTGTGACGCCGGCACCGAAGTGCGTGAGGGTGGATGAGTTTTCTCCAGATTCCTGGGGATGCTATTTACTATTTCATTTCCCACCCCCCTTAACCATCTCTGTGCAAAAAATCACAACAATCCCCTGCTCCGTTGCGATGTTAAGGAAATTAACCAAAAAAAAAGATTCTTTTGTTCAGTTCCCTCAGGGACTGTGCTATTTTCAAAGCATATGTCCTTCTCCATGACACAGGCTACGTGCATACTTAATTTCGCCAAGATTGGTTAACGTGTTGAAGCATGAAAAGGTAACAAACAAAAAACACATTTTCACATTATATTAGTTATCCACTCTGGGCTGAGGGACAATATATTTTTGTGGGAACCATTTTTGGCGATGGACTCTTTTGATTGTAATTTCATTTTATAGTTCTTTATCTGCACTAAATAAATGTTTTTTCTTTCTGATTCAAGAGAAAATAAGTTTTTGGACGTACCGGCTACATTCAAATGGTGCTTGCTTTCGAAAACAAGCTGTCATAAATCCGTTATCCGACATAAAATTAAAAATTGGATTTCTTTTGACAACCCTACTGAAAAAAGGAAAAGGTAAAAAAGTTATAATTAAAGGCGTACGAGTTGTTTTTGGCTATGGCACCTAAGATTTAAGTGTTTGCACGTGTTTTGGCCTTTTTATGCTTTCCCCGTATTCGCTGCGAAGTATGTTTTAATTATCATCATGTACACTTTATTGTATGGGGAGGTAATCGAGTCTGACTAAAGGAGAAGTATATTTGGAAGTTCGGGAGAGTTTCGGTTTAGAGCTATGCAATTAAATTTATACATAATGTTTTGATGGGATTACGTCACGTCAATAATAAAATATTGAATATAGAGTTTGGAATTTATTACTTTTTCCAATAGATTTTTGGATAGAATGGAAAGTGGAAGACATAATCAAATGAATGATGACCCCCATAAATTATCGAATGTCGTAAATAAAGAATAAGATCTAAGTATATAATATCGAATAAGATCTATTTATCCGTGCAATACAACATGTGAATCGCTAAACTTAAGTGTCAGTATGTGGGGTATATGTGCCCCACGGCCGTTGGGGCAGTAAGATTCCAGAGTAGCGAGCGCACCAGAAGACGTAGCGAAGACGCCTCCCGCTCAGTGGACCGACGACCTGGTGAAGGTCACAAGAAGCCCTTGGATTCGGACAGCGCAGGACCAGTCGTCGTGGAAATCCTTGCGGGAGGTCTTTGTCGGCTGATATGATATGATGAAAGAGACTTGCTGTTTACCATTTACCCAGTACGGTTAATATAAGCAAGGTGTGTGCTGTTGTAAACATAAATACCTTCGACAATGATAATGATATCTACTGTCGAGTAGCGATCTGTTAGTACAGATCTGTACGTGATGGATGAGCGAGATAGAAAAGCGTGACGACCAGGACAGAATAACAAATTCAATTTCAATAAAAAGCATCTAAGAACGAGACAAATAGTCAAAAATATTATTTCTATCATTCAGTTTGGAATGGGACGATGATGATGATGATCCGTGCAAAACATAACGTAAAAAACAATTGAACCAATTCTTTGTTTTCATCTTTTGAAATTTTTGTTGAAGTATTTAAACAACGAGTTTTTTTTTTGGTCATGGCGGCGCTAGTTAGCTGGGGGAAGCCCCTTAAGTAATTCTTCCGAAGATTTTCAAATAACAACTTTTACGATAACGATCGAGCCCCTCGGTGGGGACGTATATGAGATGATATGATGATGAAGAAAACGATTACAACGACACCAAAAAAAAAGAAGAAAAACTATTATTTTTAGCCGACTTCAAAAAAAGGAGGAGGTTTCTCAATTCGACCGCATATATTTTTTTACGTGTGTTCGCGCATAACTTCGTCGTTTATGAACCGATTTTGATGATTCTTTTTTCGTTGGAAAGGAGATATCCCAAGGGTGGTACCATGATAAGGAAACCAGGATCTGATGATGGCATCCCAGAGAAATCGAGGGGAACCTTAGTTTCTGTTTAAAGTCTTTTTTTTTTGTTCAAAATTATACAACTTAATGTGAACGGAACGCAACCCAAAAGAAAATTAATGTTTTTTCCGTAAAACTAATTATACCTATGTAATGTAGAATTATTTTTTTATTAAAGTATTGACTTGTATATTAAAATGTATTGACTTTTGATTAAGCTTAAATGCAAACCCATATGATACGCGATTTGTCAGAAACCTTCTTTTACGATTTCAGCAAAGTCGTAGAACAAAAGTTGTTCAGTATGAAGAGTAAAAGCCCCAGTTAACGGGACCTACACCAATATTCTTACACCCTGTTTATGTGTCTGTATACAAATATTTAGAGATTTTTTTACTAAATTCTGACATTTTTTAACGAAATTCTGAAAAACTTAAAAGAAAATGTGAAATTTAAAAGAAACTGACAAAGCACGACGCCGATGCATGTTCACAAAACTTCAATAACTTTAATTGATTCATATTCAAATGAAGATAAGATAGCCAGTTCTCCATTGCGTTGGAGAATCTTGGTAAGCCCGCTTCCATCTTCAAGCCAAGGGCTTACCAATTGTGAATAAAAAAAAAGAACCAAACCTCGATTGGATGGAGCGCGCTAGGAGTTACACACCTCTTAATTAAAAAAAGTTTGCAAAACATTGAATTGTAAACATCACAAATTAGGCAACTAATTTAGACTTCTTGCGTATGTAATATGTATGTATGTACTTGTATAAATAACTACAGAGCCATGTTCTAGTGTGTCCCAGACAATAGATCACTAATCACCGAGCGGTGAGCTGGTGGACTGCAATCATCATATTCGCTTATTAACGCGGGTAATGGCGCTGATGATGGGTTATTACAATAAATGTAAGGAAAACAGGTTGCTGCGCATGCGCACTGTCTGCAATGTCTGCTTTTTTGTTAAAAGATAAAGGTTCCGTACCAGGTAACGAAACTCGCCCATGGCAAAGTATATATAATAGTACTAAAATACGGTATGGGCGGACACTCCCTGCCGCTTCCTAAATTGTGACCTCTCCGATAGTGTCACTTCTTGAATGACACAGTCCCTCTCACTAACACATTAATGTGATTCACCAAGCGGCCGCTCCAATCAGCTCGCCGCGCTGTCCCCTTAGCGTAAAATTTTCGCACCCCCGCAATTTATTCCTTTTGAATGTTTTCCAAAGTGTATTGTAGTTAGCTCTCCGAGTATAGGTAACAACAAGGTGTTTCCTGAAAGAAACGGTACTTACAAGGCAGACCAGCCATTTGAGAACAAAGGCAGCTGTGGAGTAGTGGATGCTCTATGTTTTCCAAAGTGTATTGTAGTTAGCTCTCGGAGTATAGGTAACAACAAGGTGTTTCCTGAAAGAAACGGTACTTACAATGCGGACCAGCCAGTCGAGAACAAAAGCAGCTGTGGAGTAGTGGGTGCCCTATGTTTTCCAAAGTGTATTGTAGTTAGCTCTCGGAGTATAGGTAACAACAAGGTGTTTCCTGAAAGAAACGGTACTTACAATGCGGACCAGCCAGTTGAGAACAAAGGCAGCTGTGGAGGAGTGGGTGCCGTAAGTTTTCCAAAATGTATTGTAGTTAGCTCTCGGAGTGTAGGTAACAACAAGGTGTTTCCTGAAAGAAACGGTACTTACAATGCGGACCAGCCAGTTGATAACAAAGGCAGCAGTGGAGTAGTGGGTGCCGTAAGTTTTCCAAAATGTATTGTAGTTAGCTCTCGGAGTATAGGTAACAACAAGGTGTTTCCTGAAAGAAACGGTACTTACAATGCGGACCAGCCAGTTGAGAACAAAGGCAGCAGTGGAGTAGTGGGTGCCGTAAGTTTTCCAAAATGTATTGTAGTTAGCTCTCGGAGTATAGGTAACAACAAGGTGTTTCCTGAAAGAAACGGTACTTACAATTCGGACCAGCCAGTTGAGAACAAAGGCAGCAGTGGAGTAGTGGGTGCCGTAAGTTTTCCAAAATGTATTGTAGTTAGCTCTCGGAGTATAGGTAACAACAAGGTGTTTCCTGAAAGAAACGGTACTTACAATGCGGACCAGCCAGTTGAGAACAAAGGCAGCAGTGGAGTAGTGGGTGCCGTAAGTTTTCCAAAATGTATTGTAGTTAGCTCTCGGAGTATAGGTAAAAACAAGGTGTTTCCTGAAAGAAACGGTACTTACAATGCGGACCAGCCAGTTGAGAACAAAGGCAGCAGTGGAGTAGTGGGTGGCGTAAGTTTTCCAAAATGTATTGTAATTAGCTCTCGGAGTATAGGTAACAACAAGGTGTTTCCTGAAAGAAACGTTACTTACAATGCGAACCAGCGATTTGAGAACAAAGGCAGCTGTGGAGTAGTGGGTGCCCTATGTTTTCCAAAGTGTATTGTAGTTAGTTCTCGGAGTATAGGTAACAACAAGGTGTTTCCTGAAAGAAACGTTACTTACTATGCGAACCAGCCATTTGATAACAAAGGCAGCTGTGGAGTAGTGAGTGCCCTATGTTTTCCAAAGTGTATTGTAGTAAGCTCTCAGAGTATAGGTAACAACAAGGTGTTTCCTGAAAGAAACGTTACTTACAAGGCAAACCAGCCAGTTGAGAACAAAGGCAGCTGTGGAGTAGTGGGTGCCCTATGTTTTCCAAAGTGTATTGTAGTTAGCTCTCGGAGTATAGGTAACAACAAGGTGTTTCCTGAAAGAAACGGTACTTACAATGCGGACCAGCTAGTTGAGAACAAAGGCAGCAGTGGAGTAGTGGGTGCCGTAAGTTTTTTAAAATGTATCGTAGTTAGCTCTCGGAGTATAGAATGGTATAGGTAACAACAAGGTGTTTCCTGAAGAAACGTTACTTACTATGCGAACCAGCCAGTTGAAAACAAGCGGATCCCGTATGTTTTCCAAAGTGTATCGTAGTTAGCTCGCGGAGTATACGTAACAACAAGGTGGTTGGTGGTTACTTACAATGCGGACTAGCCAGTTGAGAACAAAGGCAGCTGTGGAGTAGTGGGTGCCGTAGTGGAAGGGCGGAGTGGATTCATGCTCCCAGGTGTTGTAGCGCTCCTCGAAGTAAGCTCGTCTAGAAGGGTTCAATGCGCCGATCGGCTGCAATGGACAAACGAAGAATATTTTATTACGCAGTAAAAGGTTGTAAAAGGTGGCAAAAGGAATCTTGGTAAGCCCGCCGCTTCAATCTTCGGCATCATCATAACTTACCATCGTCGAGATGATGTCAAGGGCTTACCAATGGTAAATAAAAAAAAACCGGACTCGCGCACGAAGGGTTCCGTCTATAAAAATCACGTTTCTTGTATGGAAGCCCCCTTAAATATTATTTTTATTTTAATTTAATAATTTATTTTTAAAGAGAATAATACTATCAATATCAATATTCTGTGAATATTTCAAGCGTCTACTTGTTGCTGTTATCAAAATCGAGCAAAAAAATCACGTTTGTTGTATGGGAGCCCCCCTTAAATATTTGTTTTATTTTAATTTAAATATTTATTTTAAACTAAATATATAACTAAATGTTCTGTGAATATTTCAAGCGTCTACCTGTTGCCGTAATCAATATCGAGCGAAAACGAGCAAAATTAGTTGTATGGAGACCCTCCTTATTTTTTATTTTTTTCTAATTTTTAATATTTGTTGTTTTTGCAACAGAAATACATCATCTGTGAAAATTTCAACTGCCTAGCTATCACGGTTCATGAAATACAGCCTGGTGACAGACGGACGGACGGACGGACGGACGGACAGACAGACAGACGGACAGCGAAGTCTCGGTAATAGGGTCCCGTTTTTACCCTTTGGGTACGGAACCCTAAAAAGAATAAAGCGGCCGCCCCACGAGTCTCTCTCTCTCTCTCTCATAACGCGTGGAACAATTAACCGTGTCAACATTAAAAAACTACAAACAAACGAAATATATGCATTAGTTCATCCCCGCCCCTAAGAGTGTCTGGTTCAAAAGTGCCCATGACACTCCCCGCTTTGGCACGCTGGATCACCGCTGCTCCCTCAAAAGCCGGCCCAGATCACGCCCGAAACTTTTAGCAGCTGCGCACCTCACTCCTGACAATTCTCATCAAGTTCTCATCTCTCATCATCTCACCCGTTACGCCACGGAAGCGGTTAAAAAAACACCTAACACACAAAATCACCCAGGTGTGGTATGCGATTTTCTGTTGTCGCCTGATTTTATTTCCGCCAGAAGTATGCCAGTGAAAAATGTTTTTCAGGCGCCTTTCGGTACCGGTCTACAGCTCCACGCTTTTTACTTTATCGTAAGTAAACCACTTTGCTCATCTCTGAATCTTGGGGTGTTATCACTCACGATTGCGGACATTTCAGCTGCACTGTAATAATTTTCCGCAGCGTAGGCACTTACGGTTCATAAGTGGCTGGTCGAGGAGTAAACCGGTTTCGTGGCGTAGTGGTTAGTCCACTCGCTTTACATCAGGAGTTTTCGGATTCGATTCCCAGATTCGCGGATCATACTTTGTAAAATTCAGTTTGGAAGGTGGTAGGTCAATTTCTGGCCGTTGGGGGCGATAAAGTTCTCGAGTGGCGACCGTGGAAGACGCAGCGTAGGCAGGCCTCCCGCTCGGTGGACTGACGACCTAGTGGAAAGCCGCTAGAAGCGGACAGCAGTAGGGAATATAGGGCCTCTCTTATACATTACAGGAAAACTTCGAAAATCTAAAGGAATGGCACGAAACCGCCTACGCGGTCTAGTGTGTCAGGGGTGTTATCAGTGAATTTCCGACCCTCAAGGACCAAGATGGAATGCCTCATATGCCATTTAACGAGACGCAGGGGGAGGTTCCACCCCTTTGTCGTTGATATTCAGCCTATACGCACGAAGCGTTACGCTTCCTTATTTTTTATGCGGACAGCGATGGAGTGGAACTCCTTGCCTGCGTCTGTGTTTCCCGACTCCTACAATTTGGGGATCTTCAAGGCGAGAGTGAATAGGCATTATTTGAGTTTGCGTGTACTATCCTCGACTACATCGTCACTAACCATCAGGTGAGATATAGTCAGAAGCACTCAATTTTTTAGTAAAAAAAGAAAAAAAGCTGGAGGAATGAAGTGGCGAAGGATCTGCGCGGTTGGCAAGTGACAGCCCACAGCCGGAAACTGGTAGTGTGTAAGAGGGAAAGACTCTTTAAGTGACTGTGTCAGCGAAACAAGTGAGAATAGGGAGCCTAAATGTGTCACCCTTAGTGACCCGATGATAATGCTGAGTGGGGTCCTGTCAATTTCTTTTTCTCTTGTAATCTTTTTTGCTACTAATCTTTTTAAGGTCGGTTGGCAAGCGACTGCCCACAGCCGGAAACTGGTAGTGTGTAAGAGGGAAAGACTAATATTAAGTCACTGTGTAAGCGAAGCAAGTGAGAATAGGTAGCATAAATGTGTCACCTTTAGTGACCCGATAATGCTGAGTGGGGTCAATTTGTTTTTCTCTTGTAATCTTTTTTGCTACTAACGAATATCTTTTAAGGGCGGTTGGCAAGTGACGGCCCACAGCCGGAAACTGGTAGTGTGTAAGAGGGAAAGACTCATTTTATGTCACTGTGTCAGCGAAACAAGTGAGAATATTAGCCTAAATGTGTCACCTTTAGTGACCCGATAATGCTGAGTGGGGTCCTGTCAATTTGTTTTTCTCTTGTAATCTTTTTTGCTACTAATAAAGCTACTCTCCTAGATCCCGAACTCACCTTGGACAGGTCCCTATAGTTGGAAGGCTGGCTGAGGTCCAGCTCCTCGCTTTCGTAGTTGGTGAGCACCCACGGAAATACTGGATACTGGTTCAGGTCGTTGTATGTTCGTCCTGTTAACAAAAATTCAGTGTAATTAGGGATATATCTATTTAATAACTAGCTTTTGCTCGCAGCTTCGCCCGCGTGATCATCGTTTTTTCATGACAGTCTTTGAGGTTATAAAGTGCGCGAGCTGCGACGGCTCGCAAGCGTGAAAAAACAGTTCTTTCTAGATCTCTTGAGAACTATTTTTGGCTATGCTGATTATTACCTAGTCTATCTAGATCCCTTGAGAACTATGTCGGGCTATGCTGATTTGTACCTCGTCTATCTAGATCCCTTGAGAACTATGTCGGGCTATGCTGATTAGTACCTAGTCTATCTAGATCCCTTGAGAACTATATCGGGCTATGCTGATTAGTACCTAGTCTATCTATATCCCTTGAGAACTATGTCGGGCTATGCTGATTAGTAGGTACCTAGTCTATCTAGATCCCTTGAGAACTATGTCGGACTATGCTGATTTGTACCTCGTCTATCTAGATCCCTTGAGAACTATGTCGGGCTATGCTGAATAGTACCTAATCTATCTAGATCCCTTGAGCACTATATCGGGCTATACTGATTAGTACCTAGTCTATCTAGATCCCTTGAGAACTATGTCGGGCTATGCTGATTAGTACCTAGTCTATCTAGATCCCTTGAGAACTATGTCGGGCTATGCTGATTAGTACCTAGTCTATCTTGATCCCTTGAGAACTATGTCGGGCTATGCTGATTAGTACCTAGTCTATCTAGATCCCTTGAGAACTATGTCGGGCTATGCTGATTAGTACCTAGTCTATCTAGATCCCTTGAGAACTATGTCGGGCTATGCTGATTAGTACCTTGTATATCTATGATATTGTCCACCGTCTCAACTAGTTTTGGGCAAAAAATCACATCTGTGCATACTTTCTCGCGTAACCTTTACTGTCTGTCGTAGTCAGGCACACACAAATCAACAATAAATATTACACTTACTAAGTAGTAAACAAACATACAAAAAAAAACCCGGTAAAGTGCGAGTCAGAACCGCTCACAAAGTGTTCCGTACCATCATACTAGACGGCGCTAGTTTCTTCACGTTTCAAAAAAAACAACGTTTTTTGAATGGAGACTTTCATTTATTTCAAATTTTTAGTATTTGTTGATAAAGCGGCAACACAAATACATCATCATTGAAAATTTCAACTGTCTAGCTATCACAGTTCATGAAATACAAAACTGGTGACAGTCGGAAAGACAGACAGACGGAGTCTTAGTAATAGGGTCCCGTTTTCACCCTTTCGGTACGGAACCCAAAAAAACATACAGTCGAATTGTGAACCTCCTCCTATTCTGAAGTCGGTTGATAAAAGGCGTTGATTGGAACTGTTGTCTCTGTTGTTATCTTTACGTGTAAAGAGTAAAGAGGACAAACACACTTTTGCACTTTTTCAATGTTTTTTTCGTTTCAATTAAAAACTACAATTAATTTTAATAAATCCAACTGGCGTATTGAAGTGTGTATTTAGATTAATCGATTAAGAAACATTTTGAGGTTTAAATGGTTTGGGTGTAGAATGCACATCTCTGTCTTAAAAAAAAATTTCTTTGATATATATTTTTCTGTTATAGAAGTTAACGGATCGTGTCAAAATGAAGTCATTGAAATGAAGAATCATGTTACAAAATCATCACTTTCATAAGTTTTGTAATTACTGAGGAAAATCGAGATCCCTGCGACCAAGGTTTCCAATGTTTCGCCTTAATATCGTCACGAAAATATGATTCAGACTTTCCATAGAAGGTAGACATAGATTTTTATTGGTACATAATAGTAAATAACACGTCATGGCATAAAATAGAGTAAAATGTAAAATATAACATTTTAAATTCTAAATAGTCAAATAGTTGGTCAACATACAATGTCATTTTCATTATAAAATAATAATAAAAATATAAAAAAAAACATCATTTTCATTATAAAATAACAACAATATCAAAATGAAATACATTTAATGTATTTCAAATAAAATTGAATTAAATTTACATTTAAACTAAAAGTATTAGAATTGGGGAATAGGAGCGATTCTGCTACCATGTCGCGTCCTATACGTGTAAAGTCAAGCAGTGTCTTTTCGTATATTATTCGTATAATTCATGGTATAAGACCGATCATTGCCAAGCACATGTTTTGAACGCGTGTCTGTCTCGATACGTGCGCGGGAGTTTGAAGCCGCTATCATCGCGACTAGCCTAGACAAACAGCACACGTGCTTACTTATTTATTGATTATAGACCTGTTGTGTTGTACGTACGGTGGAGACATGTGCTTTTTGGTAGGTATCTTACAAATAGTTGAACATAAAGGCATCTAACATAATATTAAATAATTTTTATAATGATGTAGCAAATGAAACACAAATACCTAGTAGTGTTGGATTCTGTAATTATATTTATTTTACAGTACCTGATTTGATTACTGTGTATTCGTCACATAACTCGTATATTTAGATTATTCCGTTTTAATTGTATAACTGATGTACAATTAAGTATTTAATTAATAGTACATGCTACTGTAATTATTGTGATTCGTCCTATTCTAACCTACTAATATTATAAACGCGACATAAGTCATTCGCCAATTTTCCTTGCGCCTATTTGCAATTCGCTACAAAAACTTAAATATAATATTATGAAAACCGCAAAACGTTGCGAAACAAATGACTATCTATCATCAGTGGTGTGCAAACTGGCAAGCGGGTCAAGTTCCCCAGCTTGTGACAACCGTGACATCGCCTCCACTAAACCATGGCGGGTGCAGCCAGGGACGGCTTTGGAAATATTGGAATTAGACCACGATTGCTAAATATAAAATAAATTAATATTAAATAAGTGCGTAAGTAATAATTTGGAATTTATTTGCCATATTGATAATAGGGATTACGAATGCTAGTCATCTGAGTTACTTTTTATCATCTGTCAAAAACGACATTTTGTTCTAAAAATGTTAGAAATACCTAGGCATGACGTCAATCGTCATAGTTTGGCAGCGTCATATATGTGCTCATTTTGTGATTTTGGTAAATTAAAAATCGTGGACTTGATGGGAAACAAAACGAGTAAGGTTTTCCGAAGTTTAAGTAGAAGGGAACACAGAGGCGGAGTTATTACTCATTTAAACCATATCATTAAATCCAGTTGGTAATTTTTATTGATATCAGTCTTTTATTAAAATTGCTCCGTGGCTTAATAGTTAGTCCATTCGCTTCACACCAGGAGGTCACGGGAGTTCGATTCCCGGCGGGGTCAACTTTGTAAGACTCGGTTTGGTTGGTGGTAGGGCATTTTCATAGCCCGCCTGGCTAGTCTTGCCGCCAAATATCAGTGTTAACAAAATTGATGTATTCCGGCTTGAAGGTAAGATAGCCAGATCCCCATTGCGTTGGGGAATCTTGGTCAGCCCGCTTCCATCTTCAGCATCATCGTCACATACCATCAGGTGAGACGATGCAAAGGGCTTTTCTTTATTTTTATTTTTTTTATTCACAATTGGTAAGCCTTTTTTTTGCTATTTTAGCAAAGTCGTAGAACAAAACTTTTTCAGTATGATCAGTAGAAGCCCCAGTTAACGGGACCTACAACAATTTTGTTACACCCTGTATATAAGGTCTAACAAAACTAGCCGAAACTATTTTAACTGGTGCTTCTACCCATGAAACTGAATAACTTTCCCCATGAAACCCATAGTCAAATCTCCAAAAAAAAATTGAACTTCCCATATTAAGTTGGCTGATCAGCTGATCGAGTTAGTGCGGTGTGGTACGGGCACAGTAGACTAAAGAAAAGTCTATTGTGGTACGGGAGAGCCAACATTTTTTTCGCGATTTGACTATGGGTTCCATGGGGAAAGTTGTTGACTTTCATGGGTAGAAGCACCAGTTAAAATAGTTTCAGCTAATTTTGTTACACCTTATATAAGTATTTATATCAGTCGCTGGTTCTCATACCACAGGGAATCCTACTTTGGGGCTAGATGACCATGTGTTATTTGTCCCAGAATAATAATAATAATTAATATTATTATTATTTTTATTTTTTTTACCGTAATGATGAGTAATTTCAGGGTAAAAATGTCTTTCACTGCAGATGCCGCCGGCCCTGGGGCGCGGGGCGCTCAAGCGCCAGTATTTACTGCAGCGTAAGTCGTTACGGTCGCGAGTATGACGAAACATTGCTAAATGCCAATAACATCCCGCACTAACAGGTCACCGGGCTGATCGGTCAATTGGGCATTTCCGAATTGATTGACCCTATTGGCTACCGTCGTGTTTGCTATCAATGTGTCGGTCGGATTTCCTGTAGTCTTGCTATATGTTAACACTAGTGGATGCCCGCAGCTTCGCCTACGCAGATCCCGTTTTTTACGGTTCCCGTGGGAATTTCCCAAAATCCTTTCTTAGCGGATGCCTACGTCATAACATCTACCTGCATGCCAAATTTCAGCCCTATCCGTCCAGTGGTTTGGGCTGTGCGTTGATAGATCACTATGTCAGTCAGTCAGTCCGTCACCTTTGAGTTATATATATTTAGATAGGTAGGTATACAGTGCGTAACAAAGTTGGTGTAGGTCCCGTCAACTGAGGCTTCTACTCATTATACTGAACAACTTTTGTTATATGACTTTGCTGAAATCGCAATTATTTTTTTCACACCACATCATCATACAGTTATTGACAAAAAGATAAAAGCATATTATAGAGATGTGATGGACCGGTGCCTGAGCTAGACTTTAACAAGTCTGTGTTTCGGGACCGGGACACCATGCAGGCCCCACCCTATGGATTTGGTACAGATGTTATTTGAAAATAATGTGAACAATGGAGATGATGATTGATTAAGCTGTGTTTGGGTGTATGTATATATGTGTGTGTGTGTGTGTGTGTGTGCGTGTGTGTGTGTGTGTGTGTGGGTTTTATGTCTGAGAGAGAGAGTGAGTGTGTGTTGTGTGTGTCTGTTTTATAAGTTCATTTGTACATTTGGGGGAATTAACACTCATATAAATTGATAAGTTGATCGACCATTTTAAAGCTTAAAATAATGGACTTAAAAGAATTGTTTATTAACAAAATTTCTAACTTTGCAAATGATCTTTATGAGTATCACAGTGAACCTGCTAAATTTTTGTTTTCAACTGAACTCCTATAGTTATTAAATTCTTATTTATTCCAAAACTTGAACCCAATCAATTGTGAATTAAAAAAAAAAAACTTTCCACGCGGAGGCCAAGTTCGGGTTGGTGGGGGCTGTAGCGAGCCCCATGGCAGAGTATATATACTCGTATTAGTACTAACATACAGTTCCCCTCGAGTGCCTTCCGCACTCGCCTCCCCTGCCCGGTGAAGTTGTTAAGGCCCCCACGGCCAACAACAAGCTTGTCCTTTCGAAAAAAAAAATAACACACAGTATGGACACTCCCTGCCGATCTCTAGATTGCGACCTCACCCCCTCGTCACCCAGATTGATACAGATTAGTTACAGATTGGTTGTCGAACATATAGGATTTCGCCGCCATTTTGTTTGTTCCGTCATTCCTTTCTTGAAATGTCATTTCTGGCCCGTTGTTGAAAAATTCCGCTAACAGAGAAATTTAGGAGAAAGAGATCTCTAGTAAATATTGCTTACTCTCATCTCCTATCCGATTACCTTATTTCCAATTACAAATCTATGGCGCCTGTTCAGATGTTTTTAACCGCCTCCGTAGCTCAGAGGCAAAGTTCACTGGCTTAACAGAGGAGGTCGAGGGTTCGATTCCCGGCGGGGTCAATTGTAAGACTCGGTTTAGTTGGTGGTAGGACATTTTCTAAGCCTGCCTGGCTAGCTACCACCATCTTATCTAAGTCTTGCCGCCAAATATCAATGTTGATATCATTGGTGTGTTCCGGCATGAAGATAAGATAGCCAGTTCCCCATTGCGTTGGGGAATCTTGGTAAGCCCGCTTCCATCTTCGGCAACATCGTCACTTATACCACCAGGTGAGATGTTGTCAAGGGTTTACCAATAGTGAATAAAAAAAAAAAAGATTCAACATTACATAAAGAAAACGTTTCATATTACATAAATAATTTATGTAAAGTTTGCGTTATCAATCACAAACAGACAGACCTATTACTTCTTGGGTGGAAAAAATATCGTGTTGCGTAGTTATTAACTTAGTATTTGCGTAGAATCATTGAGTTACATAACTACTTGTAGTAAACGCTGGTTGTGCTGCGAAGCCAACGATGAAAAGAAAATGTCTAAAAGAAATATTACGTTAATTTAACCATTGTGGTTAAGTGAGAAGGAGGAACTGAGGTGGTGCCACAATACTGGCTGACTGATGTGATGAAACTTCACCTATGGCTCTACAAACCTTGACGACGTTTATTTCAGTAAGTGAATGTACAAAAACAGACTTCGAGATCATTATTTCAAAATCTGCAATTATTCTTAACTTTTCCTATTCTATTTAAGTGTAACTTGTGTTCCTCCTTAAGCATTCTTTGTGTGCGTATATTGATATATATTGTTATAGTATATTATATATATTCATATTTATTTATGTATTTGTAATTTATGTTTATTATTAAGTATTAATTTTTAGTTGCACATGGACCCATCCGCTATCGTTATACTTTCTCGTTTCCTCCATTCACCAAAGGTTGGATGGAAGAAATCTCTTAAAGCGATAAGTCCACCTTTGCATATCATTGTGTATTTTGCTAGTTAATAAGTTTTTTTTATTTTTGTATATTTGGTGCAATAAAGGATATTTATCTTATCTATATACTACTTACATTACAGTTAGTCATCCAGCTAAGTGCCCACTACGACATCCGGCCGTTTCCCAGTAGTTTTGAGTAGAGAGACCGCGTACAGATAAATGGTAGCAGGCAGTATCTCTATTGGTTAAGTCCACATTGGTGCAGAGTGAGAGGTATAGAGCAGCGATTCCCAAAGTGGGTTCCGTAGAAAAGTCACCAGGGTTCCGCGACATAATAGTGAACTATAAAGCAATTATTATTGTCAAGGGTTTACCAATTGTGCATAAAAAAAAAGAGTGAAACAAGTTCATTCTTCACATTGAAAGTTAAATTAAAAAATAAAATGTTTTACTTTTAAAATACATCCAATAAAAGTTTTAGTTTTTATTTAAATATTTCCAATAAAAGTTTTAGTTCTTATTTAAATTATGGTGTCTTTGATTTGTAATCTTTTGATATGGGGTTCCATAAAAAAAAGGTATTTGGTGGGTGTTCCGTTAGTTTAAAAGTTTAGGAACCCCTGGTATAGTGTTCTAAAATATTTACTACATTTTCAAGACAATGACAAGTTTAAAAAATAACTACATGTAAGAGTGATTTCCACGACGACCGATCCTACGCGATGCCCGCATCCAGCAGAAGAAACGATGGTTGGATGGAGTGAAGAAAAATATGGAGGAGTGTGGAGTGACGCAGGAGTTGAGTTGAGTTGATGGCGACAAAAAACATTTAAAGCCGACCTCAAATAGTTGGGATTAATAAGGCTCGGAAGATGATGATGATGCTGTCTACTATCGTAATACTAGGTGTGTGAGTGTTTGTGTGTGTGTGTGTGTGACCCATATGCCATCCATAGATGGCCAGAGTTAACTGACATGTAGGCATCTTTAGGTCAGCTGATGCCGTATTATCACTCACGTAGATATTATAGTATCGGGATGATAGTATGGCAAGTCAGATTTGACACCTTAACTTTAACAGTTTAAGGCGAGGTATTGATTGGAACAGTTGTCTCTGTCTTTTTCTTTACGTGTAAAAAGTAAAGAAAATAACCACACTTTTTCAATGGTTATTTTAGTTTCAATCAAAAACTACAATGAAAGTATAAAAAATAATAACATTACTCACTTTGTATTATCATAAGTATCATAACAAATATTGTAGTATATTTATTAATATTAGTCAAGTTGTATAGATCTATTTTTGGGTTTTTTTTTCTATCGAGACAAAACTGTTCAATCGCGTTTCTAATAGCTTTGGAGTTTAAGGAACATCATCAACAATAAGGGTATTTTCTTAACCTTGACGTCAAAAATAAAGAAAATCTGTATTATTACCGCCTTAAAAAGTGACAGAAAATTTTTTGCTTGATAGTGACGTCACAGAGCCGGCCGTCACAATATACGACAGCTCACACCTTGCTTATCTTAACTGGCAAACAGCAAGTCTCTTTCTATCTATTTCTATATAGAGATAGAGTTCTCGCTGTAGTCAATATCTGAAACGCTATCTCTGTCACATTGAAATAGAAGGAAAGAGACGTGCCGTTTGCCCGGCATTCTTACCGGTTAAGATAAGCAAGGTGTGCGCTCCTAAAAAATAACCGGCAAATGATACAACAAGGATACAGGCACGTGAAGTCGCTGGTGCCGGTTGCTATCACTGGATACCAGTAGGTAAGCCATGTCAGAGGCCTTAAAGACGGCTTGAAAGCTTCTGACAGTTGGGTTCGCCAATACATCAGCACCCTGTCCTTGCTCCCCGTGGGTGCATTATGGCCTAACCTTCCCGAGTTCGGGAACAGACTCGAGCCCTAGCAGTTGAGCCGTTTTAGGTAATATGGATGACGAATGCTAGTCATCTGAGTTACTTTTTATCATCTGTCAAAAACGATATTTTGTTCTAAAAATGTTAGAAATACCTGGGCGTGACGTCATAGTTTAGCAGCGTCATTTATGTACTCATTTTGTGTTTTTGGTGAATTAAAAATCGAAGACTTGATGAAAAACAAAACGAGTAAGGTTTTTCGAAGTTTAAGTAGCAGGGCAATTTAGTGATAAAGAGTTCATAATTTATTTCTGATGCTGTCGTCATCCCTATTAACGATACAAGCATTTCACTAAAAATATGTCTACCTGACTGCCGTACTCTCCAACCACGACTTGGCCATCCTATGTGGAGTATGGTCCAAACCTTCCCGAGGTATGGGTATTGGATGAGACCCGTGCCCGGCGATGGGCACCATTCGGGTTTGAACGTTAATTAACCTCAAAAAAAATTAGTTATGAGTTCAAAACAAATAAAAAGCTTTTATTCATTTTGTTATCTTCATAACACGTCTGCCAAGACGCGCTGGTCACACTGTAAAGCCCGATGCAATGACCTACCAAAGAGTCCCATTGTTATCACGCGACATCGCTTACTTTCCTGGCCTATTGCTAATAAACAACCATTTGGCCAGCTCGAGCCAACTTTCGTAGACG
Organism: Coleophora flavipennella; assembly: GCA_947284805.1. Lineage (NCBI taxonomy): Eukaryota > Metazoa > Arthropoda > Insecta > Lepidoptera > Coleophoridae > Coleophora > Coleophora flavipennella. The sequence continues at coordinate 2,051,676 of OX369274.1, read as the reverse complement.
TTTGCCAAAGAGTTTATTTATTAAAAAACATTAGGTGAGAACTTGACAAGAAATCGCACGAGCAATTCGAATTAAAAATAAAAGAACAAAAGAGACTGAATACAAAATTTGAAAGTGCGAGTGTTCCAAATAGATTCGCGAGCGAGCAGTCGCGAAGTTTAAACGAAGGAGAGTGTTACGTGCAAGTGTTTAGATAAATGTGTGTGAAGTGTTCTGTTTTCAAATTGTTCGAGACCGGTTAAAATGCTGAAGCAAAAAGCAATGGAGATTTTGAAAAGGTAACATTAGCTTGGTTGTTTGTTTCTTAGTTTACTGTAATCCTTACTAATATTATAAATGTGAATATGTGTTTGTTTGTTTGTTTGTTACCTTTTCACGCTTCAACGCCTTGACCAATCTTAATGAAATTTGGCATGCAGGTAGCCTGTGTCACAAGGAAGGACATAGGCTACTTTTTATCCCGTGAAAATAGCATAGCCCGATGCAGTTCCTGAGGGAACTGAAAATTTTTTGGTTAATTTCTTGAAAATCGCAACGGAGCAATGGATTGTGTGATTTTTTGTACCGAGATGGTTGAGGGGGTGGGAAATGACACGATTTACTAATTAGCATATCCTGACATAGTTCCCCCTCGGGGAATAAAAAATAATAAGAATAAAAAGTTTATTTGCCAAAAATATATACATAAGATAAGTTTACTTGCGACCCCCACACTAGGAATCTGGAGAAATTTCATTTTCACGCGCACCCTCTAAGTCAGTCACAAAAACGATGTGCACGCGGGCGAAACCGTGGGCAAAAGCTAGTTGTATTATAATTTCAAGAAATTTTAGGCAGTTAAGAAATTACAATTATTTTAATAAACGTAAAGGTACATGGGCGTCGCCAGGGTGGGCAAGGCGGGGGGGGGGGGGGGGGCAGCTGCCTCTCCCTAAAGAGTAAGACGGGTCATGATCGAAAAGAGGTAAAATCATAGACTGTCGATTTCGCCCCGGTTTGATATCATTTTACAATTATGAAAACAGCATTAACCTACCATTTCATAGTACTCAGACTCCTCAAGACTCTGTCGGAAGGCTAAAAAATTTGAATGTACCCCAAGTCATTAATTTACATTAGTTAAACTCCTTCGTTCTTCGAGGAGTCAGAGGATCCAAGAAGATACTGGCCTGGCTTACCCGGGCATTCAGATGAGGGAGGAGGCTCCAAATCTCGAAAGAAGCAATTTAGATTTGGAGAAGCCCGTACAAAAAAAAAACTGGGCTAGCTTCACTCGCACTAGATGAACAGATAGACACCTACTTAAGTTCTTAAACGCTGAATGAACGCAAAGCATTTTTTAAAATATATTATACTAGCCAATGTGTTTTCAAATTTCAATCTCATGTAAACGTTTATCCGACGCTCTTACGGTGAAGGAAAACATCGTGAGGAAACCTGCACACACCTGCGGAGAAACTCGATGGTTTTGAGTGAAGTTGACCAACCCTTACTGGGCCCGCGTGGTCGACTAAGGCCCGATCGCCCTAATTCAGGGTAGGCTCGAGCCCCTAGGTGGGGACGTGTATATGAGTTGATGTGATAATTATACTAGCTGTTTTCCGCGGGGTCGCCACCTTGGATATCGCGGGTGCGCGGTGCGATAAAAAACTTGTCATAAACATTACGAACAAAAAAAAAACTGCCACATCGGTTGACACGTTCTCAAGTGATGGATGATTCTTCATACATGCGACAATATATTTTTATTTTTATGGATTACTTACTTAAGTTCATATACTTTAAGTTGCTGATGAATATCTGTACCCGGGACAAACAGTCCAGTTAGGTAGGTCCAACTTCGAGAAAGAGATCAATCGTCGAATCCAACTCGGCTGGGCAGCGTTCGGGAAGCTTCGCAATATCTTCACGGCCCAAATATCGCAGTGTCTTAAGACCAAGTTCTTCGACCAGTGTGTGTTGCTAGTGATGACATAAGGAACTGAGACATGGTCGCTTACTATGGCCCTCATAAGAAGGCTTAAAGTCACCCAAAGGGCAATGGAGCGTGCTATGCTCGGAGTTTCTCTGCGTGATCGAATCAGAAACGAGGAGATCCGTAGGAGAACCAAAGTAACCGACATAGCTAAATAATTAATAATTATTAATTAATAATAATTAGCATAATTGATAAACTTAAATTGCAGTGGGCGGGGCACATAGCTCGTAGAACAGATGGCCGTTGGGGTAGTAAAGTTCTCGATTGGCGACCGCGCACAGGAAAACGTAGCGTAGTCAGGCCTCCCATTCGGTTGACCGATGACCTGGTGAAGGTCGCGGGAAGTCGCTGGATGCGGGCAGCGCAGAACCGGTCGTGGTGGAAATCCTTGGGGGAAAGCTTTGTCCAGCAGTGGACGTCCTTCGGCTGATATGATGATGATGAGATGATATACTACTTATATACTCTTACGGTGAAGGAAAATATCGTGAGGAAACCTGCACACGCCTGCGAAGAAACTCGCAGGTTGTGTGTGAAGTCGACCAACCCGCATTGGGCCCGCGTGGTCGACTAAGGCCCGATCACCCTAATTCAGGGTAGGCTCGAGCCCCTCGGTGGGACTAACGTTTATGAGCTGATATGATGACTACTTATATATCACAAGCAGACAGTTCATTATGTACAGAGGCCAGCACATCAAGCTATACTCTCGTAGTGCGATTCTGATCCATACCCATTCGGCATAAGAGCGGTACAAAGTCCAAAGTGTGTAGCTTGATGTGCTGGCCTGTGTACCATAGATAATTGACAGCAGCAATGTCAAAAGCTTTTGGCTAACCATATGAAAGTGTTTCGTGTCTGTTTGTTTCTTGGGCAATGACGTCATTCATAAAGAGTGGCAGGCAGTAAAGCTAAAATTACGAAATTTCCTCAGAAAGCGCACCTAAATAATACTGAAGACGTTTTTTTAAATAAAACAAAAAATTTCGCGCTTCAACTGCTAATTAAGTTCCCTTTGCTGTTTAGTTAGTTATAAGGAAATGCGATATAAAATGTAGTCTTTACTCATATTTATACAGGGTGTAAAAAAATTGGTGTACGTCCCGTTAACCGGGGCTTCTACTCACCATACTGAACAACTTTTGTTCTGCGACTTTGCTGAAAACGCAAATTTTTTTTTTACTCTTCATACAAATCGATCAGCTGATCGTGTGTAGTTTAGTATGGAGGGTCTAAATTTTTTTTTAATTGACTTTGGATTGGAGAAAGTTGTTCAGTATGATGAGTAGAACCCCCAGTTGACGGGTCCTACACCACTATTTTTACACCCTGTATAATTCTAAAATTTTGCGCTTGCATCGCTCGCTTTTTTTCTGTACCTACCCTCCTATGTCCCCCCTCCCTGGCTGGCGTCGCGACGCCCTTGTATAGATAGGTAATAAACTAATTAGATAACTCATTTAAATAGTTAAGTAACCAACTGATGAATGATCTACTAAATTACATTTTACGACATTTATATTAAGACTAGTACTTATGTGATTACATACTTATCTGATCATAATTATAAGGTTTTAATTTTAGTTTTAACCGCCTCCGTGGCGTAATGGTTAATCCATTCACTTGGCCGGGTTCGATTCCTGGCGGGGTCAACTTTGAAAGACTCGGTTTGGTTAGTGGTAAGGCATTTTCATAGTCCGCCTGACTAGCTGCCACCATCATATCTAAGTCTTGCCGCTAAACATCAGTGTTAACAGCATTGATGTGCTCCGGCTTGAAGATAAGATAGCCAGATCCCCATTGCGTTGGGGAATCTTGGTAAGCCCGCTTCTATCTTCGGCATCATCGTCACTTATCATCAGGTGAGATGATGCCAAGTGCTTATCAATTGTGGATTAAAAAGAAGGTGCCTACAAAATACTGTATTTTTATTTGCAAACAATTAGACTTTAAACTGTAAAAATGAAATAAATATGATCAATTTTTATCAAAACTTTACCGGTTCCTTTTACACGATTGTTTTGCTATTTAGACCAAAACAGTATCCAAAGATCAAATTGACTAATTCACTTGAAATAAAGCTTAATATTTTTTTCTGTTGTTGTTGCTCGCGTACTACCTGTCTCCTTGCTTTTTTCTCCGAGCACTGGGTTGTCTGGTAGAATCGCTCTCAGCGATAAGACCGCCTAAATTGTACGTCTCTTAGTTGTTAATTAAATTTTGTTTATGTATTTATTTATTTTGATGTACAATAAAGAGATAATTGAGTTTGAGTAATTCATCTTTGACCCCTCGATCTGGTCATATACATAATAAAATAAGTTTTCTATATTACATACAGCCGTTTTGATTTTCGAATAAAACTTGATATTTCAAAAATATTTTTTTTATTCACAATTGGTAAGCCATTGGCATCATCTCATCTGATGGTAAGTGACGATGATGCCGAAGATGGAAGCGGGCTTAACAAGATTCCCCAACGCAATGGGGATCTGGCTATATTATCTTCAAGCCGAAATACATGAATGCTGTTTACATTTATTAATGTTGGGCGGCAAAACTTAGATAAGATGGGGGCAGCTAGACAGGTGGGCTATGAAAATCACCACCACTAACCAAACCGATTATTACAAAGTTGACCCCGCCGGGAATCGAACCCACAACCTCCTGGTGTGAAGCGAATGGACTAACCATTACGCCACGGAGGCAGTTAAATGAAATTAAAATTTTGAATGCAAGGAGTTCAAAAAGTCTATTGTTTACGTATAAGCAACTTATCTATGTAGAGGTATTTAAGGTACTTCCCCTTCATAACGATGCGAAGGAAGACCTTATGAACACATTGTGAGGGAGGGTACCCTCCTATGGTAACTGTATGTATGCTGTATCGTGCCACAGAGTAAATATCAAGTAATTGCTGTATCGGCATCGTTGGCATCCATTGAGGTAAAATGAGGAATTCCTTATTAGCAGTAACTTGATAACCAATTACGAAGTTTACAAAACAGTAACTAGTTGTTTGTCGCGTCACGCGCTGCAGTAGGGGTGACGACAGCAACAGAAATAAATTATGATCTCTTGATCATTGCCCTCCTATTGAAACTTCGGAAACCTTACTCGTTTTGTTTCCATCAAGTCTTCGATTTTTAACTCAAAAAAATCACGAAATGAGTACATAAATGACGCTGCAAAACTATGACGTCACGCCTAGGTATTTCAAACATTTTTAGAACAAAATGTCGTTTCTTACAGACGATAAAAAGTAACTCAGATGACTAGCATTCGTCATCCCTATTATACTTAGATGACACATATCTATGTCTGTAATCTGTTTTATTATCATAATAAATATAAACAGAATTCAATAAAGCCATAAATATCATGAACATATTTTTATTCACTTTACCTATTTTTATTTTTTTAGTTTTGTACTAAAAGTTTTAACTCGCTCTTATTTTGTTTAGTACCTACACATTGACAACAAACTGCAAACATTGATATGTATCTTCTCAATATAATATTTGAAAAGTTAGGATTCAATCCGGCAAGCCGTTTTAAGGGTTCCGTAACTAAATTAGGAACCCTTACAGTTTCGCAATGTCCGTCTGTCTATCTGTATGTCTGACCATGGGTTTTACTCGAAGACTATCGCAAAAATTTCTTTAAATGTGTTCATCTCGTGAAAGATTACGGCAGAATTATCAGCGTAGCTGAGGACTTTGTCTCTGATACATATGCCAAGCTGGGAGCTTTAGATCTCGTCGGGCTAGTGCCTTAATTACTAATTATATGTACACATTTCATTAAAAAGTTATAGGTTCATCTAGTCCGACAAGTTTATATTTAAAATTATTACATTATGTAAGTATGTCATGTAAATGTTTGTATTTACTATGTTGTAGTTTGATGTATCTACTTTACTAATAACTAGCTAATCCGTTCAGTAGTTTTTGCGTGAAGAAGTAACAACCATACACATTCACACACTCACAAACTTTCGCCTTCATAATATTAGTGTAATTTGTATGTGTCTGGTGATTTCAACAAACGTATATCAAATGTTTAGTTTTTGAAAAGATTTTTTTTATAACAGAAGTTTACGTACTATTAATGTTTTTTAAAGACTGCGAAACCCTACTTTGTGCGTGCGACACGCACTTGGCCACTTTTTTTATTAAAACGGAACTACGTTTGTATGGAAGCTCGAGCCTTCTGGCAAAGTACATATTAGTACTAACATACAGTATGGACACTCCCTGCCGCTCTCTAGATTGCGACCTCACCCTCTCGTCACCCAGATACAGATTGGTTACAGTTTCGCCGCCATTTTGTTTGTTCCGTCATTCGTTTTTTAAACTGTCATTTCTAGCCCGTTGTATGAAGTGTCCAGGGAGTGCTTCTGGCGAATCTTAAAGTTACACATGTGATTAATTTCGAAATAAACAAAAAAAAAACTAACAACTAACTCGCAATGCAGATACCGTTTTTCACGAGAACCTGCAGAACTTGTATTTAACTACTGATGTAAGCCTATCAGCAAAGTATATATTAGTACTAACATACAGTATGGACACTCCCTGCCGCTCTCTAGATTGCTGCCTCACCTCCTCGTCACCCTGATTGATCGCCGCCATTTTGTTTGTTGCGTCATTCCATTTTTGAAATGTCATTTCTGGCCCGTTGTATGAAGTGTTCAGGGTGTGCCATAGGGCAGTTTGAGTAGCTACAGCTACTTACGCATGGATTACGACGTCGACAAAGTATACATATTAGTACTGACTTCGACAAAGGCAGCATGTGACTGTCAATTGGACTATTTACTGTGATCTAATAATCATCATCATATCAGCCACAAATCGTCCACTGCTGGACAAAGGCCTCCCCCAAGGATTTCCACGACGACCGGTCCTGCGCTGCCCGCATCCATCGGCTTCCCGCGACCTTCACCAGGTCATCGGTCCACCGCGTGGGAGGCCTGCCTACGCTACGTTTTCCGGTGCGCGGTCGCCACTCGAGAACTTTACTGCCCCATCGGCCATCTGTTCTACGAGCTATGTGCCCTGCCCACTGCCACTTCAGTTTAGCGATTCTGTGAGCTATGTCGGTTACTTTAGTTCTCCTGCGGATCTCCTCGTTTCTGATTCGATCACGCAGAGAAACTCCGAGCATAGCACGCTCCATTGCCCTTTGGGTGACCTTGAGCTTTCTTATGAGGCCCATAGTAAGCGACCATGTCTCAGTTCCGTAAGTCATCACTGGCAACACACACTGGTCAAAGACCTTAGTCTTGAGACACTGCGGTATTTGGGACGTGAAGATATTGCGAAGCTTCCCGAACGCTGCCCAGCCGAGTTGGATTCGTCGATTGATCTCTTTCTTGAAGTTGGAACTACCTAGCTGGACTGTTTGTCCCAGGTATACATATTCGTCAACAACTTCCAGTGTAGAGTCTCCAACCTTTAGAGGAGTGGGTGCGACACGGACATTTAACATTATTTTCGTCTTGTCCATGTTCATTTTAAGACCCACTTGTTGAGAGACCTTACTGAGGCCATCGAGCATTGTGCTTAGGTCTTCCATAGTCTCAGCCATGACCACGATATCGTCAGCGAATCGGAGGTGGGATATGTACTCGCCGTTGATATTGATGCCGAGTCCACCCCAGTCCAGAAGCTTAAAAACATCTTCCAGGGCGGCGGTGAACAGTTTCGGAGATATAACGTCTCCTTGTCTCACCCCTCGCTGCAACTGGATAGGTTTCGAGTTCTGGTCCTGGAGGCGAACCGACATGGTGGCGTTTTCATACAGGCACTTCAACACCTCGATGTATCGATGGTCAATTTGGCACCGCTGGAGAGACTGTAGCACAGCCCAGGTTTCGACTGAATCAAAGGCCTTCTCATAGTCCACAAACGCCAAGCATAGTGGCTGATTGTACTCTTCGGTCTTCTGTATAATCTGCCGCAGCGTATGTATGTGGTCTATGGTACTAAAGCCTTTTCGGAAACCGGCTTGTTCGGGAGGCTGGAAGTCGTCAAACCTGCGTGCGAGACGATTCGTAATGACTCTCGAAAACAGCTTGTAGACATGGCTCAGAAGTGAGATGGGTCTGTAGTTCTTCAGCAGGGTGTTGTCGCCCTTTTTGAAGAAAAGCACGACCACACTTCTGTGCCATGCCTTAGGCGTTTGTCCCTCGAGTATAACGGAATTAAATAACTTCTGAAGAGCTTTTAGTACCGGTGATCCACCTGCTTTCAGAAGTTCAGCCGTAATTCCATCATCACCCGGTGCCTTGTTGTTCTTGAGCTGTTTGAGAGCCATTCTAATCTCGTACAGGCTGACGTCCGGGATATCTTCGGTATAGTGTCGGGTTAGTCTGGCTCTTGGGTCTTCAGCCAGATCACTGACAGGCAAACGTGTGGTCTTGTACAATTGTCCATAGAACTTCTCAACTTCTTCCAGCAACTCAGTCTTAGACGATATGGTCCTGCCGTCCTCAGTCTTCAGCTTAGTCAGTTGGCTTTGTCCAACAGACAGATCTCTCGCGAACACTTTTGAGCCTTTGTTGTGCTCAATCGCCTCTTTAATACAATTTGTATTATATTGGCGTAAATCGCGAGTTAGGGACTTAGAGATCTGCCTGTTTAGTTGCCGATACTGAGTAGCGTCTTCAGAGGACTGCAAAACCAATCTGCGTCTTTGTTCCATGAGGTTGCTGGTGAAGTCGGAGATTTTTTTGGTTCTGTTTGAACGGCGAGTTTTAAAAAACTTAGACCCGACCGTTTGAACAATTTCCACGAACCTGTCATTATAATCGTCCACATTCTCGCAGTCTCCTAGGCATTCGAAACGATTGTGCAACTCGAGCTGAAAGCTCTCGGGGTTTTGGAGCTGGATGGGCGCTGGTCGGAGCGTAGACTTCATCAGTCGACATCTTTCTAGCTTGGTCTTTAGATTCAATGTGCCTCTGACCATCCGGTGATCGCTTCCTGTTTTGACTGAATTGATCACGGAGACATCATTGAATATTTGCCTCCTTGTCGACAAGATGAAGTCTATCTCGTTTTTTGTTACGCCATTGGGATGCAACCATGTCCACTTCCGCTGTTTCGACTTTTGAAAGAAGGAGTTCATCATAAAGAGGCTCTCCTTCTCCATAAAGTCGGCCAGCATCTGGCCACGTGCATTTCTTACTCCATATCCAAATTGCCCCACTCTCAGCTCACCATCGCTTCGTTTGCCCAGTTTCGCGTTAAAGTCCCCCATAACAACGGTATAATGGGTCCTGGTGCTATGTAAGGCTGTAGAGATGTCCTCATACATAGCCTCTACCTCGTCGTCGGAGTGTTCCGTAGTCGGCGCGTATACCTGTATGACCTTCATCGAATACCGTTTGGTGATTCTGAGTATAAGGTATGCTACCCTTGTCGAAACGCTCACGATTTGGACCACATTGTTAATGAGGGACTTGTGGACGAGAAACCCGACACCACCCTGGGACTGTTGGTCGCCCTCCCGGAAATAGAGCAGGTTTCCGGATTTGAGGATCATGGTGTCCTCTCCCTCTCTTCGGACTTCACATAAACCTACGATATCCCACCGTAACCTGCTCAATACTTCTTCGAGTTCTGCAAGTTTCTCGTCAGTCCGCAGTGTGCGCGTGTTGTAAGTTGCCAGGGCCAAAGGTCGTTGGGTTTGGTAGCCTGGCATCTGCCGGGGATTCTTCGCACCCCCTACCCCGCCGTTACCATGACTGCTACCGGAGCCAGGAATAGCGGGGCTGCCGGGGACTAGGGGCCGTTTTCTGGGTGTGAAATTCATTGGGGGGGTTTTGCCGTAATCGCCACGCTTGGCAGGCGGGTTGGCGATCGCAGTTTGATTGCAGGTGTGTTGCAATGCACGGAAAGACGCTGCTGCCCATCCTCCGGTTTTAAGTCCCTTAGTCGCCTCTTACGACACCCATTGGAAGAGATGGGATGGTCCTATTCTTAGCCGGGAACCATACGGACTGATCTAATAATAACACTACATTATCCAATAAATTCAATAAAACACATTTGGTTGAGCAATACTCCGTGCGTCAATAATATTAAACTTATTTACTTATTTTTTGGTATGAAGTAAAGGGTATTTACCTAAGGCACCCGCGGGTAATAAGACCCTCTATCTCAGTTGAGGCCAAATGGCATTTTATTCCAATAATTTTATCCAGAGGCTGGCATGAGACTATGAGCAAGTAGTCTCAGTAGGCTTGTGTTATTTAACAGTAGATAATAATGATAATTTTTACTGCTGTTAGAAATGTAATTTAGTTTGACAACTTTAAAAACTGTGTTATTGCTAGGCTCAGATGATCATTGATCTCTATTATCAATCATATTAAAAGTAGTTTAACTTTTTCGTATGTATAATAAAGCCTATTTGTAAGGTTTGCGATAAAAGTCATTTTTAATTTACATTTTATTAAACATATTTTTAAGTAAAAATGAGCATTAAAGCTTAGATTAAACTTAGGTATTTTTTATTTTATTAAAAATATCCCTTAGTTAGGCTTTATTACCCGCAGGTACCTTACTAACTGCTACTACAAACTATATTATGGGCTAATAAGATTTTTCCCAAATTTCCGAGAGACTTTTTAAAGATTTCGAGCTATTTTATTTATTGATTTATATCTTTACAGAATTAATTTTTCAAAGTTTTGGTACTGTACAAACCAAAGATAATAAAAATTGCTCCATTAATTGAGGCAAACTTAATTATTTATCAGTTAAAGCTAGCAACGTTCAAATCATCAATGTATAATGGTCACTGGAACGTTGTAAACTCTGATAGGGAAAAGGATACTTTTTGATATTAGCGAGCTTTTACGTGACTATTTATAAACAATTTATGTTTATAGGCTTAATATACTGTAATAGGTTTAATATACTCATATATAGGGTGCAAATTGGTGTACGTCTCATAAACTGTGGCTTCTACTTCGTATCGGACAATTTTCTCAAAAAATGAACCCATACTGATTTTTTTTTAAATTGGACTCTCCGTACAAAAAAGGTCAATAAGCCAATAGATTCGAAGGGATATTTTTTTTGCGAATTTTCTATGGGTCTCGCTTTCGAGCCAATTTTTCAGTGGAATACCCAGTTTACAGTTTAAGTTTAGGGCAATTTCGTCACACTCTGTATATGGATAATGCACTAAAATGTTCAGCAACTTTGGTCACACTCTGTATATGGATAATGCACTAAAATGTTCAGCAACTTTTGTCACACTCTGTATATTGATAACGCACTAAAATGTTCAGCAACTTTGGTCACACTCTGTATATTCATAACGCACTAAAAGTTCAGCAATTTGGACCGATAAAATAAAACTGTTGCATTTTGCAATGTGCTGCAACGAAAGTATTAAGTGATTGCAGAAATATTACAAAAACATTGAACACTTTAAGAGTATACTGTTTCCGTCACCGTTCGTTATTTTATGAAACAATTGGTACAAATTGGTATAAAATAAACTTTTATGACATTTCGTATAGTTTGAATGTTGATTGCAGAGAATAAAAATAATAAAAGCTAATTTTTAACTGCCTCCGTGGCGTAATGGTTAGTCCATTCGCTTCACACCAGGAGGTCGCGAAGTCGCGAAGTCGCGAGTTCGATTTCTAGCGAAGTCAACTTGTAAGGTTCGGTTTGGTTGGTCGTAGGGCATTTTCTAATCTTATCTAAGTCTTGCCGCCAAACATCAGTGTTAACAACATTGATGTGTTCCGGCTTGGAGATAAGATAGCCAGTTCTCCATTGCCAATCATGGAATGGAACCATTGGAATCTTGGTAAACCCGCTTCAATCTTCGGCATCATCATCACTTAATATTAGTGACATGGTGCCAAGGGCTCATAAATTGTGGATAAAAAAGACTTACCAGCAATAGTGTTAAGGAACATCAGGTACTCGAAGTTGGAGATCTCGCGCCTCTGCCACTTTTGTGTCATGTTTGAGTTGCGCATCAGCTGCCGTGGTGACATCATCGACGCACGCCTGTTGACCAAAAACATCATCATCATTATAATTATCATGACTGTAGTCGTCGCCATCATTATCATCATCACTATCATGATCCACCTCATCAGTGGCTAGTCTACTGGTTTCACGGTTTGAATCCCGGTGGAAGTTTAACATTTAACGAGTAGGACACAGTTTGGGTAGTGGAAAGGCAGTCTTGAGCTTATAGAAGGCCATTCTAATCTCGTACAGGCTGACGTCCGGGGTATCTCCGGTATAGTGACGAGTTACTTTGGCTCTAAGGCCTTTAGCCAAATTGCTGACAGGTAGACGTGTGGTCATGTATCTTGTTCGTAAAACTTTTAAACCTCTTTCAACTACTCAGGCTTAGACGGTATGATCCTGCCAGTTTTAGCCTTCAGCTTCGTCAGTAATTGGCTATGTCATTACTTAATAACGTGGTTGTTATAAGGGCTTACCAATTGTGAATTAAAAAAATTACGTAGGGCTCGGGTGTCTTCACAAAGTCGAGAAGGTTAGTCTATAACGGCTACTCCACACACGAGGGCCAAGTCCGGGGTAAGTGGAGAGTGTGCGAATCCTTGGTTTTCAAGCCGCCTACCTATAAGGCATCTGACAAAGCTTAACGACTGCCATCTAGTGATAGCAACTGGTACAACGGCTTACGTGCCTTGCTAAGCATGGAAAAGGTCGAGAAAAATGCCACTAATGGACTATTATGTATTCTGTGCTAACAGTCAAACCCATCTAGGTAATCCCCTTTGATCTCAGCTTAGCGCAGATCTGAGTCGCCACGCATCGAGCGGTTTCCTGTGAGCTTCAATATGTCATCACTCATCAGTCCCGTATCTCCTTCTGTGATCAACCCGCCTGGTAAAATTCGTTCACTACGTCTTCCGGCTTACATTTAAAAACTCTTTCTTTATTTCCTGCCTGCGTTAAGAATAAAACAAGCAAAAAGGTTTGATTGTCAATAAAGTGCTCCGATTAGAAGCGCAAAAACTTTTTCTTTGTTTCCTGTCTGTACCTCGATTTCCAAAAAATAATACTCGTGAGCCGCCCCAGTTTTGTCTGTTCCTTTTATGCAGCAGCCTATAATATCCTTAAATGAGACTAAAAATATTTTCAACAGACTTTTAAAAAGAAGCAGGTTCTCAATTCGAATGCACGCCCGTATTAATCTTAAATTTGTATTTAGATAGTAACAAATATTATGTCGTCATTAAAATAAGATATAACGTAAATCTCATAAAAAAAACACATGTATTAAATGAAGATGGTTAATTAAGTTTGTAAGTGGCTAGGCCTGATTGCCTAAGTATTAAAAAAAAAGAAATTACTTTATCCTCTTGGATGAAAAATCATTTTACGCAGCATTCTTTCTACATAAATAACAACTTTACGAGCATGAAAAGTGGAAAAGTTCATCTAACGCGACTTGTGGCTAATTTTAATTGTTCGGGGGAGTGATATTACTTACTTTGCTTTCCCTATACAATACTATACATACATTAACATAAGTGTATTTTTATCCCACATAATATATTAACTATTCTAAATGAATTCAAATTCACAACTTAAACAACTAAATTCAGGTTTACGAAAATTGCGCCTTATTTTAGCTAGGCACACATACCCAACGCATGCGTAAGTTTTTTTCAATATGGCCATAAAAATATTACAATAAGTCTTGGGAGCATTAAAACCTACTTGGAGAAGATGTCCTATTCCTTGGTGTGACCTATTGTGCTTAATGCATCATCAATCTATCTCCTTCTGCCACAGGCCACCGTGGTATTTATTGTCCTTTCTTCACAAAGATGTAACCCAAAGAGAATGTAACCAATGAGCGGTGTGTGATCTCTCGTAGGAACAGCCTATCTCTTTTAAAATTTTGCTTTCAAAAGTCTGAAATAAGATTATGTATCTTTGGTTATTATATTTTTTTATTTGCTAGAAAGGTGTTGAACTTCCGAGCTAGAAATAAAAAAAGTGGCAAAGTAAAAAGCACGTGTGCAGTAAAATCAATTTTGCGCACAGTAAACTAGCATATAAAGTACCACTTTTTGAGCAATTGTAAATATATTTCATTTTATTTAGTTCGGGATCTTTAGCGCGAGTATGACTCACACTTGCTCAATGCTCTGCTTTTTTTATTTGTGTACAAATTCAACAAGTTTGACGCTTATATGAATTACATACCGTGTTTTTACGATAGTCCAAAAAACATAAAAAAAACCTTTAAAAAAACTTTTTTTTTGCATTTATATGTAGGTAAATTTGAAATAATAACACATATTCCGTGGAAATATGAACCGGTTAAATATATAGAAAGATATATATAAAGATAAAGCCCTTTTAAAGTCAGACGGACAAACGGACAGACGGACAGCATAGGTTTAATAATAAAATCCCGTTACCGTTGTGTAGGGAACCTAAAAAGCACCCTGTATCATAGTAGGTTCAACCGCCTCCGCAGCCTAATGGTTAGTCCATTCGCTTTACACCAGGAGGTCGCGGGTTCGATTTCCGGCGGGGTCAACTTATAAGACTCGGTTTGGTTGGTGGTAGAGCTTTTTCTAAGCCCGCCTGGCTAGCTACCACCATCTTATCTTCGTCTTGCCGCCAAACATCAGTGTTAACAACATTAATGTGTTCCGGCTTGAAGATAAGATAGCCAGTTCACCATTGCTTTGGGGTATCTTGGTAAGCCCGCTACCGTCTTCGGCATCATCGTCACTTACCATCAGGTGAGATGGTGCCAAGGGCTTACCAAAAAAAAGGACATTTACAGCTATTATACTACTCAACACCAAGCCCAAGTTTAATTTGTTTCTAATGTAGTAGGTACTCGTACTTACTAAAATACAGTCGCGTGTTAGTCAATCTACGGGCAATTAAACGAGCAACACAAGTTTCTACACTAAAATTCAGTTATTTGCATACGTAATTATGGTACGGTTAGGAAACAATTACCTATTTACTAAGATTTTATCGTATTATTCGATGAAGTAGAGATTTACTGTGGTAATTAACTGAAGGCGAAATTATATTCTACTCGTCGATACTCTGTCTGCCTAGACCGGTCAAGTGGGTGTCGGATTACATTCATTAATGATTTGCGGTAGTCGGTTAAAAAGTGGCCTCTCACTAGCTCCTCATTCGACCGACCAATTGCTGAGGTTTTAGAGTTATAACCGTCAGTCACTCCAAAACAGTGCCGTTATAGAACAGTTTTTCAATACTGTTTTTAAAAAAGCGGTACTTTATAAGCTAATTTACTGCGCGCAAAATTGATTTTACCGCACGTGTGCTTTTTGCTTTGCCACTTTTTTAGCTCGGAGGACAAGACATTTCTAGAAAATAAAAATATATCCAAAGACACGTAATCTTCTATGGGACTTTTGAAAGGAGAATTTTAAAAGAGATAGGTTGTTCTTTCGACAGGTTTAGCTGATTAGATTCACTTTGGGTTATATCTTTGTGAAGAAAGGAGAATAAATATGAATGAAGCGCATATGTTACACCAAGGAATAGGTCATCTTTTAATTTTGGAGGTTTTAATGCTTCATCATGTCAGCTCATATACGTCCCCACCGAGGAGCTCGAGCCTGCTCTGAATTGGGGCGATTAATTTAATGCTTACAATACTATTATCCCAAGCCTTATTTTAATCTATTTATGGTAATATTAAAAAACCTTACGTGTGTCTAGTTAAAATATGATGCAATTTTCTTAAAACTGAATTGAGTTGTTTTAGCAGTAAATACGAATAAAACTATGAATTGATAATATATGTGTAATAAAATATATACTTATGTGTACGTATAGAAAAAAACAAAGTGTCATTACACCCCGGACATTTAAAATGAGCCACAAGTCACGTAAAATGAACTTTGGTTTCCGAAACCTTGATAGGTATGCGTTTTGTTTTTCTGTCACGGTCGTTTTTTTATTTTACCTGTTTTCTCACAACGGAATTGAAAAACGTCTTATGATAAATGGGTGTAAAAGGAAATGAAAAACTCGTGGCGATGGTAGACCCTCGCCTGTGGCTCGGGCTTGCAAATATGTCACTTGTTTGTTATTTCAATTTTTACCACCTTTGTATCATAAATAACTACTACAGAGCTCTTCACAAAAAAAGTTCACCTACCTCTGTTGATAAACTAAAAAGTTAATAACTCGCCATTGTTAATGCGACTGGGTCAGGGTCGAGATGGCGACGCCCTGACACGTGCGCGCGCGCCGTTTTCAGATAGGCGCGATTTTTTGCCAAACAGTGACAGACGCCCAATGTGGAAGCGAGCTTAATCCTAGCATTGTATTGTTACATTCTGCCCATGCCTTTTTCCGATTAAAATGAGCTGAATATTACCGCCTTTTTTCAAGAATAAGTACTTTGTTTGTTAGTGCTTACTTTGTCAATCAATTGTTATTAAATCCAACATTCTGGGAGGCTCGAGTTTCCATACAAACGTAGTTCTGCTTTAATACAAAAACTACACGCCAGATGGAATCCAAACTTTGCAAATATATTGAGTAGACACATATCGATGTTTGTAATTAGTTTTCATCATAGTAAATTTCAACGTAACTAAAAGAAGGCTTAATTTAGTTTTGTACTGAAAGTTTGAAACTGCTCTTATTTTTTTCCGTTTTATATTAGTACATCGAAAACTGATTACAAACATCGATATGTGTCTCCTCAATATATTTGCAAAGTTTGGATTCTATCTGGCATGTAGTTTTTGTATTAAAGCAGAACTACGTTTGTATGGAAACTCGAGCCTCCTGGCGGCCCTTAATCAAAAGTGTGTAGGTATTTTAGTAGAAACAAAACTTACAGATATATAATCCGGACGTCTCGATAATCCGCCAAAGCCTAGTTGTTCCCGTTTGGATTATCGAGGCTTTACTTCTCAATTTCTTCCAAGACCTACGGGTGTGAAGCTCCTGACATTATAGCATGCTGTTTGTCTAATGGTGGATTGGAAACTGTTTGAAATAACCTAACCTAATCTATTTTTTTAAACCAAAAAACCCGACTACTCAAAATTTGATTGCTTATTGCTAAATAATCATAAATACGCCATGCATGTTTTGGGCACTGTATAAACTAATATAGAGTTACTAGCTTTTGCCAGCGGCTTCGCTCGCGTAAATATAGTTTCTATGACTGTCTTCGGTAGTGCGCAGTGCGCGAGCCGCAAGCGGTTTGCGAGCGTGAAAAAAAAGCGTATATGTTAATCCAGGTCCTAATCTGTCTACCTACCAAATTTTAGCCAGATACGTTCAGTAGTTTTGGCTTGAAAGAGTAAAAAACATCCATACATACAAACTTTCGCGTTTATAATATTAGTAGGATTCAATTTGAAACATGATATCGCACTTATACGCAAACTCTATAGAATTGAAAATATGTCGTACCTTATTGGATCATTATTTATCTATTTATTATTAACACTTAACATCTACCTACCATGGTAGTTATATTTGGTATTTCAAATTAGTGTCTATTTAACTAGTCTACGCCATCCGTCTAGCCAGGTGAGGGATTTTACCATAAACAGTAGTTAAATAAACGAGAAACTTTTGTTAAACTAATACAGCAAGGTGTATGAAAAGTCATCACTCATCATCATCATCATATCAGACAAAAGACGTACACTGCTGAACTAGACCTTGCGATTTGAATAGTCCAGGGATTCCCAAACTTTTAAGGCGGTAATATTACAGATTTTCGTTATTTATGACGTCAATTACTCCTAAACGATAGAAAACCCAAGGTTGAAAAACAAAACCTTTATTGCTCATGATGTTTCTTAAAGTCAAAAGCTATTAGAAACAGAATTGAGCAGTTTTGGCTCGATGGCAAAAAATCCCAAAGATAGATCTACACTGTTACTTTCAACTCTAGTTATGACTAATTGTCATCATTACTATGTAGTTGTGGGGAGATGTGTGGTGGGTGGTACGGAACCCTCGGATTGCCAGTTTGACTCGTACTTGGCCAGTTTGTTTATTTGTTGAGACAACAGTGTACTACGCGCGACCATCGATGTTACATATCGGTTCAGGGTTCTCAGGCCATTGTCACGCCTACGATACGAATTCGAAGTCGATTTGCCAAAATCAACAATAACTTTTGTTGTATCGTAAAACTTATGAAGGAAAAATAAATAAATTGTAGGTTTATACTCAACAACATTGTGTTTTTACAAGGTTCTAGGTTAAGAAATACTAACATGCCTTAAGTTACTTTAATAAATGAATTTAATTTATGTTTTTACTTAAGGCTTATATCGCTGCCAACGATCAACTTTTTACTTCAATTAAGGATTTTTATAGAAAAAATTTTGTTTTTTGTAATTTACAGGATATGAAGAGTGATTTTGATTTCCTCGAATTCTATTTTAATACACAGAACTAAATAAAATAAAAAATCTAATGCCCCCTTTTTATGGTTGTAACCATAGAACTGCTTTAATTTTAATCAAAACATTATGATAATTTATGAACTTCTTTAAATAACAATATAAAATGATTTAGTTTCTCAGTTTTTGGAAATTCTCCCTAATTTTATTTATAATGAATTAAAAACCACAATTTTTGCACGATTCGTCCGCAGCGATTGACGTAACAGTCACGTTGCAGTACGAGCTGACAAGAACTTTATTTCCAAGCTCTTTTGTTCGATGTTTGAAACGCCATGAATCGAGTTGCTAAAATTAAGGGACGGAGGAGCCTTAAAAGATTTTAACGGACGAAATGTTTTTTAAAAAAACGACGCCTTATGCGTCTTTCAACTACTAGTTTATTATAATTAACCTTGAGACCCCGAATGTCATGTTCCTGTCGTTGAAGTAAAAAGGTGCATCTTAATGAATATTTTTGGTTGTTAACACATCAGTTAAACGGAAAATACCGGAAAAAACCGGATTTGCCAATTATAAATGGGTTTTTAATTTTTGGTACGTCCGACCAAAATTATCACAGATGCATTGGAATAAGACTTGAATAAAATCGTTTTAATTAATGTATTTTTTGGTCAACTCGTATCTAGAAGATAGATGTGGTGTTTCGTCCTATTAATTTTAATATTTAAATTACTGTTTTTAAATAAATTACTTGTTTTTTTTTTATTACAGGCACTGTGATAATGAACTCAGATCAGACTTATTGTAAAGTCGAAAAACATGTTTAAAGGTTGTTCCAGGTCATAAAAATTTGATAACACTATTTAATGCAGGTTATTCTATACCGCAATGACATTTTTCACAAGCCATATTGTGATGGGCAGTAACAGATTTAAATTTTTTGAAACCTTTACTATGCCTGCCTGAAGAGACCTGTTTATAAAAAAAACCGGCTAAGTGCGTGTCGGATCACGCGCAATGTAGGGTTACGTAGTTGCCAATATGTTTGTTATTAGTGATTTACTTACATTTTGATATATTCTAAAACGCGCTAGCAACATTTTTTAGCAGGTTAGTGAACATACGAATTTTTTTGATCGACTATTGCTCGTCAACTAGAAAAGCCTTATTAGCTATGATAGTTTTCCTTTTAAATTAATTATACACACTACTTTCAAGAATTTTTTAAAATTTCCAAATACAGCGGTTTAGTTGTTAAGGAGTGGGGACACTCGACTCTAACAAAATTCGGCACTTTCGAGCCTATTTATTTGAAAACGGAACCCTAAATTATAAAATGGTCTTAGAAGACTCATAACAATTTTTTAAGCTCTAACCAACGATCCTCACACGACTGGGTGTGACGAGGAAAAAAAAAATCATCCCCACTTTACTTGTAAGTTGGCCTTTAAGTTGTTTTTTCAAATTTTTTTTTACAGATTTCTCCGCGTTATTATTATATACATCTTTGCCAAATTTAAGCTCTTAACTACTAATAGTCTAGGAGCTAGGCCGCGGACAGACAGACGGACAGACGGACAGACAGACATGACGAAGCTATAAGGGTTCATTGTTGTACCCTTAAAATAGTTCCATCCCATACGCGTACTTAATCCCTCAGTACAGTGCTATAGATAAAAATCAGATCATGCAATTGTTCTCAACACTTCAACAGTCATAAATCACGCAGATAAGCTTTAATGGATTACATGCCATATGTCAACCACTAAGTGATAAACAGCGTGTAAACAACACTATACGATTTAATGATTGGGTCAACTCTACAGGAAGTGGCCAACTTCCTATTGAAAAGTATGGATTTGCCTTCCGAGCGGAAGCTTACAGGTCGCCGCCGCCGCCGTCGCCAGCGCAGACGCAGACGGACGACCTCGCGACTCATTTGTCGCAGACCACAGTCATACCAATAAAATTGGAATCGCGACAGAGGCAACACTTATATTAATTTTCAAGCGACTTCCAAAAAGGAGGAGATTCTCAATTCGTCTGTATGTTTTTTTTTTAATGTGTGTTACCTTAGAACTTTTGACTGGGTGAACCGATTTTTATGATTCTTTTTTCATTTGAAAGCTAGTGTTTCGCGTGCGGTCCCATATAAATTTTATCAAAATCGGTGTAGTACTTTATTAGAAAAAAAGACAAAAACCAAAAATAATAATGCATAAATGTACTAAGTTGTTTCGATGGAAGTCGGTTTTTTAAAGTGTTTTGCAATTATGCGATATAAACTTCAGTTGACATGAGTGGTGCATGCTCGCATAAATGTTCGTGCGGATGGTGGCGCATCGGGAGCCGGGTCGTTCCTTTCCCTCTAATATGGTTGATGGGAGCGATGGCTGACTCTCGCGATAAACTCGAGACCGGGTGCAGTCCGTGTGAACTGGCCTACTCTTGTTAAAGGCATTCCATGATTTTTACAAATTGTTTTCGTGTTCTAACGACATAATCTGGTTTATATCAAGGATTGAATTTTGACGTTATTAACTAATGATTGTTTATTTCTTGATTCTTCACAAATGACATTGTAATTATTATTTTATGACTATCAGAAAGAGTGTAATTTGCACCTATTTTGAATAAATATATTGAATTGAATTGAGTTCTTATTTGAATCTGTCTTCAAAGGTACTTTGTTTATAATACTTTATTTTTATTCTATTTTGAAAAGATATTTAGTGCGAATATTTAGTACTGTAGAGATATTATGGCTCTGCGTTCAGGCATCACGCCTCTTTTACATCTTTTCTAATCGTGTGTCATTTTAAAAAGTAAATGATTCAGATTCAAGTTTTTAGTTAGATACTCGTGCACTGCCTGTTTTTATGCTTTTGTCTCCAAACACCGGGTTGTCTGGAAAAAATCGCTTTGAGCGATAAGACTGCCCAAATTGTACCGCTATAGTTCCTTTTTTATACTGTGTATGTTTTTTTATATATAATTTAAGTTAAGTTTTTTTTTAAGTTTTTATAATTTGTTTATATTTTTAATAACTAGTTTAATAAAGAGTATGAATTTATCATTATCTTATCAAATTAGGATAAATATTTTAAATCGAATGTTTTCTGAAACAATTGTGATTCATTCTAACTTGGGCCATGAGGCAGGACGGATGTCCATTTTGTCTTCAAGTCGTATTTCTTATTAGAAAAGGTGTAGCGGTAATTTTAATATCTTTTGTTCCAATAATAGGCCAGCCGGCAGAGCTCCCTTTGAAGTGAATAAATGTTCAACTATTTCACAAATTCACACAAAATCGTATTTCCATTAAAGCCTTTTTTAAACGAAGGCCCCAGGAGCTAAGTTACCCCCCCCTGACGGTATGTTACGGTCATTATAGTACCGTTTCATTAATGTGCGATTCAAAACCGGGATAACAGCTATAGTAAACAGTAATTTCAGAACAACAGTTGTTCGTTATATTTATGAATTGCACAGATAATAGCTACTTATCTTTATTTGACATTTAATGGTCTCCAGAAGGCTCGAGTTTCCATACAAACGTAGTTCCGCTTTAATACAAAAACTACATGCCGGATTCAATCCAAACTTTGCGAATACATTGAGTAGACACATATCGATGTTTGCAATTAGTTTTCATTGTAGTAAATTAAAATATAACTAAACGAAGGCGTAAATTAGTTTTGTGTTAAAAGTTTGTAACTGACCGTTTTATATTAGTACACCGAAAACTGATTATAAACATCGACATGTGTCTACTCAATATATTCGCAAAGTTTGGGTTCAATCCGGCGTGTAGTTTTTGTATTAAAGCGGAACTACGTTTGTATGGAAGCTCGAGCCTCCTGGGGACTCTTAAGTATCGTCATCGTGATATTTTTTAACCAAATAACGTTTTACTAATTTACACATCTAGGTACATAAGTATATACATTTATATATCCATTTACAAAATAATAAGCGATAAAAACTAGTAACATTGTTTCATTATAATAAAAAAACATAATTTTAGACATAAATAATAGTAAACTCTGTAATCTTCAAGTTGCAAATGAGAATAAAATTAATGCAGGTTTTTTATCTCTTTAGAAGATTTTGCCAAACAATCGAGAGAACAAAAAATCTCTCGTGTGCCTTCAAGCACAGAAAAGCATAAACTCGAACGATGTGTTACAATAAGTACATTATTCTTTGAACATTGGCATTGACTCAGTACAGTTGTGAGCAAAAGTGTTTAGAAAAGTTGTATTTTTGAGGACCATGGTGTTGCAACACTTCGGTTATGGAGTTATACATTATGACCATTTTTTCAAATAGAATATACAGAGCAAAACCCTTAGCAATATTTAAAACTTAGGATCTACTCATGAACTGTGATCTCTTTGATGATAGCATATGCTGAGCTGCTACCTTTTCAGTGATAGTTACAAACTATGTATTCTAAAACTATGCTATGTTTCACTTGTGGGTACTTATCACTGATTAAAAATGTATTCTATTATATTCTATTCTTTGCAATATTAATTTATTTCATTTCATCATATCAGCCGAAGAACGTCCTGGACATAGGCCTCACCCAAGGATTTCCACGACGACCAGTTCTACGCTGCCCGCATTCAGCGGCTTCCCTTATTAACAATGTAAAATTACAATAGTGTTTATTAAAAATGTCAAAGGATAATATCTTGATAATATGATCGTCCAAATATTAAAATATAAAAGTACAAAATGTCAAACATCAGTTTAAAATTTTGCCAACGACTTTGATATCACTTGAATTGCATATCAATCTCCTCAATTTTTATATTTTAATTGTTGTTGATTAAAAGGAATTTTAGTGTATTTTTTTCTATTAGTTACTGCGCGACTGTCCGCTACCTTAAGCAAGTGTTGTGGCTTTGATTTACTGCGGAGCGATCTGGATCTAGATCAACGCACTATACTGCAGTAAACAGCGTCGCAGTTAATGGAAACAATATAACCTACAATCACCTTTGTCACTTTAGATCAATGATCATTTATATTATAAACATGATCAGTATCTAACTGACCCGGTGGTCTAGTTGTCAGCCTCCTGCCTGCTAGGGCGATGGTCGAGGATTCGATTCCTACTCAGGGCAAACATTCGTGCGACGAAAAGGTTTGTAAGCTCTGTGTCTGGGTGTTTATATTTATTTATTTATTATTTTATTCACAATTGGTAAGCCCTTGGCATCATCTCACCTGATGGTAAGTGACGATGACGCCGAAGATGGAAGCAGGTTGATCAAAATTCCCCAACGCAATTGAGAACTGGCTATCTTATCTTCAAGCCGGAACACTGATGTTTGGCGGCAAGAATTAGATAAGATGGTGGTAGCTAGCCAGGCGGGCTTAGAAAATGCCCTTCCACCAACCAAACCGAGTCTTACAAGTTGGCTCCGGTCCCCGCCGGAAATCGAACCCGCGACCTCATGGTGTGAAGCGAATGGACTAACCATTACGCCACAGAGGCGGTTATATATCCGTAACTCTCGTGAGGTACGGGTAGTTAAATATAGACAGGGTGTTAGGTCAGGGGTAGGAACAACCTGGTTGTCAGGTGGTGGGCGGATTTGAAATAGGAATACGCGCATCTGAAAGCAGCACCAAAGTATATATATTAGTACTTACATACAGTATGGACACTCCCTGCCGCTCTCTAGATTGCGACCTCACCCCCTCGTCACCCAGATTAATGCAGATTGGTTACCGCTTGGTCGTCGAACATAAAGGATTTCACCGCCATTTTGTTTGTTCCGTCATTCGTTTTTTGAAATGTCATTTCTGGCCCTTTGTATGAAGTGTCCAGGGTGTGGCAGCACTAATAGCGTATTCACAAAATTATTACCAATGCAAAACTTAAAATTACTTCTCGTTGAAAATGGATGGACGGATTGTAATGAAACTTAATACACATAAGCAGGTCACGAAATTGTAGCTTATGTATAAGATTAGCGAACTTTAAGATTTTAAGATTACTATGTAAACTTTAAATCACTATTATTAGACTAAGTATAATTGTGCATTTCTCATCCCGCTCCGTGAGCTCATTTGGTGTTGGAACCTGACATTTAAACCCCACTAGCTGTCCCAGCGAACTTTGTTCCACCTTACACTACACTACACTATCCTACCCTACACTACACTACACCTACACTACACTACACCTACACTACACTACACTACACTACCCTACTCTACCCTACCGTACACAACACTACATAAGAACCTTCTTCTGACAATAACGAACTTTACAAAAAAATAATTAGCGAAATCGGTCCAGCCGTTCACGCGTGATGCGATGACCAGAAGAAATAGTGGTTAATTTTTATATAAATAGATTATACTAGCAAGTATTACTTGATCCTTGACATTACAGTTTAAAATCAGAATCCGTATTTATTAAATTAGCAATAACTTAATTAAGACATTTAACTTTAGGCACTTTTAATGTCACCGAACGGTCAGACTTGAATGTAACTATTTAGTAATCTGTGCTTGAATATTGTTTTACCTGAAAAGTAAAAAGAAATGCAAGTTCATTTGTATGAAGGAAGAGGTCACATATTATAAATACTTAATTATTTACATTTGATTACAACAGTAAAAATTATATCCAGTAAATAACAGTAAATTCTTGAAGGTTCACGAGAGCAATTAAGTACAAGTCATAGTGGAATACTCAAGAAAAGATAAAGGTTCCGAAAATATTTTAGCAGTAGGTTGGATCGGAACCATTTTCTTAGAAGTCGGGCAAAATAATAAGGAGATATTACAATTTATAACTTCATTGCTGTTTCGTCACCAGTATCAAGGTTATGTTATGACCTCTACGGAAAAAAATAAATGATCTGACGAAAGTGGAATTTGATGGAAGTGTCCTAAATCATATAATGTTCTAGGCCAAGGGGTAATGAAGGCTCAATAAGTGTTAATTAATGATTTTTTAAGAAACCTTCAGTACCTTCAACTGTTTTGCTCTTTTGTTATTTTTCAACCGAATTCCAAAAAGGAGGAGGTTCTCAATTCGACTGTATGTTTTTTTTATGTGTGTTACCTCGGAACTTTTTGAACCGATTTTTATGATTCTTTTTTATTTAAAAGCTAGTGCTTTCCGTGTGGTCCCATATAAATTTTATCAAAATAGGTGTAGTACTTTATTAGAAAATTCACGAAAACCAAAAATAATAATGCAAAAATGTACTAAGTTGTTGCGATGGAAGTGCTTTTAAGGTTCCGTACGATAAAGGGTAATAACGGGACCCTATTACTGAGACTTCGCGTTCCGTCTGTCCGTCTTTCACCAGGCTGTATTTCATAAACCGTGATAGCTAGACAGTTGAAATTTTCACAGATGATGTATTTCTGTTGCCGCTATAACAAAAAATACTAAAAAACAAAGGGGGCTCCCATACAACAAAAGTGATTTTTTTGCTCGTTTTTGCTCGATATTGATAACGGCAACAGGTAGAAGCTTGAAATATTTGCGGAATATTAAGTCATATATTCACTTTAAAAATAAATAATTAAATTAAAATAAAATTAATATTAGAGGGGGCTACCATACAACAAAAATGATTTTTATAGATAATGGTACGGAACCCTTCGTGTGCGAGTCCGACTCGCACTTGGCCGGTTTTTCCTATGGATGTTTCGATGCACCCTCGATTACAGTCATAAAGAGAAGCCGCGGGAAAAAGCTAGTAGGAAATAAAAATAAAATTATACAGATTTTTTTTATAGTGTGCAAGCCGTTAAGCGTGGAATTGAACTGAACATGGGACTGAACAACTTTCCTTAAGGAACCCATACTGAATTCGCAAAAAATAGAACGCCGCAAATAGTTCACAAATAGTGCTGATCGATTTGTATGAAATAGCTTTGCGAATTCAGTTTGGGTCTCTTAAGAGTCTCCAGGAGGCTCGAGTTTCCATACCAACGTAGTTCACTTTAATACAAAAAATACATGCAGGATTGAATCCAAACTTTGCAAATAGATTGAGTAGACACACATCGATGTTTGTATATAATTAGTTTTCATCGTAGTAAATTTTAACGTAACTAAACGAAGGCTTAAATTAGTTTTGTACTGAAAGTTTGCAACTGCTTTTATTTTTTTTCCGTTTTATATTAGTACATCGAAAATTAATTTTAAACATCGATAGTGTCTCCTCAATATATTTGCAAAGTTTGGACTCGATTTGGCATGTAGTTTTTGTATTGAAGCGAAACTACGTGTGTATGGAAACTCGAGCCTCCTGGCGGCCCTTAAGTTGTTCAGTTTCATCATAAGAGCCTACGCTTAACGACTTGCACACGTGTAAAAACCTGCAATTATCGTAACTTTGGCAAACAACAGATGACAGATATCACAGACAGCCAGACATAATATGACGCAGGTTGACGGATGACGCACTGACCACGAAGGAAGGACCGAACAAACGTGCGTTTTAAACGCTGACATAAACCAATTCAATGGAAACGACGAATGTGGAAAGTGTGATTGAAATGAGGTTGGCGAGGAAAAACGAGAAATAGACAAATCGTAAAATGACTTTTATTGGGGACGGGAAATGACTCGTGAAACCTGTACAGGTGACATAGTAGACGACGGACGCACATCAGGAGGTGAATGACAAGATGAAACTGAACATGATTCCCCGAGGAGCCAATGGTATTTGGACTTCTCTAAATATATATAACTTAAAGATGACTGACTGACATAGTGATCTATCAACGCCACCCCAAACCACTGGACGGATCGGGCTGAAATTTGGCATGCAGGTAGATGTTATGACGTAGGCATCCGCTAAGAAAGGATTTTGGGAAATTCCCACGGGAACCGCAAAAATCGGGATCTGCGCGGCCGAAGCTGCGGGCATCCACTAGTCTCATATAAACTTGATTACTATAATTTTTTAATAAAAGGAGTTTCTTTTAGAATTGACCATAGTTTTCACACGAAAAGTTGTTCAGTTTCTTCTTCTCATTCACCTCCTGAAATGCGTTCGTCGTCTACCAGTCACCCTGTATATAGGGTGTAAAAAATTGGTGTAGGACCCGTTAACTGGGGCATCTACTCATCATATTGAACAAATTTGCCCAAGGAACTCAGCAGTCATAGAACAAAAATAGTTCAGTATGATGAGTACCCCAGTTAACGGGACCTACACTAATTTTGTTACACTCTGTATAGTCTAAAATGTACGTGTGATTCTGAACAACTTTCCCTAAGGAAAGGAGCCTATATGGTATAAAAACAAGGTGATGATTATATTCCATTTTAGGGTTCCGTGTACACCCAGTGGGTGACCAACGTGACCCTATTACTAAGCCTCCGCTATATGTCTGTCTGTCCGTCTGTCAGCGGGCTGTATTTCATGAACCGTAATAGGTTGACAGTTGAATTTTTTACATAATGTATATTTCTATTGCCGCTTTAACAACATATACTACCCCACAATAATGATTTCTCATATTTCCTTCACCTAAAGGTTGTCTGGAAGAGATCGCTTGTTAGCGATAAGACCGCCTATATGTACAACTTCCTTAATCATTGTATCTTTTTTTTTCTCTTATGTTGTGCAATAAAGTGTTTTCAATCAATCAATCAATCAATCAAATACTAAAAATTTTAAAAAGTCAAACAATAAGGGGGAGGTCTTTATACAAAAAACGTGTTTTTATAGGCCTTAAGAAGTATGTTTGGTTTAGCTCTATCGTAAAAACGGTAATACACACAAGCGTGAAACTTGGTGTGGTTATAGTACTAATACTCAAGTAAAACAACAAATAATAAAAATTGGCCAAGTGTGAATCGTACTCCGCTGAGAAGTCGGAACTATTTTTGTCGCTTGCGTTGATGTCTTTTGCTTGTAATGTGAATAGGTATCATTGTCATTATACTATGTAGTTGTGTGTAGAGGTGTGGTGGTACGGAACCCTCGGAGTGCTAGTCCGACTCGCACTTGGCCGGTTTTTTAACTGAACGGGAAATTATCCAAAATAGTAAGTATATTAGTTTAACAAGAATTATCGATACTAAGTAATTGTACTTCACCAAAACCTCAAATATCAATATGATCTTAGTCATTTATCTATTGAGTTTCAAGTAATTTTGTTAGTTTATTGATTCTACTGTTTCATACTCTAGTGCAGGGGTGGTCCACATAATGTGGTGGAGGGCCAGGTTTAGGATTTTTATAGCCGCAGCGGGCCAAAGGAAATGTCCAATAGTAAAGTGAATTTTTAGTGAAACAAAACAGTATTTTTATTTACTTATTTTGGGAGGAAGAGTCACTTTTAAAAAACCTACTGACACCTTTTTTGTTTGCACAATGCATCTATTGTCTATATCTTTGTTCAACTTATGTGCACGGAATAAAGGTACCTAGGTAACTAGTTCGTCGGTGGCGTAATGGCTAGGGCCGCTACCTCCTGTCAGGGAGGTCGTGGTTCAAACCCTGTCACGTTCCAATGTGTTTCAAATTTCGATTTCATATGTACCATTATCTGACGCTCTTACGGTGAAGGAAAACATCGTGAGGAAACCTGCACACACCTGCGAGAAACTCTAAGGTTGTGTGTGAAGTCGACCAACCCGCACTGGGCCCACGTGGCCCAATTGCCCTAATTCAAGGTAGGCTCGAGCCCCTCGGTGGGGACGTATATGAGCTGATAATGATGAACTAGTTTGCGGGCCAGATGAAGTGTCTTCGCAGGCCGGATGGTGGCCCGCGCGCGGGCCGTGTGTTGGACATACTTGTAGTACTTATATCTCTTGTTTGCGAAATCAAATACCAACCTATTTTGGTACTTGTGGTCAGCAATTCCAAAAACACGCGACTCTTTCGATAAAAAATTGCGAAGTCATGTCAGTCCGTGATTCCCGATATTGACAAACTATGTTTTAAGACAAATATTGGATACAGTAGGATTTCGCTATCGAACTACACAATATTTGCTTTATTATGTAAGCTTAGTTTTCAAGAAAGGCAAGGTCTGTCTGTCTATGTCTTCTGTTTGTGTCAAATAAAAATCTGTCTATTGTCTATTGTAAATAGATATTATACCTAGGTACTTGAACCGCTCCTTCTTTGCTATACCTAACCTAACTAGTCTAGACATCCAATCGAACGTCTAAAATAATTAATTTCCAACAATGCTATCTGATAACGGGTACCTTACATTTATTTAAATATCACACTAATATTATAAAGGCGAATATTTGTGAGTGTGTATGTTTGTTACTTCTTCACGTAAAAACTACTGAACGGATCTGGCTGAAATTTGGTAGGTAGACAGATTAGGACTTGGATTAACAGGCTACTTTTTTTCACGCTCGCGAGCCGATTTTGGCTCGCACACTGCGCACCCTCGAAAAGTCATAGAAACGTTGTCCACGCGGGTGAAGCCGCCGAAAACAGCTAGTTTGTAATAAACAATACAATATTAACATGACTGTATATTTTATGCAGATTATTTAATTTTGTCCTATTTTAATTAATTGTATAATACAGTTTTCTCATATTTCTTAATACATATATGTCATCACATCATACAATAAGCCAGTTTCGTGACTGCCTACCTGACGGTGCATAGTATCTGCAGAAGATATCTAGGTCTTTACCTATGAAATTACCAATTGTATAAGTAAAAAAGTTTAATAATGAAAATTAAGATTAGGAACAATAGTTATTAAAACAAAATTTATTCTCAAAATAGAATTAAACTATTAGAAATTAAATGGTGGTAAACATATGTCTATTGTTTAGATATTTTGAGAGCACGTTGGCTTCAACCCCATGAAGTCGGGTTTTTTTTACCTGAAAAAATCGCCTTATTTGTGGCAAAAAATACACATTTTTAATTTTGAAGCTCTAGGGTTATCGCAGCAGTATCTTCGTTACTAATGTCATATTTGGGAGTACCCCGCATAAGATTTCGACGTTTTCAGGAAAATTCAAGAAAATTAACCAGTCTAAAAACATGCCCCATCTGACCACTAAGAAAACGCCTATGTTCCATTCAATGATACAAGGAGATTGGAACATGAAAGACTTGCCACTAGTTACTAATAAGAGACCATAAGTAGTGTCACTTAAGGTCTATAATAAAAAATAATAACTTTTTTATTTTCAATAAAAATTGGCATTGAACTTCAAAAACTGAATCGGCAATTTCATAGGTAAAGAACTATTATATACGTGAATTTGAAGGGGTTATAGAGATGCACTTAAGGGGTTATAGAGATGCACTTAAGGGGTTATAGAGGTGCACTTAAGGGGTTATAGAGGTGCACTTAAGGATTTCTAAAAAAGGAACCTGTAATAGCTTTTAATCGTGTACCGATGGTTTATAATGGGAAATTTTTATTTTATTTATTTTATTGATTTAGGTACCTACTCGAACAAGATAAAAGCGAGAAAAAAATACTATATATCCAAAAAAAAAACAATGAACACGACAACATGAAAACCATATATACATACGCGAAATCTATGCATGGGTGGCTACTAGTCGTCTATCTATACATTAACATAAACGTACTGTAGACGGCACATCAGATCTATAAGCTGAACCAGACAAAATAAATTAAAAACATTTTTTAAATAATTTTTTGGTTAGTTATAACACCAAAAACGAACCACTAAAACTCACAGGTTGTGTGGCCCGCACTGGGACCGCGTCGTCGACTAAGGCCCGATCGCCCAAATTCGTAGGCTCAAGCCCCTCGGTGGGGACATATTATATGAGCTGATATGATGATGAATAACACCACTTGACTTACTAAAACCAAACTTGGCTATGTAACTTGGCTGTCTCTCGTCCAGTATTATACATAGGTCCACAGTTTATGCGATACGGTGTTTCGCAACGGGATCTCCGCGTGCGGAGCCGCGGGCAACAGCTAGTCCTTTATATACTCGTAAGCCTGAATTAAGTAAGTAAGTAAGTAGTTTATTGGAATATTAATGTTTAGATACAGAATAATAGCTTACAAAATAATCACAGTGAGGTACTCCTTGGTGTTAAATTACATCTCGGTGGTAACTTTTTAATTGTACTTTAACTCTCCTACTAGGATTCCCTGTGTCGGGAGAGTCAGTCTCTTCCCAGTAATAATAATGTAAAGCTACAAATAAAGGAATAGTCACATAAAATAAAGCAAATAATAATAATAATAGACGAAACAAAAAATACAAGACAAAACCTACCCACCTATTACAAAGCTTTAATTGCTTTATAAGTGCGATCTGTGTACAATTGCATCGGAGGCTCATCAGTACTTCGTTATATCACCAGAGCATGTCTGTCGGTGACCTTGACTGTTACATAAGTGTAACTACAGTTGATATTGGCAGGGCCGCTGTAAGGGCGAGACAAATAAAACCATAATTTTGTGTACTTCACAACTAATCATTTGAGTTAATTTTTAATTAATATTTCACATCATATACGTCCCCACCGAGGGGCTCGAATTAGGGCGCTCGGGCTTTAGTCGACCACGTAGGCCCAATGCGGGTTGATCGACTTCACACACAACCTTCGAGTTCCTGCGAAGGCGATGTTTTTCCTTCAGCGTAAGAGCGTCGGATAAAAGTATACATGAAATCGAAAATACATTGGTACGTGGCAGGATTTGAACCACAACCTCCCGGACAGAAGGCAGCGGCCCTAGCCGTTACGCCACCGAAGCTCATACTTTTTATTATCTGTCAAAAAATGTTCTTAAAATGTTCGAAATAGCAAGACGTGTGGAAATTATTAAACTGAAAGTATTTGGGGTATCGTAATGATTTAAATGTCAAAATGTTGTACA
Organism: Coleophora flavipennella; assembly: GCA_947284805.1. Lineage (NCBI taxonomy): Eukaryota > Metazoa > Arthropoda > Insecta > Lepidoptera > Coleophoridae > Coleophora > Coleophora flavipennella. Next base: position 2,019,432 of record OX369274.1, on the reverse strand, counting down.
TAATGCAAGGGCTTCAATGTAGAATGCATTGTTTTTAAAGTCCAAAACTTTTTGAAAAATGTAAAACTAACTAATCATTTTAACATATGCACTAATTATCTATCGTCGTCGTCGGCATTGTCAGGTGAACAGTTAATATATTTGAGGCCTCTGGGCCACAAAATTGTGAATAAAAAAAAAAAAAAAAAACCTTTCTGAATCTGGCCCTGCCCCACAAGTGCTCGCGTCCGCGGCGTGACCTACCAGCGCGATGCACATGCACCATATGCACTTCCTAGACACGCAATCGTTATCACTGACCACTCTGCAGTAGATTGGTGGTTGGCAACGGAAACAGTATGTAACCGATGGGGAAGAAACGTTGTCGAGTGACAACCGCGGGCCGAAATATGTCCTGTTCGTCCCCATAGGGCAGGAAGATGCAACTGGATGCATCTTCATGTAGCACAGGATCGGATCGGAAATGAAGTATTGACTTATACCCATCGGGGAAGGCCCCACGTTCTACGTGTGCGCATCACTTTGGGAGAAGTTTACGTTTTAGGGTTCCGTACCTAAAGGTAACGAGACCCTACTCCTAAGCCTACGCCGTCCGTCTGTCAGTCTGTCTGTTTTTCAGATCTTTGTACAGTTGTATCTTTTGAACCAGGTAGCCAGCAATTTTTTTTTACAAAATATGGCATTACGATAGATTTACTAACAAATACCGTAATAGGTAGCCGGCTATTTTGTTTTTCAAAATATGGCATTACGATAGATTTACTAACAAATACCGTAATAGGTAGCCGGCTATTTTGTTTTTCAAAATATGGCATTACGATAGATTTACTAACAAATACCGTAATAGGTAGCCGGCTATTTTGTTTTTCAAAATATGGCATTACGATAGATTTACTAACAAATACCGTAATAGGTAGCCGGCTATTTTGTTTTTCAAAATATGGCATTACGATAGATTTACTAACAAATACCGTAATAGGTAGCCGGCTATTTTGTTTTTCAAAATATGGCATTACGATAGATTTACTAACAAATACCGTAATAGGTAGCCGGCTATTTTGTTTTTCAAAATATGGTATCACGACAGATTTACTAACAAATCATAAAACTTCAAAAAGTAAAAAAAAACAAACGAGGAAGGTATATACAAGAAATGTATTTTTTAAAGGTTTTTTTGTTTTTTCCTTTATCGTGGAAACGGTAATCCATACAAGCGTGAAAGTTGGTGTGATTACAATACTAATCCTAAAATATAAATCAACACGTAATAAAAACCGGTTAAGTGTGAGTTGCACTCGCGCTAAAGAGTCGGAACTGAATATGAACGCGAAAGTTTGTAAGAATGTGTGGATGTATGTTTGTTACTCTTTCACGCAAAAACTACTGAACGGATCTGGCTGAAATTATTTTAGGTAGACAGATTAGGACCTGGATAAACACATGGGCTCCTTTTTTCTACGCTCGCAAGTCGCTTGCGGCTCGCGCACTGCGCACCCTCGAAAAGTCATAGAAACGTTGTCCACGCGGGTGAAGCCGCGGGAAACAGCTAGTGAAACATAAAAATATATTTTTTCCATTGCTATCGTTAAAGTGGAGACACGGAACCCTCGGTGCGCGAGTCCGGCTTGTACTTGGCCGAGTTATTTTTTTAATATTTTTTTTATTCACAGTTGGTAAGCCCTTGCCATCATCTCACCACACAAACAATGATGCCGAAGATGGAAGCGGGTTTAAGATTCCGCAACGCAATGGGGAACTGGCTATCTTATCTTCAAACCGGAACAAATCAATGTTGTTAGCATTGATGTTTGGCGACAAGACTTAGATAAGATGGTGATAGCTAGCTAGGCGGGCTTAGAAAATGCCCATCCACCAAACAAACCGAGTCTACAGACTCCGCCGGGAATCGAATACGCGACCTACTGATGTAAAGTTAATGGCCTTAACCATTATACCACGGAGGTGGTTAAAATTCTACGCTGAGACACTGTGTAAGAGGTGTTTTGTAATTGTAATTGTAAGGACGGGCTGATTTCCGCAACCAGGCGCCTGAGCGCCCATTTTGCGTCGTAAGAGGTGTTATTGGATTCGTCTTGCGGCGTCGGGCACACCCTCCGTCTGCGCCGATGCACGCACGAAAAGAATAGTAGTTTATGGGGGGGGGGGGTTCTTTAAAATAGATAAATCCACCAAAAAACTATATATATTGGAAGAGAAAGAAATAAAGCGTAAAAATATAGGAAATGATCGATCAGGAGAATGAATAGAATGACAATTTTTTTTTTGGCGGGATTTGTGGTGGACGCATTCGTAGTTTTATTTTGTTATTTCTTCATTGTTTTATGCTAGGATTTTGTTCACGTGAGTAATGTGGATAACAACAAAATAAAAGAAGGAGGACATGAGAACCCAACTTGCTCTGGGTGCAGTTTTATAGACGCCCCTACAGCAACTGGGTGTTCCACCTCAGAATGTAGCTGCTGCAAATGCCGTCAAGAACTTTAGAGAAAATTTGTAATGCACCAGCACTAGCATTACAAATAAAAAAACTAATAAGTAAACTAATATACGACAGACTAAAAAGTTTATATTGTAACCTTTGCCTTTTCCGCGCTTTTGGATAGAAACCAAACAAAAAATAGAATGACAATTTAAAAAAACAAAACAACAAAAAGTAAAAAAAGATAATATAACAGCAGGTTTGAAATTAAAAAAAAAAACAAAAATAATGACTTAGACACAGTCTTGTTTATGATGTCACATAAAATTCAACATAGCTCATTGCACGGACGTTAAACGATTGTAGGTAGGTTTCAGCTTTACGTTTTCTCTTATGAAACTTTTAAGCTATTGCATAGCTTTTATCGCGGGCTTTGATCGCGGCGATCGAATCAAGAAATTCCGTAACGAAAATAAAACCTAACACACCACGCTCGGCCGAGTTCTACAAAACTTACAGTGCCATCTATTAGCGATTTGCGGTACTCAAAGGAATTAGTCAATTTTACTGGTGTAACTTTCTTAGTGTTCATTTGTTACATAAACATCCCGCGCCCCAAGGACTATATGGTACTGGTAAATACTGCATAAATAAAAAATAAAAAAAAATATATAATTGCATATGTTGATAAAAATGCTATGCAAATAGCTTTACCGCGGCAGACCCCGAGTTTTTTTTTCATATTAAATCGTAAAGATCAAGTTTTTTTAATCCAAGCATTTTTTTGCACATACACGTGTATTGTGGAAAGCCCGTTCAAGACATGTGATACTTTTAATTGTAGCTGTTATATTGTATGTTACGTATAATTTAACAAATTCAACAAGACACGCTAATCATAAGTAATAACCATAGATTAAAAAAAAACCCTTGTATCACGATGGTGTATTGGAAATACTATGTGCTTTTCCTTCCTATTGACGATAATTACCTAGAATTATAAGGGGGTAAATTGTAGAAATTAAATTGTTACTCATACCTTAAAACCCCCACAGATGCAGACTTAAGCACTTGAATTTTATGAAGATAAAAGAAATAATTATACAAAAGAATTGTACATGAGACATAGTCGCTTACTATGGGCATCATAAGAAGGCTCAAGGTCACCCAAAGGGCAATGAAGCGAGATGCTTGGAGTTTCTCCGCGTGATCGAATCGAAACGAGGAGATCCGTAGGAGAACCAAAGTTACCGACATAGCTCTCAGAATTGCTAAATTTAAGTGGCAGTGGGCGGGGCACATAGCTCGTAGAACAGATGGCCGTTGGGCTAGTAAAGTTCTCGAGTGGCGACCACACACCGGAAAACGTAGCCTTTTCATGCAATCGCTAAGAAATGGTCAACTTAGTGGTAAAGGAGAGTCTTTTGATAGATTAATAAAATAGCTTGCGATTCATCAGCGAAACTAGAGTTATTACAATCAGGACAACCATACCCCTGGGGCAACTATCCTGGTTTTACCCTAAAGATACCAAGTAATTACCTACCTGATATATATTGTACTCCAATATGTGTGATCAACTTAACAATAAGAACGTAGTAAATTCAAAAACACATGTGTTTATGACTTTCGGCCGATCAACATACCTCGATTCCTGTGCTGGTGTGTGATGAAACCATCTATATCTGACGATTTTTTGTTCGATTCGTCTTTGTGACCATGCAACTACGTAGTCGTTTCAAAGCGGTTTCTTTATTATTATTCTTTCTAACGTTGCGTGCTCAAACGTGGGACAATGCACACTTATGTGTATAACAAATTACCCGATGATGTCTTAAATTTGACAGAAAAAAATTTAGTTGAAAAATTGTGTCAAAAAGACAAACGAATATTTAAATGACAATAATGTTTGGGAAGACTTTGTTTCCTCTATCAACGCAAATCAAGTTTAATAATCATGAAATGACAACCATGTCATGTAGGAATTGACGTGGAAGCGAAAAGACATGACAAGTCAAGTACTTTTCTCAAATATATCCCTACTTATTTTTGATTTTTTAATTTTAGCTTATTGAAACGAGTGGTGCATGCTCGCTTAAATGTTCGTGCGGATGGTGGCGCATCGGGAGCCGGGTCGTTCCTTTCCCTCTAATATTATGGTCGAGGGGAGCGATCGCTTACTTCGCGTTATACTCGTGACCGGGTGCTGTCCGTGTGAACTGGCCTACTCTTGTCAGAGGCATTATGGACATTCAATTATTTTAAGGTATAACTTCTCGTGTCATATTGTTTTTATGTTGTAATGACATAATTTGTTTTGTATCAATGATTGTATTTTGACGTTATAAACTAATGATTGCTTATTTTTGTTTTTCACAAATGACATGTTTGTAATTACCGTTTTATGACTATCAGAAAGAGTGCAATTTGCACCTATTTTGAATAAATATCTTGAATAATGAATCCCATACACACTCAAACAATTTTTTATTTTTTTATCAAGTCTGACATACCCAAATTTATTGATAAAGTTGAGCGTCGGTGGCGTAACGGCAAGGGCCGCTACCTCCTGTTCGACGTACCAATGAGTTTTCGAATTTCGATTTCATATGTACGTTTATCCGACGCTCTTACGGTGAAGGGAAACATCGTGAGGAAACCTGCACACGCCTGCGAAAAACGCGAAGGTTGTGTGTGAGTCGACCAACCCGCACTGGGCTCATCACTCTAATTCAGGGTAGGCTCGAGCCCTCGGTGGGGACGTACATGAGGTGATATGATGACCTAAAAATATTTAGGTTTTTCGAAAATTATAAACCAAATAGGTAGCCAGTAGCAGTTTTCACAGACTAGGTGATATTAAGGCCTTTGTTACCTTGTACCAATCAAGAAAATGCAGAACGATAACAAATCATTAAAAAATAAATGTTTTAACCCAATATTTTTACCCGACTGCCTCAGAAGGAGGGTTATGTTTTAGAGTGCATGTATGTATGTATGACCGCGCACCGGAAAACGTAGCGTAGGCAGGCCTCCCACGCGGTGGACCGATGACCTGGTGAAGGTCGCGGGAAGCCGATGGATGCGGGCAGCGCAGGACCGGTCGTCGTGGAAATCCTTGGGGGAGGCCTTTGTCCAGCAGTGGACGATTTGTGGCTGATATGATGATGATGATGATGTATGTATGTAGATTTCTATTTTTCCTGCTGCAGCCTGAACGGCTTGAAGGATTTTAACGTATGAGGTATCACTAGATTTGTCTTGATTCCGTGAGTAACATAGAATATATTTTTACCAAGTATTTTACAAACTTAATAAATGGTGACGTTAAGTAACGAAGCTATTAACATACAGAACATAAACCCTAGAGCACATACAGAACATAAACCCTAGAGCACATACAGAAAATAAACCCTAGAGCGCATACAGAACATAAACCCTAGAGCCCATAAAGAACATAAACCCTAGAGCACATACAGAACATAAACCCTAGAGCCCATACAGAAAATAAACCCTAGAGCACATACAGAACATAAACTCTAGAGCACATACAGAACATAAACCCTAGAGCCCATACAGAATATAAACCCTAGAGCACATACATAATATAAACCCTAGAGCACATACATAATATAAACCCTAGAGCCCATACAGAACATAAACCCTAGAGCACATACAGAACATAAACCCTAGAGCCCATACAGAATATAAACCCTAGAGCACATACATAATATAAACCCTAGAGCACATACATAATATAAACCCTAGAGCCCATACAGAACATAAACCCTAGAGCCCATACAGAATATAAACCCTAGAGCCCATACAGAATATAAACCCTAGAGCACATACATAATATAAACCCTAGAGCCCATACAGAACATAAACCCTGGGCACATACATAATATAAACCCTAGAGCCCATACAAAACATAAACCCTAGAGCCCATACAGAATATAAACCCTAGAGCACATACATAATATAAACCCTAGAGCCCATACAGAACATAAACCCTGGGCACATACATAATATAAACCCTAGAGCCCATACAGAACATAAACCCTAGAGCCCATACAGAATATAAACCCTAGAGCACATACATAATATAAACCCTAGAGCCCATACAGAACATAAACCCTGGGCACATACATAATATAAACCCTAGAGCCCATACAGAACATAAACCCTAGAGCCCATACAGAATATAAACCCTAGAGCACATACATAATATAAACCCTAGAGCCCATACAGAACATAAACCCTAGAGCCCATACAGAATATAAACCCTAGAGCCCATACAGAATATAAACCCTAGAGCACATACATAATATAAACCCTAGAGCCCATACAGAACATAAACCCTGGGCACATACATAATATAAACCCTAGAGCCCATACAGAACATAAACCCTAGAGCCCATACAGAATATAAACCCTAGAGCACATACATAATATAAACCCTAGAGCCCATACAGAACATAAACCCTAGAGCACATACATAATATAAACCCTAGAGCCCATACAGAACATAAACCCTGGGCACATACATAATATAAACCCTAGAGCCCATACAGAACATAAACCCTAGAGCCCATACAGAATATAAACCCTAGAGCACATACATAATATAAACCCTAGAGCCCATACAGAACATAAACCCTAGGGCACATAAAGAACATAAACCCTAGAGCACATACAGAACATAAACCCTAGAGCCCATACAGAAAATAAACCCTAGAGCACATACAGAACATAAACTCTAGAGCACATACAGAACATAAACCCTAGAGCCCATACAGAATATAAACCCTAGAGCACATACATAATATAAACCCTAGAGCCCATACAGAACATAAACCCTAGAGCCCATACAGAATATAAACCCTAGAGCCCATACAGAATATAAACCCTAGAGCCCATACAGAATATAAACCCTAGAGCACATACATAATATAAACCCTAGAGCCCATACAGAACATAAACCCTGGGCACATACATAATATAAACCCTAGAGCCCATACAGAACATAAACCCTAGAGCCCATACAGAACATAAACCCTAGGGCACATACAGGACATAAACCCTAGAGCACATACAGAACATAAACCCTAGAGCACATACATAATATAAACCCTAGAGCCCATACAGAACATAAACCCTAGAGCACATACAGAACATAAACCCTAGAGCACATACAGAACATAAACCCTAGAGCCCATACAGAACATAAACCCTAGGGCACATACGGGACATAAACCCTAGACCGTATACATAACATAAACCCTAGAGCACATACAAAACATAAACAAACAAATAATTACTTTATGTCTAAGTAAAGTAATTTGTTTCTTTATGTTCTATATTTTCTTGACTGGGACAAGATACAAAACATTTTTAATGTTTATTATAATGTAAGTCGTCTAAATTACGCTTTGTGTGTACTAACCGCAAACTAGAGCAATTATTTTTCTGTGCACTCTACTCGTACCTACCGGCTGTACACAATAAAGTTACTCAAATATAATAATTACATATTAAACAGCTGTTTAATGACATTAGATTTATGCCACGGAAATATCTCGCCACTATCAGTGCAGTACGTGGCCGCGAGTGAAAAGACGCGCCCGCTATCATAGTAAAAGTTATGACAACAATAAGCGCTTTATAAAACACAGCGAGCCGGCCGCACCCGGCTTCAGTGTACGGAGCAAGGTCAAGAACATATGCAGCCTCTTTCGGAAACAGTCGTCGGCGGAGTCGTACTGTGATGTGACATTCGCAAAAAAATAAAAAATAAAGAGTGAATTTAAAAAGAAAAACTAAAGTTCCAAAATTAAAATAAACCACACACGTACCGTTCTAAATTTGAATCGGGAGCGGAACGTGCGTCGTCGCGTCGTCGCGAGTTTTCCCGCCTTGAATATACACGTGCGCAACTGTTTTCAGTGGATTTTCACGCGTTTTATGTTTCTTGTTTTGTTGAGAAAAGCAACTAGTAAAAGTGAGTGAGGAATAACAATTTGGGCGTCGACGGAGGTAACGTTGTTCAGTGAGTCTGTTTTATATGTTTTCTCTTTTGTCGGATACGGATGTAATAAGTTGACGAATATGAGACGGAAATAGTTTTGTGTTTCGTCTTGCACTACGTAAGCTCATAGTTTTGGGTTCGAAAAACAAAATTACAAAATACAAAAACAAAATTACGCGACTGCAAAGTACAAAACTTATTAAAAAAATAAAGAGTTTTGTTGTCACTGAAAGCTTTCACGTCCCTTATTTTGAAAATATTTAATAAATAAATAGTTTTTTTATCCAAAATTAATAAGCTCTATTAATGTATTTTATAGTTTAATTAAATTAGTTAAATTTCTAAGATAAAACTTTTCAACTGTGAGTGGAATAATATTTTATTTTGCATTATGTTAGTACCTAATTAAATTATAACAAAATGTTATAAACACTATCAAACGAGTTGAATTAGGTAAGTGGACATTTTTTACCCGACTGCCCCACAATTAATGTTACATAAGTAATGTTTTTCTGGTGTGTGTATGTATGTCTCTTTTTTCGTATGAGCTTGTAGCCTAAACGGCTTGATGGATTTTGAAGTGCGATGTTTCGTTCGATTCGTTTTGATCCCCTGAGTGACATAGGATACTTTTTGGGGCTAAAATGCTGTAGTGTTTATAACTTATAATTAAATAGGTTAGGCTATTAATATTTAAATTTTATTAGTAGGTACCTATCAATATGATCTGAATTATCACATCAGCTCATATATACGTCCCCACCGAGGGGCTCGAGTTTCCCCTGAATTAGGGCGATCGGGCCTTAATCGACCACGCTAGCCCAGTGCGGGTTGGTCAACTTCACACACAACCTTCGAGTTTCTTCGCAGATGTGTGCAGGTTTCCTCACGATGTTTGCCTTCACCGTAAGAGCGTCGGATAAACGTACATATGAGATCGACATTCGAAAACACATTGGTACGTGGCAGGACTCGCGGATAGGAGGTAGCGGCCCTTGCCGTTGCGCCACCGACGCTCTTTATAACGATGATCTGAATAACGTTATTATACTCAAATAATACTAACATATAAACGTAGTATATTATATTATCTGAGTCACTAAATGGAAATCAACACATAACTTGCGCACGAGACATAACATTGTTTACATGAACTTAATCAAAAGTACTGAGCACACGTAAAGTTAACTAGCCATGTCAAATTAAAACAGGGCCACCGACTGCCACTGCCACGAGCTCCTTCGTCGCGGACGACGCGTCCAATCGTTGGTGACGGTTAATCGATAAAGATCGCTGCTTACATTACAAATCAATTTTCGAATAGCCACGAGCCAAAGACTTGACATAATATTAGGACTTTTTTAAATTAAAAACTAGCTTTGTCCCGCGGCTCCGGCAGCGTGGACATCGTTTTTATGACTGTCTTTAAGGGTGATTAGTATATTATGTCGTTTCCCACCTACTCAACCATCTCTGTGCAAAAAATCACAACAATCGAGTATTTTTTTAGTTCCCTCAGGAACTGCATCAGATTATGCTATTTTCCCGGGATAAAAAGTAGCCTATGTCCTTCCCCGTGACACAGGCTACCTGCATGCCAAATTTCATAAAGATTGGTCAAGGCGTTGAAGCGTGAAAAGGTAACAAACAAACAAACACATTTTCACATTTATAATATTAGTAAGGATTTGAGTGCGTTTGACTGCAACTCACCTGATGGTAAGTGATGATGCAGTCGAGGATGGTACACGCAAACTGAAATAATGCCTATTCACTCTTGCCTTGAAGATCCCCAAATTATAGGAATCGGGAAACACTGACGCAGGCAAGGAGTTCCACTCCTGCGCTGTACGCATAATAAATGAAGAAGCGTAACGATTCGTGCGAAAAGGTGGAACATCAACAACAGAGGTGCAACCCCTCCCTGCGTCTCGTTGACCGATGGTGGAATGGAGCAGGGGGAATGAGGTCGTGAAGTTCTTGCGCGCACTCTCCGAAATGAATTCGATAGGATACCGATAGACAGGCGACTTTGCGGCGAATGATATCGTGAAAAAAGAAAGGACTCCATCGGCTTTGAAGGTGTGGTTCGTTTGGGGGTCCAAGTGGTGTCATTCTAGAGGGCCGTCACAGTCGGGGTAGAAATCTATAGCTGTGGTTATAGAATAAGATATTTTTGAAGTGCTAGAGCAGCTCTAGTGTAAGATGTCGATTCCGCGAGAATCTCCCAGAGCTTGGGCTGATAGGAGACATAGTTGAATAATTACTAAATTATTAACTATATTTTGAGTCGAGCGTCGCTGGCGTAACGGCTGGGGCCGCTACCTCCTGTCCGGAAGGTCGTGGTTCGAATCCTGCCACGTACCAATGTGTTTTTAAATTTCGAGTTCATAATATGTATAGTGACTAAGGCCCGATCGCCCTAATTCAGGGTAGGCTCGAGCCCCTCGGATGGGACGTATATGGGCCCAGAGTGCTCGTCGAAGACGCCCGCTGGATGGTGACATACAACAGCATCCGCCAGCTGGGGATGAAGCCTAGGGCACTCGTCGACGATGCCGGATGGATGGTGACCTACAGCAGCATCCCCCAGGGATGTAGCCCAGGGAGCTTGTCAACGACGTGGGCTGGATGGTGACCTACAGCAGCATCCCCCAATAGAGGATGAAGTCCAGGACGCTCGTCAATGACGCCGGCTGGATGGTGACCTACAGCAGTATCCCACATCAGGAGATCAAGCCCAGAGCGCTCGTCGACGACCCCGGCTGGAATGTGACCAACAGCAGCATCCGCCAGAAGGGGATGAAACTCTACGCTGCCCGGCAGGCCTGGACTCACGCAAGCGACTGCCCAATCAGGAAGACAATCGAATGACAAAAAAAAACTTGTCAACACTGTTCCCTCAGAATGAGAATCTGTGTGTAGATAGCAATTTTTAGGTAATTCACCTAGTTTATATTTGTGTTTTATTGTAGTATACGTTGAATGATGTATCAAGCAATTTTTAAATTCAATTAATCTTTTAAATAATATATTCACAAGTTTGCTCTTAATTTACACTGCCGAGTACGCTATGATACCGTAATACGCATTACTTTCATTCAGATAAACAGAAAATAGGTATTGTATGTGTTTTTGGAAACAATTACGTATCGCAATGCTCTATAAATAATAACAGCTGAAATAACATTAATATTATTTATTAATGACGTGACTCCTCGGTTTCTTGATAACATGACATATAATTAATTATTTGTGACGCATTGAAACAAAGAGTTAAACAATTGAAAAATGTGGACGATAACAGTTTACAAGTAATAAAACATGTAGCCACGCGTGATATTATTACCTATATTATGAGGAACAACAAAGCAGTAAACAATTCAAAAATTAACGTTTTTTTCTAATAGCAGCGGCCGTGCTCGACTTGGTGAGGGCACTGTTGTGCCCCCAGATCAATATTTTCGCCAAAAAGATTCTGTTTCCATGTACATATGTATATATTCACTCGATATAAATAAATAGAGTTAATACGTTACTATATGAAAACATGGAAACGGAATCTTTTAGGGGAAAAAATAGATCTGGAGGCACAGCAGTGCCCTCGCCAAGTCGAGCACGAGTCGGCTCATGATCGGCGTATTATCCTTTTTTCGAAGCAATTCAAGGTACTTTTAAGCCCCTTCGAAGCATCTTCGTTCTAGATATAGGTGAAAGTCTGATATTATAGTAATCAATAGCACTTACAGAACCTACGTTTACCCCTAAATCACAAGTTTACACCTAATATAGTTTGCAAAATATCTCAATTCAAAGTTCCCTAATTTTCTCACGGACTCAAATGACTCACCGATTATCAAAAATCAAAAGTACTTCTAGCTTACCTAAAAACTTTAAATTTAGTACCCGTACAAAGAAAAAACTTTTAAAATGAGGATCAGCCCCTATTTCATCTTTCTTAACCCGATAAGGACCATTATTATTATTATTAGGTGGGACGCCTGCGGGGTACAGGCGGGTGTTCAAGTCTCTAGGTAGACTTATTACACTCTGTTATATGTTGGACCTCGGTGGCATTCCACTCAAACCTTGAGCTCCTACCATACTCCGTTATGCGCAAGTCAGAAAATGTGAATCTATGAATTGTTTAAATAATAAGCATAAGAAAGTAAAATCATCTACATAATATCTAATCAGACTTACTACTCTAACAAAATGTTTAACGGCCATGTGACTCGTTTTCTTTTACTTGGCTCTTTTTTCATCTCACAACTTTTTATGACCAAGTAATCTTAATCGAGACTTGGCACGTTTTTACAGAATGTTTTTCTGGGATAAGTTTTTCTTAAGTTAGAGGTATTTTATAGATAAACACTACATATAAAGTTAATATAAACACAACATAGGATTCCCTATTTAGTCAGTTACCTTATATTACAATAAATCTCAATTTTAAGTTCTATTCATGTTCATTCATAAATAAATTTCATTTAATTTTGCTCACGGTTCAGTTCGTTAAAAGTCAAGCCAATGCCAACATTTGTAGAGCTTTCAAAGTATGTTATTTTTGTGTGCGAGCGGAAGTAGAATTCGGAATTACATTTAAGGATATAGTGGCCTATAGCCTATATATAGTGGTCAAGGGTTTACCAATTGTGAATAAAAAAAGAAAAAAAATAGGAAAATCATTGTTATTATTTTTTCGACTAAGGTGGGGTTTGAAGCAATTGATAACAAACACTGGAGCGTCGGCGGCGTAACGGCTAGGGCCACCGCCTCCTGCCGGGAGGTCGTGCTTCCGTGCTTCGAATCCTGCCACGTACCAATGTGATTTCGAATTTAGATTTCATATGTACGTTTATCCGACGCTCTTACGGTGAAGGAAAACATCGTGAGGAAACCTGCCCACGCCAGAAACTCGCAGGTTGTGTGTGAAGTCGACCAACCCGCACTGGGCCCGCGTGGTCGACTAAGGCCCGATCGCCCTAATTCAGGGTAGGCTCGAGCCCCTCGGTGGGGACGTATATGAGCTGATATGATGACTGGGGATTTGAATGGCAACCCGGTTTAGGATGTTTTTGGATTTAGATTTAAAATTATACGTAAATTATGCATCAGGACGGAAAATTAAATCTTGTAATTGTAATACCCAAAAAGTGGGACATCGGGGCGTAAAGAAGGAGGTCTGACAACGCTGCTGGAGAAACCCTTGTCCCAGCAGTGGGGACGCTTAAAATTGCTAATTTGAGGGAGCGAACGTTAAAGACAATACGATAAAAGTAAAAGTTGTAGAGAAGCTTTCTTTGATAATAATTACAATTATTTTATTTTTATTTTACTACTCTTTTATTCCACTCAAATCTCGATGCTTCATTAATAAAAAATATACATTGTACGAGTAAATATTTATCATTACTACTTACGATGTAATTTTAACAACTTACGTAATGTTAACATAAATATTGTGAGTTATTGTTTTAGGTACAGCCCGAGAAAAATAAATTGCGATCAGGATCCTTGTGTGCATATGCGTGTATACATGTGTGTGAGAGAGTGTGTGTGTGAGGGTGTGTGTGATTACTTGGTCACCTTGTCACCTACTGGCGTAACTAAATTGCTTATCATTTATAGAAAGCAACGGTAGTTTGAATAATATATGAATATTGCACAACGTAAAAATTTATGAATTTGATTTCAATATCATAAAATCTCAAAAAAAAATAAGAACACAATACACAATAAAAAATCAAAAGGACCCAAAAATCGGACCAAACCTCTATTAGATGATTTGACTAGCTAGAGAAATTTAAATAAATATATATATAAACACTGATGTTTGGCGGCAAGACTTAGATAAGATGGTGGTAGCTAGCCAGACGGGCTATGAAAATGCCCTACCACCAACCAAACCGAGTCTTACCCCGCTGGGAATCGAACCCGCGATCTCCTGGTGTGAAGCGAATGAAAAAACCATTACGCCACGGAGGCGGTTAAAATTGATTGATTGATAATAACAAATCCTTTAGTTACGTACCTACGTTTAGTTAAAACTCTCACATTTTCGCATTTACTGTGTGTTATATAAGGTCTAACAAAGTTAGCTGAAACTATTTTAACTGGTGCTTCTACCCATGAAACTGAACAACTTTCCCCATGAAACCCATAGTCAAATCTCAAAAAAAAAATTGAACTTCCCATACTAAGTTGGCTGATCAGCTGATCGAGTTAGTATGGGAGAGCCAATTTTTTTTTCGATTTTTTATGGGTTCTATGGGGAAAGTTGTTCAGTTTCATGGGTAGAAGCACCAGTTAAAATAGTTCAGCTAGTTTTGTTAGAACTTATATACTCAGGATTGATTCACGGATTTTTTTTATTTTATTTATTTGGCACAACAACAGTTTATAAAGGATAATTTAAAAAATACTTTGAATCTAGAACAAGGGCTTACCAATTGTGAATAAAAAAAAAAAAAAAATTTGTTAAAAATGCACCTTGGATAAACCAGTGTTGTTTTTTTCTTAGGGGCGCGTGCAGCGTACGTGGCGCGTGGGCCGGCGCGGGTCTGCGCGGGCACAGCATGCTGGCCACCGTCAAAGGCTTCTGGAAGGTGTGCCGCTATGGGGACCTCTACATGGTGAGAGACTTTCCTTGCCTTGCTACTTATGCGACCCTAGTAGATTAAACTTTATTATGTTCCTCCCTTATGGGAATTCCAAGTCCTCGTCATTTATATACAGTCCAGTTCCCTTAAGGCACATGTCCCATCGCCGCCGACGAGGTAGCGACTAACTAGACTATTTTCTCATTCAACTCGCTCAAGAAAAGTACAAGAGATGTGAATCCCGTTTCAATAAAAGATATACATAATTATACTAATATTTAATCGCCGGCAGTATGAACAGTCAGCGATTAACTATTAATATATGTATCTTAAAAGCGTCGGTCGCGTAACCATGCGTAACGGCCTGGGCCGCCCCCTCCTGTCCGGGAGGTCGTGGTTCGAATCATGCCACGTACCAATATGATTTCAGGTTTCTTACGGTGAAGGTAAACATCGTGAGGAAACCTGCACACGCCTGCACACTCGCAGGTTGTGTGTGAAGTCTACCAACCCGCACTGGTCCCGCGTAGTCATCTAAGGCCCGATCGCTCTAATTTAGGGTAGGCACGAGCCCCTCGGTGGGGACGCATATAAGCTGATATCATCATATGTATCTTATTTATTGACACGGGATCTACATCTATTGTACGTTTCTTTAACGATAAAATAGTCCATAGTTTGTCTACATGTGCCTAATTAACGGTTTTTGCAGCCCCCTATAATAAAAATGGGTTCTGATTTCTATCCACCTAGTAACTGGTTCGGTAGCTATAATCAGGATCAGAGGCAAACTGCTAGCCACCGTCAAAGGCATCTGAAAAATGTGCTTCAATAGGGACCTCTATAGAGTGAGCGATTACTTGCTACCTATTTATGCAACAATAGTACATAGGATTATGTGGTCCTGTTATGGGAGTCACAATTTTGCCTATACGAGGGGAGTTCAATAATTCTCCTTGGAAAGAAATAATTTGTTGTGTCGTGTCGGAAAGTGTTCTTGAAAATGGATAAAATTAAAGTTCGCGAGGTAATGAAATATCTCTAAATTTTTTTTTGGTACGGAGCAGGTAAATCAAGACTTGAGAGCAATATTAGGGGTTCACGCTCCTCCATTTCATTTCATATTTATTGGAATATCATAATTAATTCTACGGTTATCCATATTCTACGGTTGCGCGTTGGACTGCTAAGTTTAAGCGAGATAGAACTTCCACTAACGACGACCCACGCACGAGACGCCCTATATCGACAGTGACAGAACAAATGATTAAAAATGTCGAAAACATTGTTTTGGCGAATCGTCGTGTTACTGTTTGTTTTATAGCAGAAGAAGTGAAGATTTCGATAGGAAGTGCCCATAATATTATAAACGACCATATGGGTATGAATAAGTGTCAGCGCGCTGGGTGCTCGCAGAATGCTTTCTGACACGCAGAAACAAACGAGACTGAAAATTTTACAAAGCTATTTGGATTTCTTATAACAAGATCCTGATCGGCTTTTTGCTCGATTTATAACCATGGACGAAACATGGCTCCACCATTATGACCTGGAACCGAAAAAAACTTGGAAGAGACTGTCATCTCCAACTCCGAAGAAATTTTAGGCGATTCCATCTGCCGGTAAGATCATGGGTTTTTCTGGGATAGCCAAAGGGATGGTAAAGATCCAATACCTTAATCATGGAGCCACTATTACGGGGAATTTGTACGCAGGACAAATAACAAAGTTGCGCGAGAAAATACGCAAGAAACGGCGTGGTAAACTCGCTTATGATGTTTTGTTTCACCAAGACAACGCCCTCGTAAGTTCAGAGATGCGATGGCTGCCATTCAAGAAGCTGGCTTCCAATTGATGGAACATCCTCCATATTAACCGGACCTTGCTCCTAGTGATTTCTACCGATTTCCGCGGTTAAAGGAACATCTCAGAGGCCAGAAATTTTCAAGATGATGACGCAGTATAGTTGTCACCGGACACGATTTTTTAAAGGATGTAAAAAAAAAGATTTTTAAAAAAAGGGAATTATAGGTTTGAAATAAGATATACAAAGTGTATAAAACTGAAAGATGACTACATTGAAAAATAAAATAACATTTGATAAAAGACAATTGCGTAATACTCTTTATCACTTTTTATTGAACACCCCTAGTAGAGTAATTGCAAAAAATACATAGTACCTATAGTAAAAGAAGCTTAAACATTAGATTTTTTTTTATTAAAAATTTGATTGCGTTTGGCTGCACCTCACCTGATGGTAAGTGCCGATGCAGCCGAGGATATGACACGCAAGCTCAAATAGTGCCTATTTACTAATAACATTCATTAATTCCTATAATTTGGGGATCTTCAAGGCAAGAGTGAATAGGCATTATTTGAGTTTGCGTGTACCATCCTCGACTGCATCATCACTTACCATCAGGTGAGTTGCAGTCAAACGAACTCAAATTTTTAATAAAAAAATAAATAAATAATTAAATAACAGTAGTTTATGAATCATTTCACTTATGTTTAGCAATTCTGAGAGCTTTGCCGGTTACTTTGGTTCTCCTACGGATCTCCTCGTTTCTGATTCGATCACGCAGAGAAACTCCGAGCATAAGTGGCAGTGGGCGGGGCACGTAGGTCGTAGAACAGATGGCCGTTGGGGGCAGTAAAGTTCTTGAGTGGCAACCGCGCACCGGAAAACGTAGCGTAGGTAGGCTCCCACTCGGTGGACCGATGACCTGGTGAAGGTCGCGAGAAGCCGCTGGATGCGGGCAGCGCAGAACCGGTCGTCATGGAAATCCTTGGGGGAGGCCTATGTCCAGCAGTGGACTTCCGTCGTCAGGTGATATGATGATGATGATGAATCATTTCATAGTGTCAGCAGTTTCATACACTACTTTATATAATCTCATACATTGTGATTGAACCTACTAAATAAAGTATCGAAGTTAAAAGAGTAAGAAAAAAAAACATGACGAAATTCAGAAAAATAAAACGTATAAATGCGCATAAATGCATGCGCTAAAGCGGGCGCTGTCATAGACAGGTAAAAATTGAAATCAAAACTTTTAGTAATATGCGACCCGCATATTTATCATTATAACTCATATAATATGACCGCACCGAGGTGCTCGAGCCTACCCTGAATTAGGGTGATCGAGCCTTAGTCGATCACGCGGGCCCAGTGTGGGTTAGTCGACTTCACACACAACCTTCGAGTTTCTTCGCAGGCGTGTGCAGGTTTCCTCACGATGTTTTTCCTTCACCGTAAGAGCGTCGGATAAACGTATGTAATATGAAATCGAAATTCGAAAACACATAGGTACGTGGCAGGATTCGAACCACGACCTCCCCGAACAGGAGACAGCGGTCCCAGCCCTGATATTAAATGTTCCATCGTCCTTGGTGTTATGAACTTCTTGGATTTGCCCCGTATCGTGTTGCTAAAAAAAATCTTGCAACATTATTTTGTTAGAGCTAAAGTGTAATAGTAATGATTCTATTTTTAAATTTCGGTATAGTGTTTATAAAGTTTGTCAATGTAACCTCTTTTTGAAGTTCTTATTCGAAATTTACAAGAGGCATAGACAAGATATATTTATTGTGATTATAAATTTTTGAATAGAAAGAACATCATAAACTTAAAACGATTCAAATAATTAATCGGTTTCATTATCTATGACATTTATCGAATTACTGGTTGCATAATGAGTAATGACTAATAAATTGGGTGCAAACAAGATAGCCACAAATCACTTAATTATTGGCTAATATCCAAAATCAAATCAAATCAAAATCAAAAATAATTAATTTTTAAATAGGTGCTTACACACACTTTTAAATAGTCAAAAAAAAGAAAAATACTTATTGTCTATTACATAATGTCATGATACAGATTACAGTCTCAGGTAATGGTATTTGTTATAGAATCAACATATTTATTTATTTATTGTTTATTGTACACAGTAAATGAGAGATACATAAGTAGAAAAACATAAGATTTACAATTGGTATGCTTAACTCTGTAAGAGTTTTCTGCCAACAAACCAGTAAATGAGAAAGAAATGAAATACGAACGGGTAGAGGCGTGTACAAATTTGGTATTATAAATGTAAAAAAAAAAACTATAAGATATAAGTTGCTAAGTATTATGTTACTTATAATATAACAAATACGTATAAGTTAATAATAATATACCTATAATATACATACATAAATAAATAATAATAAAAAATAATAATATACTTACTACATACACAAAATAAATAATAAACATACATAATAATAATATAATACATACCTATAGTGTTGCAATATAGAGAAAGCAAGTCAGGTCAGGTATATCTTTGTCATTTACATAATCTTTTATTTTATAGTATCCTCTAGAGCACAACCGTTTTTTGACATGAGTCTTGAATTTGTTCTCTGACAAACTAGTTACATTTTCTGGAATTTTATTGTACAATCTTTTCCCACAAATGACTTTTTAACCTTACTCAGTCTCGAAAAGGCTATATCTATTTTATTTACATTTCTTAAATTCAAATTATGTCTGTCACTGTTTTTAGGAAATAAATGTAAATTTTTACGAACGAACGTACATAATATTTTCATATACAAATTGACTAGCAACAGTTAAAATATTGATTTCTTTGAATATATTTTTTAACGACTAACGTGATTGCATCTGATAGATTGCGCGGATAGCTCTTTTCTGCAAGATGAAAATAGTTTCTATATCAGCCGCATATGCCATAAGACATTATACTATGGAAGTAACTAAAATACACTAGTCTCGCAGTACCTACATCCGTTAACTGTCTTATTTTCTTTACGGCATAAACAGCTGAACTAAGCCTTTGCGCTAAAGTTTCAGTGTGTGGTCCCCATTGAAGTGAAACATCCAAAGTTATAACAAGGAAACCGTAGTATTTACAAATTCTAATTTATTACTGTCTAACATTACACTATTATTGACCTTTTTTACATTAGGCAAACAGAATTTTATACATTTTGTTTTCTTAGCATTTAATAATAAGTTGTTCACAGTAAACCAGTTCAGTATCTTCGAAAGAGTGTTATTTACTTCGTCAATTTCGTTTTCTTTCCTATTCACTTTAAAAATAAGAGAAGTATCATCCGCAAACAACACAATATTTGACAGATGTTGCACCATAAAAGGCAAATCGTTTACGTAAACAAGGAAAAGAAAAGGCCCTAATAAGGAACCCTGGGGCACACCCAATTTCACTATAGATCCAGATGAGTTCGTGCCATTTACTTGTACTTTTTGTGTTCTGTTGTCTAAATACGAATTTAAAAGACTGAGAGCCCCATCCTCTACACCATAATGCTTAATTTCACAAGTAATGTTTGGTATTCAACACAATCAAATGCCTTAGACAATTCCGTACTACGGAACCGCTACTACCTAACCTGTATTTTTGCAACGCTGCAGACACGATTCCGAGAGTTTCGCTCGAACCAAACGCTTAAAACGCAGAAAACAATATTCAAAATCAAAATAAACGTAGCAAAAATTCATTTTAATACTAACAGTTAAGATTATCAATGAATATATAGAGATTACGTTACGGAACGTGGCGTGGCCGGCAAGTCGTCCTCGACCATGGGTAGACAATGGGACCTTTAACACACACGTAAATAGTGTTGCGGTCAAGTTCACTGACGGATTCACGCTGCTACGTTACGTATCTGACAAGGTCTGCTTACCTTAGGTCAATGGCTTTTTGTTACTATTTTTTTTTTGCCATTGATGTTTCGATTAAAATTGCAGTAGTTCTATGGTTACAACTAGAAAAAAAGGGTTCAAAGGGGATATTTTTTTCTTTAGTTTATATCATATCCTGTAAATTACAAAACAATTTTCTTTTCAAAAAAATCCTGAATTGAAGTAAACAGTGGTTACAAAGTTGGTCGTTGGAGGCGGTATCCAAATATCGCAGTAACGTGGCGCTTTAGTTTAAATGCAACTATACATTTGTATTTGCATTCCCTATACAAATCCAACTCCCTATAAAAAATATATATAAGAGTTTAATCGTGTGGAACGCTTTCGAAAAAAAAACGATTTTTAACCTATGTTAACCCTGAAGGTTCATTCTCAACATTTTTTGGAAATCGGATGAGAAACTTCGGAGATTACCTCTTCTTACATCCACAGTAATATTATAATTATAATATGTAAGCAAAGACAACTTCCTTAATTATGATATCACGTAATTTTATGTCGCCATACCCAATAGAAGCCTATTTACATTTGATAAATTATATTAAAATTGGTAGAAAATAATGTTAGTTTTACGCCAAACAGGTCAAGTGTATTATTAATCAACGACACATGGAGTCATCATTCACGACAAACCTAAAAAAACCGCGCGACGACCTTAAAGTTCCACCTTAATAATTAATTAACTATGGACATGTGCATCGGTGGACCGATGACCTGGTGAAGGTCGCGGGAAGCCGCTGGATGCGGGCAGCGCAGAACCAGCCGTCGTGGAGATCCTTGGGGGAGGCCTATGTCCAGCAGTGGACGTCCTTCGGCTGGTATGATGATGATGATGTGCATCGTGTACAGAGGGCAGCACATCAAGCTGGACACTCGTAGTGCGATTCTGATTCATATGCATGCGGCATAACAACGGTACAAAGTCCAAAGTGTCTAGCTTGATGTGCTGGCCTGTGTACATCTGGTTATCTTGGGAAGCTTCCCCTCAGCGTTTAAAACAATCGAATAATTAATTGACCGTATAATAACTTACTACATGCATTATTTAATTTGTGGTATAGCAACACCCACCAGGGTAGGATGTTGGAGGAGTAGACTGCTTAGGAAATGCTTGCATTGGATAAATTAAGTGGATTGTGAACCCACGGCGAAAATTCGACTTTTCATACAAACGGCGATAACGATTTTCACCACTTAAATGTTAACTGATTTGAACCTATTTTTGATAGGTAGAACAAAAGCCAGGCTTATACGTTTCGTTTTTTTAATTACTGATTATAAATTTTAAAAAATGGCCGAAATTAGTTTTGTATGAAACCACGTGAATGACAATAAAATTAAACTTATTAACTTTATCGAAAAAACAAAAACGTACAAGCCTAGCTTTTGTTCTGACTTACAACATATCAAAAATTGGTCTTAATCGTTTAACATTTAAGAGGTGAAAATCGTCATCGCCTTTTGTATGAAAAGTCGCAGCTTCACAATCCTCTTAAGACGCCTAGAGTTTTACAATACTGCCTACAAAAAAGAAGTGTATTGTTTTCGGTCTAATGTACTCGTAGGTACATATTTTTGTGTGTTTATTTATTTCACGTTATCTTCTAAACGGCTTGATCGATTTTAGAGTTCGAGGTATCGTTAGATTAGTCTTGATCCCGTGAGTGATAAAGGATTAATTTTACTCGACTTCCCAAAAAAGAGGGGGTAATGTTTTTAAGCAGTCGTGTGTCTATTAAAATTTTAATTTTACTCAATATATTTCATAAAGAAATTGAGTTAGATTGCAATAGCATAATAAATAGCCTAAAACACACAACAAACAATAAATATGAGTCCAATACCCATGCTCGCCTGGATGCAATGGTGGCGTATCTGGAGTCGGGCCCTTCCTTATCCTCTAATAATTATGGTCGAGGGCAGCGACGGCTGGCTCTCGTAACCGGGCGCTGTCCATGTGAACTGCCCTATTCTTTTCAAAGGCATTAATAATAAATTCAATAATTTTAATGCATGATTGTTTGCTAATAACTTCTCGTGTATATTGTTTTCATGTTCTAATGACATTATTTATCAATGATTTTATTTGACGTTTTTAACCAATGAATTGTCATTATGTAATTATTATTTCATGACCATTAGAAAAATTAACTATGTAACTATGCGCCAAATTTGAATAAGCATTTTAAAAATTAAAAAAAAATAACATTATTTGTTGCGTACCATAAAATAACCGAATAGAAAAAAAAAACCAACTGTTACTTAACTTGATTGCAAAAATAATAACATGCTATTTCAGACTCATTTTCAGATCGTTTAGGAATGGCCTTGACATTGCAACTCGTTACGTCTACCACGTTCATTATCATTATCGTGTGTGTGTGACTGTGTGTATGTGACAGTGTTCAATGTATGGGTGTGCCATGGTGACACTGAAAATTTTGTCCAATAGGGTAGTTATTCAAATTCAAAACAATTTATTTCAAATAGGTGTTTACACACACTTTTAAATAGTCAAAACAAAAAAAAATATTGTATATTACAAATAATGTCATGATTCAGATTATTGGAAAGATGACAGTTGCACTCTGTAAATCTTACGATTAGAATGACAGCTGCACCAAAAATTGGCAATTGATGCTATTTTTAACCGACTTCCAAAAAGGAGGAGGTTCTCAATTCGACTGTATGTTTTATATGTGTGTTACCTCACAACTTTTGACTAAGTGAACCGATTTTGATGATTCTTTTTTTATTTGAAAGCTAGTGCTTTCCGTGTGGTCCCATATAAATTTTATCAAAATCGGTGTAGTACTTTAATAAAAAAAATAACAATAACTAAAAATAATAATGCAAAAATGTACTAAGTTGTTGCGATGGAAGTCGTTTTTTTTTAACGCGTTTAGCGTTTTCAATTATTTATTTCGATCTATAGTCGGTTACCTAAAGAAATAAGTACAAACATAAAATGGACGTATCATGCAGAAAATGTACGCCTCGCCAGTTTTATGATAATGTATGAATTTATGAGATATTCATGAGTAATCAGAGTTATATACTTTTTATCATT
The DNA here is from genome assembly GCA_947284805.1 of Coleophora flavipennella. Classification (NCBI taxonomy): domain Eukaryota; kingdom Metazoa; phylum Arthropoda; class Insecta; order Lepidoptera; family Coleophoridae; genus Coleophora; species Coleophora flavipennella. The sequence continues at coordinate 1,995,552 of OX369274.1, read as the reverse complement.
CATCAAAATTTTGATACGATTTTTCAAAATTCTAAAAGTCAAAGAATCCTTACAATATAATACATGTGAAAACGTGTTTGTTTGTTATTTTTTCACGCTTTAACAACTTGACCAATCTTGATGAAATTTAGCATGCAGGTAGTCTGTGGCACGGTGAAGGACATAGGCTACTTTTTATCCCGTGAAAATAGCATAGTCTCATGCTGTTCCTGAGAGAACTGAAAAAATACTCTTTTTTTTGTTTATTTCTTCAGCATCGCAACGAAATAATGGATTGTTGTGATTTTTTGCACACTTTTAATACACAGATGTGAAAACTTTCAACTGTCTTTATTACTTTCATTAAATACAGCCCGCTCATAGACAGGCGAACGGATGGACGGCGGAGGCTTAGTAATAGGGTCCCGTTGGAAACGGAACCCTAAAAAGTAAAAAATAGCTTAACCTAATAAAATGATATATCTAATTGGCGATGTAGCAAAAAACTCTGTTATTTTAATACTTAGTATTTTTGACGTTTATATAATTTATAATTTTTAGCATTTATTGTTAAAGCGGCAACAGAAATACATCATCTGTGAAAATTTCAGCTGTCTAGGTATCACGGTTCATGAAATACCTACAGCCTGGTGACAGACAGACGGACGGACAGCGGAGGCTTAGTAATAGGGTCTCATTTTTACCCTTTGGGTACGGAACCCTAAAAAGGAATAAAAAATGACCATGACGTTTTGCAATATTTTCCGCAGGCATCGCTATAAAATTAAACATTATCCACACATGCGGTCGCAGTGTGTAGTGTGGTGCCACCGCACGCGGATGCTGCTGCCCATCCTGTAATGTATATCCCTTTGACACCTCGAAAAGATGGGAACAGTTAAGAAAAACCAGAGATAATTTAATTATACTCATGATCATATCAGCTCATATACGTCCCCACCGAGGGGCTTGAGCCTACCCTGCATTAGGGCGATTGGGCCTTACTCAACCATGCGGGCCCAGTGCGGGTTGGTCGACTTCACACAAAACCTTCGTGTTTCTTCGCAGGCGTGTGAAGATTTCCTCAAGATGTTTTCTTCCATCATAAAACGTAGCCCCCATACTACGATCTCATTATCATACTCTACTTTTTCAAGCGACTTCCAAAAAGGAGGAGGTTCTCAATTCGTCTGTATGTTTTTTTTTTAAATGTTTGTTACCTCAGAACTTTTGACTGGGTGAACGTCGTGATCCCTTTCACATTAGTTTGCCTTTTTAACAGCGAATGCCTCTTGGTTGCCATAGCAACGAATGGGCACGCCGACGCAAAGCTTGCGCCAGAAACCTTTACGAAAATAACCGATATTATTTTTAATATTAAGGAAGATGGAAAAATAAAGCGTAACTGTTTGTTTATACATTCATTACACGATATTTTAGTCTTCATGGAAAACATGCCATGTATCTACATCAATCAATATGCATTATACTCATACATAGATGTACATAATAGAACATGTACACACCTAGGTAATCAGACATTTGGTTTAGTGCCAAATTGAATTTTTCACTGACGCACATCCGATGAGTTCAATGTTTTATATTTTATACTAATGTTCCTTCAATTTTTCATTACATTACGAACGGCTACAAAATTTTCAAGAAACTTAATTCATAACATCGGATGGATTAAATTAAACTCGATATCGGATGAGTAGTTTGAAGCTATTATGTATTACTAGCTGTTTCCCGCGGCTTCACCCGCGTGGACAACGTTTCTATGACTTTTCAAAGGCGGTGGAAAAAAGTAGCCTATGTGTTAACCCAGGTCCTAATCTGTTTACCTACCAAATTTCAGCCAGATTCGGTTAGTAGTTTTTGCGTGAAAGAGTAACAAACATACATCCATACATTCTTACAAACTTTTGCGTTTATTATATTAGTAGGATAGTAGAATGTATTAAGACAACAATAATACCTACACAGTGTTAAATTAATTAACATTCCGTTAGCTTTTGGACTTAGCTATGCCCGTTTCGCACATACTTCTCGGAAAGTTGGATACTGTAGAGTCTAAACTAGAGTCTTGTCTTGTCTAATTGTTGATGACAAGTCCCTCAACAAGTGGGTCTTAAAAACATAACAATACAACATGGACAAGACAAAAATGCCCAAATGTCCGTGTCGCACCCAACTCCTCTGAAGGTTATAGGCTCTACACTCGAAGTTATTGACAAATATGTATACCTAAGACAAACGGTTCAGTTAGGTAGGTCCAACTTCGTGAAAGAGATCAATCGTCGAATCCAACTCGGCTAGGCAGCTCTCGGGAATATCTTTACGTTCTTAAAACAGCAGTGTCTCAAGACTGAGCTGTTTGTTGTGAGTTGCCATTGATGGCAACGGAACTGAGACATGCATGGTCGCTTACCATGGGCTGGAAAGCTCAAGGTCACCAAAAGGACGATAAAATGAGTATTCGGGGTTACCCTATGCGAGGGCTTTAGAAATAATGAGATCCATAGGAGAACCAAGGTAACCAACATAGCTCACAGAATTGCTAAACTTCAGTGACAGTGTTTGAAACCATAGCTCGTAGATCAGATGGTCGTTGGCACAGTAAAGTTCTCGAGTGGAAATCACGCATTGGAAGACTTAGCGTAGGGAGACCTCCCCACTCGGTAGACAGACGACCTGGTGTAGGTCGCGGGAACAGCAATGGACGTCTTTCGGCTAATATGAAAATGATGAACAATTTTGCCCTAAACTTGATAAATAAAAACAATAAATACATCGAAACCGTTCAGGTTTTTTAAATTTTATTTCCTGCGGTGTTATTTGAATTTTATTTGAAGTCGGTAAAAAACTAGCAAAATTGGATGAGGTTTGACTGAATATTTCGCTAAAATTAACTATTTTATATTTTTGGATTTTTATTTTATGGTCTTCAAAAAGCCTAAACAGCGAAAGTGGACATGGTTGCATCCCAATGGCGTAACGAAGAACGAGATCGACTTCATCTTGTCGACAAGAAGGCAAATATTCAATGATGTCTCTGTGATCAACTCAGTCAAAACAGGAAGCGATCACCGAATGGTAAGAGGCACATTGAATCTAAAGACCAAGCTAGAAAGATGTCGACTGATGAAGTCCACACTCAGACCAGCGCCCATCCAGTTCCAAAACCCCGAAAACTTTCAGCTCGAGTTGCACAATCGCTTCGAATGCCTAGGAGACTGCGAGAATGTGGACGATTATAACGACAGGTTCGTGGAAATTGTCCAAACGGTCGGGTCTAAGATTTTCAAAACTCGCCGTTCAAACAGAACCAAAAAAATCTCTGACTTGACCAGCAACCTCATGGAAGAAAGACGAAGATTGGTTTTGCAGTCCTCTGAAGACGCTACTCAGTATCGGCAACTAAACAGGCAGATCTCTAAGTCTCTAACTCGCGATTTGCGCCACTATAATACAAATTGTATTAAAGAGGCGATTGAGAACAACAAAGGCTCAAAAGTGTTCGCGAGAGATCTGTCTGTTGGTCAAAGTCAACTGACCAAGCTGAAGACTGAGGACGGCAGGATCATATCGTCTAAGACTGAGTTGCTGGAAGAAGTTGAGAAGTTCTACTGACAATTGTACACGACCACACGTCTGCCTGTCAGCGATCTGGCTAAAGACCCAAGAGCTAGACTTACCCGACACTATACCGAAGATATCCCGGACGTCAGCCTGTACGAGATTAGAATGGCTCTTAAACAGCTTAAAAACAATAAGGCACCGGGTGATGATGGAATTACGGCTGAACTTCTGAAAGCAGGTGGAACACCGGTACTTAAAGCTCTTCAGAAATTATTTAATTCCCTTATACTTGAAGGACAAACGCCTAAGGCATGGCACAGAAGTGTGGTCGTGCTTTTCTTCAAAAAGGGCGACAATACCCTGCTGAAGAACTACAGACCCATCTCACTTCTGAGCCATGTCTACAAACTGTTTTCGAGGGTCATTACGAATCGTCTCGCACGCAGGTTTGACGACTTCCAGCCTCCCGAGCAAGCCGGTTTCCGAAAAGGATTTAGTACCATAGACCACATACATACGCTGCGGCAGATTATACAGAAGACCGAAGAGTACAATCAGCCACTATGCTTGGCGTTCGTGGACTATGAGAAAGCCTTCGATTCGGTCGAAACCTGGGCTGTGTTACAGTCTCTCCAGAGGTGCCAAATTGACTATCGATACATCGAAGTGCTGAAGTGTTTGTATGAAAACGCCACCATGTCGGTTCGCCTCCAGGATCAAAACTCGGAACCTATCCAGCTGCAGCGAGGGGTGAGACAGGGAGACGTTATATCTCCGAAACTGTTCACCGCCGCCCTGGAAGATGTTTTTAAGCTTTTGGACTGGGGTGGACTCGGCATCAATATCAACGGCGAGTACATCACCCACCTTCGATTCGCTGACGATATCGTGGTCATGGCTGAGACTATGGACGACTTAGGCACAATGCTCGATGGCCTCAGTAGAGCCTCTCAACAAGTGGGTCTTAGAATGAACATGGACAAGACGAAAATTATGTCAAACGTCCGTGTCATACCTACTCCTCTGAAGGTTGGAGGCTCTACACTCGAAGTTGTTACCGAATATGTATACCTGGGACAAACAGTCCAGTTAGGTAGGTCCAACTTCGAGAAAGAGATCAATCGTCGAATCCAACTCGGCTGGGCAGCGTTCGGGAAGCTTCGCAATATCTTTACGTCCCAGATACCGCAGTGTCTTAAGACCAAGGTCTTCGACCAATGTGTGTTGCCAGTGATGACGTACGGAACTGAGACATGGTCGCTTACTATGGGCCTCATAAGAAGGCTCAAGGTCACCCAAAGGGCAATGGAGCGTGCTATGCTCGGAGTTTCTCTGCGTGATCGAATCAGAAACGAGGAGATCCGTAAGAGAACCAAAGTAACCGACATAGCTCTCAGAATTGCTAAACTTAAGTGGCAGTGGGCGGGGCACATTGCTCGTAGAACAGATGGCCGTTGGGGCAGTAAAGTTCTCGAGTGGCGACCACGCACCGGAAAGCGTAGTGTAGGAAGGCCTCCCACTCGGTGGACCGATGACCTGGTGAAGGTCGCGGGAAGCCGCTGGATGCGGGCAGCGCAGAACCGGTCGTCGTGGAGATCCTTGGGGGAGGCCTATGTCCAGCAGTGGACTTCCTTCGGCTGATATGATGATGATTTTATGTTTTATTTTAGTGTGCAAGATTTCGCATGCGTTTTGACTGTTGCGAGAGGTTTCGGTCGAGTGGACTGTAAATTGTTATTATTATCACATCTATTCAAGAAAACAGCTGTTTAGTTCCTCGTAAACTAGCTTAAGAAACCGCGCGCGGACAATATAAAAAAGTTTAAAACCTCTTCATTTTGATACTCCAAGAATTTGCAAGAAAAAAATATAAAACACAAATATGCCGACCATAATCCACAAATTTGATTAAATTAAATGCCATTACGACAAATCTAACGACGCATAATTTATCAAAATTAGTTCATGCGTTTAGTAGTTACGACGGAACATAATTTCTTCACGTTAAAAAAAACACGTGTTTTGTATGAAGACCCCTTACTTTTCCACTTTTTCTAATTTTTAGTATTTGTTATTATAGCGGCAACAGAAATACATCTGTGAAAATTTCAACTGTCTAGCTATCACGGTTCATGAAATACAGCCTGGTTATAGACAGACAGACGGACGGACAGTGAAGTGTTAGTAATAGAGTCCCGTTTTTACCCTTTGGGTACGGAACCCTAATAAACGGACGTACTACATACATACATACATACAATACGTGAAACTGGGATTGGGATTTTTCAGGTAAACATAGGAAGTACATAGGTAACTAAACTAGGAATTAAGGAATTCATAAGAGTTACTTACAAGTAGCACGCAGCCAAACAAAAGGTGAAGGTAAGTCGTTGACACGGTCAAGGCTGTTCGTTCACTTTGGAACTCAAGTCAACATCATCCGATTTCTGCTCGCCTGGTACTTTCCCGTACTTATATGCACATTTTGCAACTTTACTAAATACAGAAAAGGAGGGTTTAATTCGGAAATAAGGCATGTTTGATGGTATGAATTGGGGAATTGTGGAATTCAAATTTCTGCATTTGAAGTCTGTTTATTTTTTTAACCGAATTCAAAAAAGGAGGAGGCTTATGTTCCAATGTATATAAGGCTAGATTTTGGGATATCTATTTAAATGTCTAAAAACTTAACTAATTTTACTATTCTTAGCAAAAAACCCGCCAAAAGTGACTTCAGAGTTTTTTTATTAAATTTAATCGATTCTTAACGGATAAACACAATTGGCATGGTTAAAAAAATAATATACTTTTTTTAGTATTCTTTAAATGAAAAATAGAATATTTTAAGAAACTTATTTTGAATTTGGGGCGTCTTTGCCTCTATTATGGTTGAGGGGAGCGACGACGGCTGACTCTCGCGTAAGGGTCGTGACCGGGTGCTGTCCGTGTGAACTGGCCTACTCTTCGCAAATGCATTAATGACATCAATGATTTTAATGTATAACTTCTCGTGTCATATTGTTTTCATGTTCTAATGACATAAATTGTTTTATATCAATGATTGTATTTTGACGTTATTAACTGTTTTTTTAGTATTCTTTAAATGAAAAATAGAATATTTTAAGAAACTTATTTTGAATTTGGGGCGTCTTTGCCTCTATTATGGTTGAGGGGAGCGACGACGGCTGACTCTCGCGTAAGGGTCGTGACCGGGTGCTGTCCGTGTGAACTGGCCTACTCTTCGCAAATGCATTAATGACATCAATGATTTTAATGTATAACTTCTCGTGTCATATTGTTTTCATGTTCTAATGACATAAATTGTTTTATATCAATGATTGTATTTTGACGTTATTAACTGATTGTTTTTTTTACAAAGGACATTACTCGTATGTATGTGTAATTACTATTTTATGACTAATTAGAAAGAGTGTAATTTGCACCAACTTTAATAAACATTTTGAAACTTGATTTATTTTTTATTTTTATTCACTGTTTTTTTTTCGATTTTTCAAATGTTAAACGTTAAAACGATTGTTATGACGTCACAGGCCTAAATACTATGAAAAACGGACCCAGTACTAATTAATATCAATTGATGATTATAAATAGAAATGTGTTTACAGTATAGAGTTGTATATCTCTAAATGGTTCTTTTATTTACGTACCTTTTGAAAAATCTAAACAATGCTGCCAGGACGACAACGTAGGCCTATCAAAGTTAAATCTCTTTTTTTAAATTAAATAAATATAATCACTTAAATATTTCTGAAATTTGATAAGTGTAAAATTATCGCAAAAGCTATTCCTTGAAATGGTTTTCTAATCATGTACTGTTTATAAAAACTGAACAATGCCAATTTCTTCGAGGCATTTACATTTATCACGTACATCTAAAGTATTCTAAAGTGTTCTAGTGTTTACGAGAAATCTCAGATATACCGCGAATGATATAGAAATGTCATGTATAGTGGAACAGATAAGGTCTGTAGGGGAAATAACGTGTGACCTTCCGTTCACTTCTTTGTAACCGCATGACATGCCACAGATACAAAATAAGTACCCTGGAAGAGATTATGCGATTGGCGCGTGTCGTGGGTGTCAAGGGGCATTTCGTTGTAAAAATATTAACTAAAAAGGTACCCGAAAGACAATCGACCCAAGTATTTATTATTCACTATAAACCATTACGTATTTTTATTCAGTCAATTCTGAACTGCGCTGCAGTGTGTCACCACAATCGTCTTTGTTCTGTTTTTGATAAGGCATTTAATAAAAAAAACATTGGGAGGTAACGATTTTTTTATACCGTAAAAAGTAATTTAATGACATTTAGTGTCATAAACTAAATACATTTCGTATTCGTTAATTGAAATTAGTACTTGGCCCGGCTTTTTCATACTATTTGGGCCTGTGACGTCATCAATTTATAACATTTAACCAGTGATTAAACAGAAAAAAATATTCAAATTAGTGTAGTGCGTATGCTGAGTCTAGGGCCTCATTTTTGGCATTCAATGCGACTTCGTAAATTTCTTAAACTTGTCCTTTTTCGAACGAGACACTTTCCTAACTCGTTTCACTTCTAACTTGTCTTTGTTTAAAATTGGCATTTTTCCACATCGGATTTTGCTTACTTGGTCTCTTTTTCAAACTTTACACTTTCCTAATTCGTCTCATTAAGAAAAAAAAATTAAAAAGAATAAAGATACCGTAGAAGGCTCAATTAACATACTGTACGGAAAACCCATTTTTTACATTTACAGTATCCTAAAGAAGGACATAATACACTTCGACAATAAAATTATGCGGAGCGTCTTTCAAAGTCACCAAAAAAAAACAGGAAATCAAAAACACATAAATTTTGACAAAAAATATAAAATATTAAAAAAATAATACAAACATTAGTCCTTTCGCTTTTAAAAAAAAAGTTTACAAGAAAAACAAGTGTATTGCATAAAATTCTGTATATGTCTAGTATTCAACTTTTTTGCCGACAGTATCAATTTTTTCTAAATCATGTAGGTAGCACATCCAGTCCAGCTTTAGCTGTATGATCGAACCAATAACCTTTATAAGCTGGACTGCTGTGCGCCATGAGAGCATAGCTACTTGCGCCTGCACCTATCGCGGGGACTGGGGATGTATAAAACAACAAAGTTCACTGAAACTTGCGACAGTGTTGGGACCAGTTTAACCGTAAGTGTTAAAATATCTCTACTTGTACAATTAATGATTAAAGAAGAATTCTGAAAACAGAACTTTGAAAAAAGTTCTAAGTAAATTATTGCCGCTTCATCATATCAGCTCATATACGTCCCCACCGAGGGGCTCGAGCCTACCCTGAATTAGAGCGATCGGGCTTTAGTCGATCACGCGGGCCCAGTGCGGGTTGGTCGACTTCACACACAACCTTTGAGTTTCTTCGCAGGTGTGTTTGCAGGTTTCCTCACGATGTTTTCCTTCACCGTTAAAGCAATCGGTTAGTATATGTACGTAAGTTTCAACAAACTCATTGGTACATTGGCCATCCGGATTTGAAGCCGGTACCTCTGGTTAGGAGGACCGAGTCGTTACCGGTTGAGCCACCGACGCCATTGCCGCTTAGTACCTACAAGTAGGTGCGGGGGATGGTCTCATTACTGACTCGACTTGAAGTAAGTTTTGGTATGAATTAAAAAGTTATTTTTTACGGTTCCGTATCCAAAACGTGCCAATGTGATCCTATTATGTCAGGCCGTCTGTCCGTCCGACTTTTGAAAAACCTTTTTTATATCCTTTGAACCGCAGTAGGTAGCCGGCTGTCACAAAATATGTGTTACTAGCTGTTTCCCGCGGCTTCACCCGCGTGGACCACGTTTCTATGACTTTTCGAGGGTGCGCAGTGCGCGAGCCGCAAGCGGCTCGCGAGCGTGGTAAAAAGTAGCCTATGTCTTAATCCAGGTCCTAATCTGTCCACCTACCAAATTTCAGCCAAATCCGTTCAGTAGTTTTTGCGGGAAAGCGTAACAGACAGACAGAGTTACTTTCACATTTATAATATTAACTAGCTGTTTCCCGCGGCTTCACCCGCGTGGACAACGTTTCTATAACTTTTCGAGGGTGCGCAGTGCGCGAGCCGCAAGCGGCTCGCGAGCGTGGAAACTCAGGTAGCCTATGTCCTTTCTCAGGGTCTAAAGATTGTCTGTGCCAAATTTCATCAAAATCGGTTGAGAGGTTTAAGCGGGAAAGCGTAACAGACAGACAGAGTTACTTTCGCATTTATAATATTAGTAGGGATTAAGTAGGGATAGGGATTATGCCGGATTTAAATGTAATATATAAGGTTCCCAAACTAAACGTTTTTGCCTGTAATACATGCAGGCATTAAACTTGGTTTAATTACAGTGTAAACCCTAAAGTAAAACTAGCCAAGTGTGAGTCGTACTCGCACTAAGGACCACGAGCTAATAAAACATTTCTTTTGATAAATACACAACACAATATTACTCGTATGAGGTGGCATGGGATCAGGGATCCTCGGTGGGTGCGCAAACCCGACTCACACTTGGCCGGTTTTTTATGATTCACAACATCTACATTTACATCTATAAGAATGTAGGTTATTCGTATATTTATTTATCCTCTTAATTAAAAATTAAATATAACATGTGCTGTTATTGTGATATCGTAAAAAGCTGTGAATGTCACGTCACGGTCATATTTTTTTGACTTAAAAAAATGACTGAATGCAGGTTAAAAACTGACTTTTATTATGTGTTTTCAAAACGAAGATTTGCTCTAGGTTTTTTTAATCCACAATTGCTAAGCCTAATGATAACTGACCATGATGCCGAATACGGAAGCCGGATCATCAAGATTCCCCAATGCAATGGGAAACTGAATGGTACCTTATCATCCCTACTAATCCCTACTAATATTATAAATGCGAAAGTAACTCTGTCTGTTACGCTTTCCCGCAAAAACTACTGAACGGATTTGTCTGAAATTTGGTAGGTAGACAGATTAGGACCTGGATTAAAACACAGGCTACTTTTTACCACGCTCGTGCGCACCTTCGAAAAGTCATAGAAACGTGGTCCACGCGGGTGAAGCCGCGGGAAATAGCTAGTTATAAAATATTTTTCCATATTTTAAGGGTACGGAAAAATTTATAGTCCGGTTGAAGTCAGTTACCTAATACTTTTTATTGATCCGTACATAGAAAAGGTGACCAACGGGACACTATTACCACACCACGGACACTGCACACAACGGGCGAGAAAAAACATTTCTAAAAACATATGACGGAGCAAACAAAATCACGACGAAATCCTATACGTTCGAGAACCAAACTGTAACCAATCTGTATCAATCTGGATGGCGAGGGGATGAGGTCGCAATCTAGAGAGCGGCAGGGAGTGTCCATACTGTATGTTAGTACTAATATGTATACTTTGCTATTACTGAGCCTTCGCTGTCTGTCCGTCTGCCTGTCTTTCGTGAACCGTAATAGGTAAACAGCAGATTTTTTGACAGAGTGTGTATTTCTTGTCTATTGCCGCTATAACAACAAATACGTTACGTAATTTTTTTTTAACTCATGGGCCCCGTTGTTACGTTTTTTTGAAGATCAAGAAATTAGCGACGCCTTGTACGATGGTACGGAACCCTTTGTGTGCGATAATGACTCGCACATAGCCAGGTTTCTTTAAAGTCAATTTGTCTAGAAGTATCTTCAAATCTCATAAACTTTTCCATTAGCCCCCCATACATTACTTGCTTACGTAAAATGCATTATAATAATGGTGGTGGTGCTTATCCGTCCATCATGACGATAAGCCCCCACTTGGTTCCGGTGGTTGGGCGCAATCACTCGATAATGACAGGTGGCGACAGCAAGTCATCGCAACTTGACACTCGTTACGGGATCATTAACTGTCAAATGTCAATACTGTCGGCAAGGCAAAAAACCAACATTCATCAGTTAATGATGTCAATAAAATCATTGATATTATAAAACATAGAATGTCATTTGGACATGAAAACAATATGACACGAGAAGTAACACATTAAAATTGTTGAATTTGTCGTTAATGCCTTTGACAAGAGTAGGCCAGATACGCAGTCGGGTTTTGATTTTTTATTTGACTTTTTAAAGTTATTTCAATATTTTTTATTTTATTTGTTAGGTTTTAGAAATGAATGAACTTATCAATTAAATATCTGCACGTTAATAAATAAGCATATACATATTTTATTGCTATGTCTCTCTTTCATAAATAATTCATAAAATTTAGTATTTCCCATTCCAAATTACATTGAAACATATAAAGTTGTATATATTTTTGTAAGCCTTTTATAAAACCATTTATTTTGATGCCCCACTCGACAGGTTTTGAAAAAAAATATTTTTGAAGACAAAATTTGGCGCCAAAAATCCGCCATTTTAACGTAATATATCCAGTGTTACATTACATTAACAATAATTTTTGCTTCATTTAGTAACGTCTAAATGCCTACCTGTATATTTTCAAAACTTTAAATCCTACAGTTAAAATGTTAGAGGGTGGGGGACACGCTAATCATCACTTTGAAGCTCAACATTAAAAAAAAAAAATATGAAAAAAAAACCGGACAAGTGCGAGCCGGACTCGCCCACCGAGGGTTCTGTACAAATGTGTAGGTACATAATATAAATCATAACATAGCAAACAATGACGGACCTAGGCAGGTTTTCAGTATGAGTTTAAAATTGGCGCGCTCGTTTTTTCAGCGCCGAATAATTTTTTCTGGAGTTGATTCAATTCAATTCAATATATTTATTCAAAATAGGTGAAAATTACACTCTTTCTGATAGTCATAAAATAATAATAACAATGTCATTTGTGAAGGATCAAGAAATAAACAATAATAAGTCAAGATTCAATGCTTGATATAAACCAGATTATGTCATTAGAACATGAAAACAATATGACACGACAAGTTATTTTAAAAGAGAAGCTTTTCATTACCAACCCCGGACAACCGAGCAACTAAAGGTGAACATCCGAGCTGAGATACGGTTGATAACTCCTCATGTTCTGACAAAAGTAATGAGAAGTGCTCTCGAGAGAGCTCGTCTTTATGAGGCTGTAAATGACGGTCATTTACACGTGACATAATATCCAAAACTTAAGTTGTTATTCTGATAATAATTAAGGTCAATCAATAAAATTTAAAAAATATTACCAGTTGTAACCCCATTGTAACTTATTCGCCATCCGGTATAACTGTCCTAAAATCTCAAGGAAACGGCGGGAAATATAAAACATAATTACAATTGCATTTTACATTACTAATAATCAATTTCCAATTTGTTGCACTGCTTGATCTTCTATAGGTTGGACGAACATTCCCATTTGCATGCTATAGACTATGGCCAAATAGGCATGTTTTACCATTCTTTTGTAACGTCATGTAATTACCCTATTTATGCAAATAAAGAAATATGAATATGAAAATCAACCATCACATCTTATATTCATAAATAATTTTCATGAGATTCTTTTATTTTTTCTTTCTTATCGTGTGGCACAATTAATCGTGCTATCCAAGGGATAGATGGCGGTTGCCTGGTGTTGCACTTCTTAGCATCACCCGCGGTCACGTGTAGGGCTGGATCAGATGTGCAGGTTTCCTCGCGATGTATTCTTTCACCGTTAATGCAATCGGTAAGTATATGTACGTATGTTTCTAAAAACTCATTGGTACATTGGCCGTCCGGATTGAAACTCTGATTTGGATGAGGTTCTGATTCTGTATGTTGTATTGTAGTGTATGTCAAATAAATGTATGACTCTGAATCTAAGCCTATCTTTAACAAAGCCTAGCGACTGGCGGCCTATATCTTATAAGAGACACTCTTTTTACACACAGAGTTCAGGCACACCCCGGACACTGCATACAACGGTCATGAAATGACATTTCCAAAAACAAATGACGGAGCAAATAAAATCACGGCGAAATCCTATACGTTCGAGAACCAAACTATAACCAATCTGTATCAATCTGGGTGACGAGGGGGTGAGGCCGGAATCTAGACAGCGGCAAGGAGTGTCCATACTGTATGTTAGTACTAATAATTATATATACTTTGGTTCAGGTTCACTACAGTTTAATATCATATACTTGAGAAAGTATTGATGTATTTATTCAGCTTTAGTTATTGTTATTGAATTATTGAAGTAAAGAAAAATAATTAAACGGGTTTGCGAGCAAAATAGGACTGAGACTGCTTCGTTTGTGTGGGTAAACAAATTGCAGACTGGCTTCTAAACAAACAGATAAGGCAAGATAAACATTGCTCCAGCGATACAACGAGACTGTTTGATAACATTCTACACTTGTTATGTCGAATATGTCGAACCACAGATCATATAGACTAGTATTTGTCGAACTGGCCAGCGTCAAAGTATATATTAGTACTAACATACAGTATGGACACTCCCTGCCGCTCCCTAGATTCCGAACTCACCCCCTCGTCACCCAGATTGATACAGATTGGTTACAGTTGTCGAACGTACAGGATTTCGCCGCCATTTTGTTTATTCCGTCAATCCTTTTTTTGAAATGTCATTTCTGGCCCTTTGTATGAAGTGTCCAGGGTGTGGTAGCGAAGTCCTTCTACTTTTGGAATAGGCCTCTGTCATTAATATGTGTGAAGACATTGGTTACGTAATATAATAACAATAGAGCGGCCGGTGAACTTTATCTTATCTCTTTCTCACTAGAATGCATATCTATTCAGTTCAGTTCAGTTTTTATTCTTTAGAGATAGCGCGTGCTTTACCAACATTTACACCTCCTACCTATAATTGGTAAGGCTATGCTGAATTCTCCTTTTTTTGACCTATTCTTCTTGTTCATTTTCCTCTAAGTTGTTCTTAGTTTTTAAGGTCTGAAACTCTGTAAAAAGTCGGTAGCTCACGAATAAATGATCTATCTAAGCTTCTCAATAATACACACATTCACATGTGACGAAATCAATAATAAAAAATCGGCCAAAAGCGAGTCGGACTACCATTCCGAGATACCTTTCCACACAACTACATAGTATAATGACAATGACACCTATTCACATTACAAGCAAAAGACTTCAACGCGAGCGACAAAAATATGTTTTTTTGTCATTCAGTTCGGACTTCTCAGCGCGAGTAGGACTTACCTACTTAAGTATTAGTACTATAATCACACCAAGTTTCACGTTTTTACGGTAGAGCTAAATCAATATTATATATAATATACTTCTAAAGACCTATAAAAAAAAACCTTTTATATTTTTTCACTTTTTAAAATTTTTAGTATTTTTTGTTATAGCGGCAATAGAAGTACACATTATGTGATAATTTCAACTGTCTACCTATTTCGGTTCATTAAATACAGCCCGTTGACACACGGACGACAGACGAACAGACAGAGGAGGCTTAGTAATAGGGTCCCGTTGGTCACCAGTTGGATGAACGGAACCCTAAAAATCGCTGGAGTATTCTAATTGTAACATATTTATGTAACAGATATAAGCACTTTTTATCTTATCAGACGCACGCAGCGTCAGTAACGATGTTTTGATTCCGTATCTAAATATAATCCGACTAGACATCTCACACCAAAATTGCTGTAGCTACTTTCGGCATTCCCATCGTAACGTCTGTCAAAGTATTCGGAAGTTCTATAGTGCTTAACTAGATGGCGCAACAATTTTATTTGGCTCATAAACAGGTAAAGCCCATGAGGACTACGCATACGTTACATTGTACTTTCTATGGTGTGATAAAATACCGCCATCTATTACGTTTTGAAAGCACTGAACAACAACAGTAAGAACGCAATTTTTTTCGTAACCCTTCAAAATCCCACAATTTTTCCTATAACAATACCTTCAACGCCAGTATCAATACAACCAGGGTATCATAATTTCGCAGGTACTGGCGGCGCTGGCCGCACAATCAATCAACATATCTGTGGGCTTCTGCCAGGGCTTTTCGGCGGTGCTGCTGCCCCAGTACAGCCATGAGTATCCCAACATCACGCATGAGCAGAGCTCGTGGATTGGTAAGGGCTTCTTATTTGTTATGTTTCTATTTCTTCCGAAGGTGATTTTTTTAAATGTGAACCATTCTAGCGAAATAAACTTTTTATTATAGTGACTACACTGCCATCTTTTTCTCTTTTTCCATGTTATACACACACATTGGTACTTACTAACCTAACAATTTTTGAAGTGAAAACTTCTTTAGCGGCGTTGTGCACTTTTTTTATAATGGGTAAAAAATGTTAAACTCGCGTCAGGACACGTGACCTGATCGAAAATTCGTAAGACGGATGAAGTAATGAAAACTTCTTTAGCGGCGTTGTGCACTTGTTTTGTAATGGGTAAAAAATGTTAAACTCGCGTCAGGACACGTGACCTGATCGAAAATTTGTAAGACGGATGGAGTAGTGAAAACTTCTTTAGCGGCGTTGTGCACTTGTTTTGTAATGGGTAAAAAATGTTAAACTCGCGTCAGGACACGTGACCTGATCGAAAATTTGTAAGACGGATGGAGTAGTGAAAACTTCTTTAGCGGCGTTGTGCACTTGTTTTGTAATGGGTAAAAAATGTTAAACTCGCGTCAGGACACGTGACCTGATCGAAAATTCGTAAGACGGATGGAGTAGTGAAAACTTCTTTAGCGGCGTTGTGCACTTGTTTTGTAATGGGTAAAAAATGTTAAACTCGCGTCAGACACGTGACCTGATCGAAAATTCGTAAGACGGATGGAGTTGATTTTTCTGAGATATAAACTTTTTAATGTAATATGAAATGCACAACGTTAATATTCAAGTTTTCACTTCTGCCGGCACTCCCGGAGTTTTTTTTTAATTTTTTCCCATCAAAAACTCAAAATTGTTTTATACGATTATCAATAATAAGAAAAACGCATTTTCAAAGACATCATTGGCGCAATCGACAGAAGACTTAATAGTCATACATAATATCCAACAGGTATCTCTTATCATATCAATCTACCGATATGATTCTATTCACAAACAAAACAAGATAACAATTGCATCGCCTCGTACGAGCATACCGTTTGTTTACAATCTATTTCTGTATTTTATCCGTCTTGTGTGCCAAATGGCCGTGGCCCGCGACTGAGTTCATAAACATAGCGAAATTGATTCCAAGCCGGCTTTTTATTATCGGATAAAAATACTTTTAGTTTAAGGAGGCACACCCACGACATGTATTTGTATGCTAATTTTACACATAAATGTACAACCTTCTTCCGGCAAAAAAATGTAATATATTGAGGACTAGCCTTTGCCCGCGCCTTCGCTCGCGTGGACATCATTTTTAGTGGAGCGCGAGCCGCAAGCAATGGCGATGTTAAAAAAAATCACCCAAAAAATATCTTTCTTTAGTTTCCTCAGGAACTGCATCCGACTATGCTGTTTTCAAGGAGTTAAAAAGTGGCCTATGTCCTACCCCGTGACACAGGCTACCTCCATGCTAAATTTCGTCAAGATTAGTTGAGGTGTTGAAGCGTGAAAAGGTAACAAACAAACAAACACATTTTCACATTTATATAATACTAGTTGTTTCCCGCGGCTTCACCCGCGTGGACAACGTTTCTATGACTTTTCGAGGGTGCGCAGTGCGTGAAAAAAAGGTAGCCTATGTGTTAAATCCAGGTCCTAATCTGTCTACCTACCAAATTTCAGCCAGATCCGTTCATTAGTTTTTGCGTGAAGAAGTAACAAACATACACACTCACACACCCACAAACTTTCGCCTTTATAATATTAGTGTGATTAGTAAAGATATGATAGAAGAGGTCATAGCACAGAGTTCAGTAGTCCAGCCAGTGCGACATGTGTGATCGCATTGGTAACCTAATCTGAATGAGTTTCACTTTTAATGGCATAATTTATCTCGACTATTTCCGTGCTTCGCAAGCCACGTTAAGCTGTTAGTGCCGATTGCTATCACAAGATGCAGGCGCGGTTCCAGTATTTTGTTCAGGGGGGCTTGTCTGTGGAGTGATCGCCATCTTTTCTATCCTCAGCCATTGTCTTATGGATAAGATACGACAAGACAGCAGCCTTTTCCATTATTTGCTCTATGAAATTTCGCCTTGATCTTTCTCTGCCTCTTTTTCCCTCTATCTTTTCTTCTATGATGATTTTCAGAAAGCTGTCTAATAGTTAAACATAAAAATATGTATAGCAAAAATAGCTCTATTTAAGAGGAAACGCGGTCTAAAAAATAGGTATTTGAATCAAGTGTTGCTGTCTTCCTCCCCCTAACCTTTTAGTATACAGCAAGAAAAGGAGAAGGGATAATAGGCACTACAATTGACCAAAACACCATTTCGTAGTCCCCGATTTCCTCCTCCAAAAATTGAGCAATAATTATATTTTTATAAAAAAATAATTAAAAAACGCTTTACCTATGCCTATAATTATGTTTTCATTTTATTGTTAACTAGCTTTTGCCAGCGTCTTCGCTCGCGTGAACATAGTTTCTGACTGTCTTCGATGGTGCGCAGTGCGCGAGCCGGAAGCGACTCGAAAGCG
Organism: Coleophora flavipennella; assembly: GCA_947284805.1. Taxonomy (NCBI): domain Eukaryota; kingdom Metazoa; phylum Arthropoda; class Insecta; order Lepidoptera; family Coleophoridae; genus Coleophora; species Coleophora flavipennella. The sequence continues at coordinate 1,977,411 of OX369274.1, read as the reverse complement.
TGGAAAAAGTAGCCTGTATGTTAATTTTGGTCCTAATCTGTCTACCTACCAAATTTTAGCCAGATACGTTTAGTAGTTTTTGCGTGAAAGAATAACAAACATCCATACATACATCCATAAATACAAACTTTTGCGTTTATTAGTCGGAAGTAGGACATGCGTTTTATTTTTGGTGGGTGTCTAAAAATGACGTTTCTATTGGGCAATTTTCTCAGTTTTTGAAGGCTCCTACTTCCTATTACAATTAGGATATGGGAAAAACATAGGGGCATGGCCGTTGTAGATACAGGTTTGATGGAAAAAACATTTTTGCTCTATTGTCATTATCCAGGGAGGAGACTAGGGACTACGGTTGTATGGAAAAAAATGGCGCCCGCGCTTCCTCTTAAATGTCAGCTTTCGGGCATTTAAATAGAGCGAAAATTTATGTTATACACAATTTTATGTTCAGCCATTAGGCAGGAGTGTAAGTAAAAGTAGTGTTGGTCCCTTGCCCCTTGCGTGTAATCTAGCTTGGAAAGAGACCCGAGCCCTAACAGTTTGGGGCGTAATTGGTAGCTAACATAACGTGACATTAGGATGTCACCTACCCTTACCGCCTTTAAGGCCTGTTTGAGTTGGTTGAGGACAATGTTTAAGATCTGTCTTGAGCTTATATATATATAACAAACGTGTAAGAAATTATACGAGTTCACAATATCTACGTCTATCTATAAATGTAGGTATATGCTCAGCCTAAATTTCCGCATTTTAAAATTCAAACAGAAAACATATACAATTGTCACATGATTGTGAAATAAAGCTATTGCAAATATTTGCTATGAAACAAAACGGTGTAGCGAAATTTCTAGAACCGGAAATCGTACGAGATTCAGCAAATTATTATTTCTATAATGGCAGTTGTTAATATACTCGTAAACAGCTGCTGCAAACACTCACGTGCAAATTTGAACAGCGTGGAAAAATAATTATTTATATATTAAACAAAGAAACCGAGTAAATAGGAGATAGTACCTCTATTCAGCACATAGATGGGTACTCATTGTGTCAAGTAGAAGTTTTTGTAATGGTTTCACAGAAAATTCTAAGTATTGTAAGCGATCGGCGTCATTATATTTAATGTATTTTAAAAACATTAGGAGAACACATGTACAGTTCACTCACCCCGGACACTGCATACAACGGTCGTGAAATAACGAAGCAAACAAAATCACGGTGAAAACCTATACGTTCGAGAATCAAACTATAACCAATCTGTATTAATCTAGGTGACGAGGGGATGAGGTCGCAATCTAAAGAGCGGCAGGGAGTGTCCATACTGTATGTTAGTACTAATACCTATATATACTTTGGCACAGTACTAAATCATAAGTGGCAATTATCCAGAAAATGAAAACAGGTTAAGATTTAAGTAAGTAATTAAGTTGTGTCATGACAAAATTAAGGGGGAATTAATGCTCGGTAATATAAAGCCATACAAAGGAGGAATAAATAAATAAATAATAAATAAATAAATATTCTTGGACAAATCACAAAGTAGGATTCCCTGTGTTAAAAAAAAGAAAATAAATAATAGTAAAAATAATAATAGGCCACCTGATTTGCACTATGCTGATTTGTTATTATCTATACTATTGTTTTTGATGTGTAACATCTTTGCTCTCGCTTTCCTGCAATTTTTGGGAGTGATTTCGTGAAATGGGACGGAAATGTGTAACAGGAAATGCGAACGTTTTTTAATTCTCGAAAACTAAGGTTGTCATAGCCATGCCGCCTAGTGTGATGGCAAAGGCAAAGATGACATACTACTATTCGAAGGGTCGGCCCGTGAATGTACGACCCGATAATTAATTAATTTCATAAGTATTTTGTCTCATGTTACACATCATATGCGAGTACTGTAGGTCTTGGTTTTTTTATTGTATAATCCTTATTAATTAATATTATAAATGTGAAAATGTGTTTGTATGTTACCTTTTCACACTTCGGCCAATCCTGATAAAATTTGGCATGCAGGTAGCCTGTGTTACCGGGAAGGACATAGGCTACTTTTTATCCCGTAAAAATAGCATAGTCCGATGCAATTCCTGAGGGAACTTAATAAATACTCTTTTTTGGTTAATTTCTTTAACATTGCAACGGAACAATGGATTGTTGTGAGTTTTTGCTCAGAGATGGTTGAGGGGGTGGGAAATGACACAGATTGCTAATCAGAATAACCCGATATAGTTCCTGAGGGATCTGGAGAAAACTCATGTTCATGCGCACCGCTCACCCTCAAAGATACCACGATAAACGATGTCCACGCGGCCGAACCAAATAAAAGATTTGTAACATTCGTGGACAATAAGCCTTTTTGTATCTAATCAAGAAATACCGCGAGTGTAATTTTCCTGAAGTGTGAGCTACACTTGTAAATTACCTACTTACTTACGAGCGGAAGGTGACTTCTTGACTGTGGTAAGGTTAAATGAAGATGACACTAGCGATTTTTTTATCTACTTGTGGATTGGCAAAACAACATAATTTATTTTTCAGTAGTGCACTCTACAAGCAATCAAACCTTTAGAATAGAGAATGAATAGAAGAGCGTGCAACATTCAAAGGGTGCGAGCGAGTGAGCTGGTAAACTTGGAAGAGCGGAAAACCTTAATAACGTTACCTGCCGCCATCGCCGCCTCTTAATTCATGTTTTTTTTTCAGTCTCTTAACGTCTCACCCTTCCGAGACAATCCCCATTTAATTAATCTATACTCATTTTTTGATTTGAAATGCTAGTGCCGCTGCATTACAAATCTTCTCTGAAGTTCTTGACAGCATTTGCAGCAGCCTCATTCTGAGGTGGAACACCCAGTTGCTGTTGGGTGGGCGTCTATAAAACAGCACCCAGAGCAAGTTGGGTTTTCACGTCCTCCTTCGTTTTATTTTCTTGTTCTCCACATTGCTCACGTGCACTAGTCGATTCTCTCCAAAATGCACCACTTCTTGATCAAAATCCCAGCAGAAAACAATAAAAAACCACAAACTAAAACAACGAATGCGTCCACCACAAATCCCGCCAAAAAACTCCTCCATGATCTGAGGAGCTAACCTACAATTATTATCAATATATATTATTAAAGAAAGTGTACAATATGCGTGCCGCTAAAACTCACAAATGAGTCTCGGTATGATCAAGGAATTTATGTGGAGTGATAGCCCTCTATCCCCCATCCATGAAGAAGGTTTCCGTTTTTACCTGAAGGACGTGTTTTTGAAGATATAATGACTGGAAGTTCCGCCCTCTAGAAATTTCTAGAACAGTACAGAACATTTGAGAGTATTTAAGAGCATTCCCGAAACATCCCAGATCATTGTGGAACATTCCAGAGCACTCTCGAATGTTGTGGAAATGTTCTCGAACATTGTGGACCATTCGAAGCCTTTTTTAGGTGGGGCTGCCCATTGGTAGGGGTATATAATGTTAGAAAATGATTTTAATAAAAAAAGATTTTAAAGCTTATCTTTTTTTCCAAGTACCACACAATCACATATAAAGCCAGGTACCCCAGCTAGTATATAAATAACTCCAATGTATAGTTTGAAAATAACAAGGATTAACAATCAACTTTGCGTTAAACGTCTCCCGACCGTTCGTGCATCTGTCCCTAACTAAATTAGATATCACACATCATAAATTGTGTCCGGGATGTAGAGTCAAAGTATATATATTAGTACTAACATATGAGTACAGTATGGACACTCCCTGCCGCTCTCTAGATTGCGAACTCACCCCCTCGTCACCCAGATCGATACAGATTGGATACAGTTTGGTTGTCGAACGTATAGGATTTTGCCTCCATTTTTGAATGTGCCGTCATTCCTTTTTTGAAATGTCATTTCTGGCCTGTTGTATGAAGTGTCCAGAGTCCAGGATGTGGTAGAGTACTAGTCTGAAAAAACTTTAGCCAAATGATCGACTCGTCAAGAAGAAGTGTGCTATTACATATGATCAAACCTATAACAATTTGCTCTATAATACTATGTTCTTATCTGCATAAATAATAAAAAGAAACGCTGTTCGTTAGTAAGTGCATAACTTGTGAACGCCTGAACCAATTTTGCAAATTTTTGTTTTAAAATGTTTGCAATAAGTGGTCCGAATAATGTTGTTAGGAAGAAAAAAGAATACCGCGAGACACTTGATATCAACGGGGGTGAAGCCGTGGGCAACAAGCTAGTCCTTAAAAATCATCATCATCATCATTTCAATAGAAACACACGCATAGTCTACTATGTGTCATAATCAAAAATTTAAATGTTTCATCATAATTTTAACTTTCCCTACTCCACAGCAAGCTTGGGCGTGATCTCCAACCCCATCGGAGCGCTCCTCGGCGGCATGATGGTGGACGCCGTGGGCCGGAGGCTACTGCTCCAGTCAATAATCCTGCCAAATCTCATCGGGTGGCTGGTCATTGCCTTCTCGGATACATATGTCTTCCTCTGCGTGGGGAGGTTCATCACTGGCTTTACTATTGGTGAGTACTGACTTTGAAATAAATAGTTAATCAAGGTGAATGGTTAAAACGTTATACTCCTCTAGTGCAGAATCTTGGCGAAAGTTAACCCTGGTCTTTTTGAAACCAAATGTCTCCTTGTGCGTAGTCAGATTATATTACATAATTAAATGGCATCACTAACGATAATTACAGACTTATATCTCTTGATCTGAAAGTCAGCAGAAAACAAGATTGTCCCTTGTTAATTTATCATCATCATCATCATCATCAAATCAGCCGAAAGACTTTCCACTTTCCACAATGACTGCTCCTGCGCTGCCCGCATTTAGTGGCTTCCCGAGACCTTCACCAGGTCGTCGGTCCACGTGAGTGGGAGGCCTGTCTACGCTACGTCTTCGCCACTCGAGAACTTTACTGCCCTCGTGCTCATCTGTTTTACAAGCTATGTCCCTCGCCCATTGGCACAAAACTCTAAGTGAGCAGCATACTATTTCCGATTTATGCGGCTCACATTCACTTAAATACATGTATCGTTTCTCATCAAGGTCCAATCGCAGATATAATCAAACCAAGTAAACCATGCATGACAAACATCGCAAATTAGGTATTTGATTTAGTTAAAGAAATCAATGCTGCAATATTTGATTCGACACAGACATAGCCATGAGATTTTTTATAGCATTATATTCTTGTTTTCACTTACAAATCAAGAGTGTAGGCCTGCAACAGCTGCACTTACGAAGCGACAGTGACTGTCTCCAGCCAGCATATTTTATTGAAAAGGTAGCCAGAAAGCTGATGGTTCACCTGGCGGAAAGTGGCTACCGCCGCTTATCGGCTCCTAAAGGCAAAGGCCCTAATTAAAACAAAATCTTTTCCCTCTTTCCAGGAATGTCAACAGTTTCCTACATCTACGTTGCCGAGATCACCACACCAGAGAAGAGAGGAGTCCTCAGTGCCATAGGCCCTGGTCTAGTCTCTACTGGTATTTTCATAGTCTACGCGTTGGGAGCTTTTATACACTGGAGGAAAGTCGCTGCTATATGCGCTGGCGTATCTTTGTTAACTCCTTTCTTGATGTATTTTGCACCAGAATCACCACTATGGCTAGCCTCGAAAGGTCAAATGAAAGAAGCGTACCATGCTATGTTCTGGCTTCGACAGAATAACAGCACAGCGCAACAAGAGCTGATGGAATTCACCAAAGATAGAAAAGGGGACGAAGAAATGACGGTCAGAGATAAACTTGGTCTTTTTAAGAAACGACGAGTGCTCAAACCTTTTTTCGTTCTAATAGTATTCTTCATCTTCCAAGAGATGTCCGGAATCTATATAATTTTGTATTACGCTGTGGACTTCTTCAAATCTGTTGGAACGAGTGTAAATGAATTTACAGCGTCTATCATTGTCGGTGGAGTCAGGGTCTTCATGGGAGCAGTTGGAGCTTGCCTGATCAACAGTTTTAGAAGAAAGACCTTGGCTGCAGCATCAGGTCTCTTACTAGGAGTCGCTATGCTTGGAGCGGCCATCTGTGATAGTTTAAACGGACCTCCTTTAGTAAAGCTAGCATGTGTGTTACTTCACGTATCTTTTAGTATGGTTGGCTTCTTGCAACTACCTTGGATTATGTCAGGGGAGCTGTACCCCCAGGACATTAGAGGCGTCATGTCTGGTGCAACCTCTTGCTGTGCTTATATTCTAATCTTCTTTAATATTAAGACTTATCCTCAACTAGAAAAAATATTTACGAGCAATGGAACGTTGTACCTCTTTGGTGGTTGCGCACTTTTAGGGGCAATATATTGCTACATATTCCTTCCAGAGACAAAAGGGAAGAGTCTCACGGAGATCATGAGACAATTTGACGAGGAAAAGAGAGAAGAAGATGCTGAAGTAGGATGCAAGAAAGAACCTGTTACAGAGGGAAAGCCAGAGCCAGTTCAACGGAGGCATAGCGCTGGAGCTGCGTTCTCTTTGGAAAAAAATAATTTCTTCGCGACGCAGTGGCTGCCAACAATTGAGGAGAAAAAAATGCGGTTAGATTAACGCCTCATGCCACCTGTTAGCCTAGTACTCAACGGCTTAATCCAAAGGTTAAAACTATGAAGTTACCCCAAGTGTGATTTGAACTTTTGTAAATAATATTTCTATATTTTTCTATGAGAATTTGTTATATGATCAGTATTATAGATAGTTTGTGCGAATTAGCATGTTTTATACATTCCATAGTGTTAGTGATATTTTTATTTAATTTAATTATAAACATTTTGAATAGGGTACAATTTTAAATACAAATTAAATTACTTGTATTTTTACTATGTATTAAAATATCAGATCTTAAATTGTATTGCATTATTATTATTATTTAATTAATTAAAAAATAAAGACATTTATTATTTATGCCACAAAGTATTGAAAGTTTCCCCCCTATGAAAGTTTTATATAAGCAACATTTATTTCTTTGTAAGTAGAAAAACTTTGTATTGAAGAACGTTTACTGTGATGTGTGTGATTAACTTAATAATAGCAATTAAATAATAACGTGTGAAATGAATAAATAATAATTGTGTTATTATATCGTAGTTTTCGTGAACAGGTGATTAACTGTTTTTATGCAAACGTAGTAACTATTAAAATCATCTGTGAAATTACACGACGTCACCTAATTATCCTATTAATTGTTCATATAATTCATATGAAATAAATCAGCTAAGTGCGTGTGATGCCTCGAATAGTATAATGTTCCAGAATCATTACTTGTGAACTCTTTGACCCTGAATCGTTTTGCTACCCCCAAATGGTTTCGAATTTGAGGAGCTATTGCTTGGGAACGGCAAATCTGACAGCATTGATGTGTTCCGGCTTGAAGATAAGATAGCCAGATCCCCATTGCGTTGGGGAACATGTATGGGGGGTTTAACATTTTAAATATCGACTTCATTTTCCATTTCGAGTTTTACATCTGTGTACTAAATTTCATTACTGTAGGTTTAAATATTGACAGAGAAAATTGACATACGGACGGTCGGACGTACGGATGGACTGACGGACGGACATATAGTCCATTGGATAAGCCAATTCTAGAGTGCGTGAGCGGGATCGTAAGATTTTTTTTCGGAAATATGTTCAGGATCTCTACTTCATAAACATACTAAAAGCCCTGGACACTAGGTGAAGAGGAGGAGTGGGGGGAGGGGGGCAAAGTGCCCATTTTTGTGTTTTTCACTTATATCTCAAAATTGGTGCGTTCTAGAGAAAAACTTTCAAAGAATAGTTAAAAGAGCATAAAATTATCTACATATTATACTTAGAACATTTTTTTAAATGTCCTACCGTTTTCGAGTTACACCTTTTTGAAAATAAGTATTTTTCCATTTACTGTTTTATGACTTACTAGCAGGTCCGACTGACGTCATCTTGCCCACTAAATACACCCTACACCTACCCTACCCCTACCCTTCCCCTACTCTTACTCTACCCTAACCCTATCCTTACCCTTACCCTACACCTACCCTACCCTACCCTACCCTACATCACCTCTTCGATTGCTCGCAACTGAGCTTGTTCTTCAGCTTTCCTCCAGTCGCTGCCTGCTACCTTACGAATGTCGTAATCCCACCTTGTGATGTGACAGTACGTCCTACGCTACGTTTCGTGGTCTCCACTATAGAATTCGTTAGCCCCACCAGCCATATCGGATCAACGACATATATGACCAGCCCACTGCCACTTCAGCTTGCTAATTCTATGGGCTATGTGACTTTAGTTTTCTGGCGAATTATTTCGTTTCGATAGCTCGCTGAGCTACTTCCATTGGTGGACTAATCGTACTGTCAGTGGTCACGTCTCGGCTCCGTATGTCATCACGGGTAGGACGCACTGGCTGAAAACTTTTGTTTTCAGGTTTTGGGGTCTATACCCTAAACGACGTTTTATAGCGTTTTGAACATATTCTCCAGAGCTTCAGTAAACAGTTTCGGCGATATAACATCGCCCTGTCGCACGCCTCGACGCAGTTGGATTATGTTCAATCTACTGATTAAAAACTAAAAACAACTAAAAACTGTCAATTCAATGAAAACATAAGCTGGGAGCACCTCCTCGTGGTGAAGGCGGAAACAGTTAGAGATCGCATTTCCATAACAGTGGGCAACGGTAAAGATCTGAAATTAATTTCATATCTTTTAGATGCCCAATGCCCACTGTCTTAAAAATGCGACCTTACTGGCCAAGACTCCCATTTATGGTCCGTCTATGGATTTCTTAAACGTCAAATGGCACCTATTACCTATTACCTATTAGGTGTAGGATATATTTACTGGGCAGGATTACTTCTGCCGGGCCAGCTAATATGTTATAAAACAGCAAATTTTAAAAATACTCATTTTCGAAAAGGTGTAACTCGAAAACGGTAAAACATTTCAAAAAATATTTTAGGTATTATTTGTAGATAATTTTATGGTCTTTCAACTATTCTTTAAAAGTTTTTCTCTAGAACGCACCGATTTTGAGATATAAGCGAAAAATACAAAAATGGGCACTTTGCCCCCCTCCCCCCACTCCTCCTCTTCACCTAGTGTCCAGGGCTTTTAGTATGTTTATGAAGTAGAGATCCTGAACATATTTCCGAAAAAAAATCTTACGATCCCGCTCACGCACTCTAGACTCCTCTTTGAGCGATTCATTCGATGGACTAATAACGAAATTATAGAGGTTTCGTGTTTTGTTTGTCATGTTGGCGTCGGAACCCTAAAAATTAAAAACTTGAGCTTATCAACGCCATCTACCGTAACTACATAAAACCACGCACCAAAAGGCCGACTCTACCGTTAAAAGTATTGTCCAAAACGCATCAGGCGGGAATTAATCTTTTTGATTGGTTTCACGATAGATGGCAGCAGCATACATACATTAATTGGTCAAATTACGAAAAACCACAGAAATCGGAATAAGTAGAAAATATTATTTCGATTTCTGTGCGAAAAACCAAGTGCGAGTGTGCGAGTCGGACTCGCACAATGAGGGTTCCGTACTAAAACAAATTTACAATTATAGGTACGTAACGTAACCCTAAAAAATCATCAAGTAGGTACAACAATTTCATTGAAGGACGAATTTAACTTCGCAATTAAAAAAAAAGGTTATTCCATCCATACATCAACATACAACGTCAGGGTCAATTTTCAAACTGCAAATGTTAGTTCGTAATCGCAAAAAAATGCGTTTTCGGAGGTCCGTGGTCTTTGGTTTTGAACCGTGTGAACTGTCTCCATCGGTTTCGGTCCATGGTCAAAGTCAAAGTGAAAGCATTTATTTGGCAGAACACAGTTGAATACAAGGTGTTCTTAAATTTAAGGTATCATAATGTTATGTCCACCATCAATAGCATGCAAATTTACATTTCCCTTCGATATTGTTAACAACGACATTTTAATCTAAATTTTCACTTTTGTAAGTGCTTCTTGCCAAATTTCATGATTCTAGCTCAACGGGAAGAACCCTAGAGTATCAAGCTCACTACACTCAGGGGAAAGGGGAAATTAAAAACCATCGCTCCGGTTGTGGCTGTAGCACATGCTGAAATAGATCCCATTTGACATAGCCATAGCACTACAACGCAACTCATTCATTATACATAGAGAACATGTTCATCAGCCATATTTAATTGATAACTATAGGTACAATAGGGATGACGACAGCATCAGAATTAAATTATGAACTCTTGATCACTAAACTACGGAAGTAAGTATAAACTTCGGAAAACGTTACTCGTTTTGTTTTCCATCAAATCTTTGGTTTTTAATTCACCAAAATCACAAAATGAGTACTTAAATGACGCTGCTAAACTATGACGTCACGCCAAGGTATTACAAACATTTGTTAGAACAAACGTCGGTGGCTATAGCGTCGGTGGCTCAACCGGTAACGACTCGGTCCATCTAACCAGAGGTACCGGGTTCAAATCTGGACGGCCAATGTACCAATGAGTTTTTCAAAAACTTACGTACATACTTACCGATTGCTTTAACGGTGAAGGAAAACATCGTGAGGAAACCTGCACACGCCTGCGAAGAAACTCGAAGGTTGTGTGTGAAGTCGACCAACCCGCACTGGTCCCGCGTGGTTGACTAAGGCCTAGTCGCCCTGATTCAGGGTAGGCTCGAGCCCCTCGGTGGGGACGTATATGAGCTGTAATGATGTTAGAACAAAATGTCGTTTTTGACAGATGATAAAAAGTAACTCAGATGACTAGCATTCGTCATCCCTGTTATTGCATTTTATTGTACTAATTTTTGGATAATTATTAAAAAAAAATCTAATACGCAACTAAATGTGTACAGTACATTCCTCCTTTTTAGGGTTCCATACCTCAAAAGGAAAAAACTAAAGCCTTATAGGATCACTCGTGTGTCAGCCTGTCCGTTCGTCTGTCACAACCGATCTTACTCAGAAACTAAAGGACCGATTGAGTTGAAATTTAGTTCACATATGTAAGTCGGTGACCCAAAGATGGAGATAAAAGTAAATAAGTTAATTTTAAACATGAGGGCCACTTTTTGAGGGTAAATTATAAAATATATTTAAAAAATAATTATAAAATATATTTAAAAAATAATTATAAAATATACTGTGTAATATATTAAATGAAAGGTCTTGTTGTGAGAATCCTAAATATGTATATATTTTTTTATAATTTTAAGATAAATAGTTTTTAATTTATCTTACCCTTATCTTCTAAACTACTGGGCCTAAAATTTTGGACAAATCACAGTATATGACATTAAATGCATAGATTACAGGAAAATTTATGAGAAAAATCTAGTCCTCTCGTTCTTACAGGAAAAATAGAATTTCCAAAGACCGATTGCTTAGAAACTAGTGTCGCTAGCGACACCACGTGGTATCTTCTACAAAGCAATTTTACGTAGTAACACGACAGCAGCAATTGGTTCCCTTTTACCATAGATGGCACTGTAGATGAAAATAATTTTTTGATACGGAACCTTTAGTGCGCGAGTGTGACTCACACTTGGCCCGTTTTTTTGACAGTTTTGTATGTTGTTTTGTAGTGTATGTGAAATAAATGTGTGAATCTGAATGGCCGTAAAATGGCCGTATTTTAACACGCTTTTATTAGCTTCACTTGTAACTATGTATGTAAGAAAATCTTGGAATCTTAATTTGACCCACTTGCCGGTCTTCGATTAGGATGAAGTTTTGCACACGCTCTGAGTTCTGATGACAATACATGACTAGCTAAGAAACGTCATTACAAATCCATTATGGCGGCCTCCCCAAGATGGCGGACTGGCTGTTTGAAATCCACCCCCATGATATTGGTATCAAATGAAAGGGTTTGCTGTCAGGAATACGATAAAAATAGTCACGTGACTTAAATCCAACATGGCGGACATCCAAGATAACTACTTAACGTGTTTACTAAAAGCGTGTTTTTTAGTTTTTTAAACTAATTGATGATTATTTTTTAATGCTTTGACTTAGAAGCTAGATTTTTTTACAAATATTTGATACTGATTTCAACGGAATAACTCCACGCGTTCCTGATAAAAAGATACAGACCGACTTATTACATCTTGATTTTTTTAGGGTTGCCACCGTCATAAAAAAAAAACATTTATTATTTTTATACTCAAAAATGGCTCTAACGATTTTGATGATACTCGGTACGTACGTAACATGGCTTACAGCATGCGGTAGCTCTTATTACAAAAACAAATCGGAATAAGGTATACAAATGTAGGTTATTTATTACTTTATCTCAAAAAACGATTTGATTGAAAATTTGTAAATAACTAGGACTTAATAAGGCCTATATGGGTATATGGGTATATGAGTAGGTGGGATGATGGCGCATCGGGAGCCGGTTCGTTCCTTTCCCTCTAATATTGACGAAGGGAGCGATGGCTGACTCTCGCGTTATACTCGTGAACTGGTGCTGTCCGTGTGAACTGCCCTAATCATGTTAAATAAAGACCAATTCAATAATTTTAATGTATCACTTCTCGTGTCATATTGTTTTCATGTCCAAATGACATTTTTTGTTTTATATCATTGATTTTATTGACATTATTATCTGATGATGTTTGTTTTTAATTTTTCACAATCTGACATTATGTAATGATATTAATATCTTATGACCATCAGAAAGAATTGTAACATGCACCTAGTTACTTTGAATAAACATTAAGAATCTTGAATCTATATAGGGTGACTTTTAATTAGTTCTTGATAGCAAAGGATATGAATGTACTCGTGATTACAAACAACTTTCCCAAAGAAACTATATGTCAAATATGAAAAAAAAATTTGGTCCTTCATACATTTTTGTCGATTTGATAACTTGTTATGTACCGAGGACCTAAAATTTTTTTCTGATTCGACATATAGTTTCTTTGGGAAAGTTGTTTGTAATCACGAGTACATTCATATCCTTTGCTATCAAGAACTAATTTAAGGTCACCCTATATATACCTAGTTAAATCTAGGAAAAAATTGAGTAAGGTACTTCTCATACAAACCCATATAATTTGTAAACTTTTCATCATGTTAAACTTAACTTTATCATCATCATATCAGCTCATATACGTCTCCACCGAGGTGCTCGTCGGGCCTCAGTCGACCACGCGAGCCATTGGTCGACTTTACACACAACCTTAGACTTTCTTCGCAGGCGTAAGTAAGTAAGTATAATGTTCATTGTTATTTGAGTATGCCCGACTAGGACAAAGAGAACGTATTCGCGGAGCTGTCCAATTTATTTTCTTTTGAGGGCATAATTGTTGATTAAAAAAATTCCAAAAACCCCAGTAACATTAACAATACAAAAACTTCATTGGCAGTCGTGTTTGGAAAATGCCATACTTCCATAACTAAGATTTCAAGATTTCCAAATGTTTATTCAAAATAGGTGCAAATTACACTTTTTCTGATAGTTATAAAAGAGTAATTACATAATTACACAAGTCATTTGTAAAAAATAAATAATAAACAATCATCAATTAATAACGTCAAAATACAACATGAAAACAATATATGACACGAGAAGTTATACATTAAAATCACTGAATGTGATCAATGCCTTTGACAAGAGTAGGCCAGTTCACACGGACAGTACCCGGTCACAAGTATAACGCGAGAGTCAGCCAATATACCATACTGAGATAACGTTGGACGGTGGGCCCTCCCCAAGACGCGGGCCCGTAACTTCTCATTGTAAAACCAGTATAAGGCTAACTACTAGATAACTTTATAATACAGGGTCTAAACAAAGGTACGCACTTTATTAACTGGAGCTTGTACCATGAAACTGAACAACTTTCCCCAAGAAACCTATGATCAATTCCCTTTTTTTTTTTTTAAATAAAAATATTAAATTGCGAAGAATACGCCAGAATAGGCAGGTAACATTGCGGGCCGGCGCGGTCATTGAACTTTGGCCTTTGACTGTCAAGTTCGTAAACCTGGGAGTTATTCTGAGCAGTTTGATAATTTAACTAAAAAATATAATTGCGAATTGACCATGGGTTTCTTGGGGAAAATTTTTCTGTTTCATGAGTAAAAGCTCCAGTTAAAAAAATGCATACCTTTGTTAAGACCCTATGTAAAATATACAAATATCAAAATATGGTTTGGTGTCTGTAGAGTAACAGGAACAATAAGGACCTATATGCCATAGGCAATAGCCCATAAGCATAAAAGATAACAAACACGAGTACTGTCGCTTGGTTTTGGGCTTAAAAACCTGAAATATCTTACAAGAGTTAGAAGAGGTAAGTATACGGTTGTTTGTGTGCAATCAGTCGTTGTAGGATACTAATACGAGGCTGTAATCTTTCGGAGATGAATGTTACGATGTTCGTTCTAAGGTTTATATAGTTTATTTTTGGCACCCCTACCTAAGCTCAAATTTCTTCTGGCAGTCAGATTGCCTCACTACACATTGTAGCACTCATCTGGTTTGCGGGATGCCATACTTGATGCCTACACCTACCTGGTCTGCGGGATGCCATACTTGATGCCAACACTCACCTGGTCTGCGGGATGCCATACTTGATGCCTACACCGACGCGGGGCAGCGCCTTGATCACCTTCTTGACCGTCGCCTGGTCGGGGAACGCGAAGAATATTGACGCTGGAATAGAAATGGGATATATTGAAATTGGTGTCAAAGTTTTTTTTTCTAAGAACACAATTATACGAGTTTCAGCTTAGGCAAAATGATTTCGTATGTCTGTCTTTCCGGCCGGCGTCTGTCCGTCTGTTCTCCTCTACAGGTCACATTACTCTACCGATTGTCGTGAAATTTTGTGAGTAGGTTCGATAATTATATTTGATATTTTTGTGGATTCATTTTTTGGAAAATTATTCAAAAAGGCGGAGATGGGGGTTGAAAACGTAAAAATTATCATATTTCAGTCATTTCCAAAACTCGCAAGGCCTACAGCTCATAGAGCGACTAGTATTAGCTATACCTAAAGAACACTGCGACGATGCAGAACCAATAAAAAATCCATGATGGTTTATCCATATTTCAATACGCACTTCTAATATTTCATACAGAGGCTTTTTTTTGATGACTTTCCGAAACTCCTTTTTCTGTCTTGCTTCATCATATCAGCTCATATGCGTCCCCACCGAGGGGCTCGATCCTACCCTGAATAAGGGCGATCGGGCCTTAGTCGACCACGCGAGCCCAGTGCGGGTTGGTCGACTTCACACACAACCTGCGAGTTTCTTCGCAGGCGCGTGCAGGTTTCCTCACGATGTTTTCCTTCACCGTAAGAGCGTCAGATAAACGTACATATGAAATCTAACATCGAAATCACATTGGTAAGTGGCAGATATCTGTCTTGCTTATGTGTATAAAATTTATAACTTAGAGTTTTTATGATACAAGGGTGGTAAAAAGGTCAATATCAAACGAGTGACATTGGTATGGCAAGGGTTTACCATCGTCACGAGTTTGTTATTTTATTTTACAACCCATTTATCATACAACATGTTTCAATACAGTTGTGAGAAAACAGGTAATAGTTATTTATGATACAAGGGTTGTAAAAAGGTTAATAACAAACGAGCGACATGTGTAAGCCCGAGCAGCAGGCGAGGGTTTACCATCGTCGCGAGTTTGTTATTTCCTTTTACGCCCATGTATCATACGAAGTTTTTCAATACAGCTGTGAGAAAATTGATAAATAAAAAAACGATCGTGACAGAAAAACAAAATACATGGGTAGGTAGGTACATGTCTATCAAGGTTTCAGCAACCAAAGTTCATTTTACACGACTTGTGGCTCATTTTAAATGTCCGAGGAGTAATGTCACTTTGTTTTTTCTTATACATACACATAAGTATAGTTTTTATTACATATATATTAACTATTTTTAATTTTATTAGTTTTCATAACTAAAACATCTCATTTCAGTTTTACGAAAATTGCGCCATATTTTAGTTTTTTTTTTTTTTTTTTTTTACTTCGCCCTTTTAGGGCAGGCTAAGGCTCATTGGCCATACCGCCTAGTCTTCAGTATATGTTATTCAGCAGTATTTAATTTTTAGAATTCACGTCTTCAGTAATTTTTTAGTATATTTTTCAGATTATGTAGTAATTTTCTCCTTTTCAGTTTTCTAGGTCACTGTTCTTCACGTTCACATCATGTCATTGTCTATATACTAAACTAACCTACATACTCTAGCAAAATGATAGCACTTTTGCTAAAGCTTGCTCGGACTTCTTGTGGGAACTCGAAACACAGTATACACACTTTTATTTCATTATCCTACACAAGAAACACTTAAATGATACTTCGCTGATAAATACACTATCAATATTACACATCGAAAACCACTAAATGTAATTTTTCGGATAATAAAAGAAAAATGACAAACTGAACGCTACAAATTCCCGCCAAAAAGTCCCATATTTTAGTTAGCACACGTACGCATGCGTAAGTTTTTTAAAATTATCATAAAAAGACTACAATACGGCTTGGGATACTTAACCTCTTTGGTAAAGATGACCCATTCCTTGGTGTAACCGGTTCGACTTCATTCATATTTTTTCTTTTTTCTTCACAAAGATATAACCCAAAGAGAATATAAACAGCTTGCGTTATGTACTAACCTCGGAGGAACGACCTATCACTTTTAAAATTCTCCTTTCAAAAGTCTTAAAGAAGTTTCTGTATCTTTGGTTATTATATTTTTTATTTGCTAGAAATGTCTTGTTTCTCCGAGCTAGAAATAAAAAAAGTGGTAAAGTAAAAGCACGTGTGCGGTAAAATCAATTTTGCGCACACTTGACTAGAATATAAAGGACCACTTTTCGAGCAACTGTATTGAAAAATAAAAAACGATTGTGACAAAAAAACAAAATACATGGGTACCTCCTACTCGTATCAAGGTTTCGGCAACCAAAGTTTATTTTACGCGACTTGTGGCTCATTTGAAATGTTCGGGGAGTAATCTCACTTTGTTTTTCTTATACATACATTTAAGTATATTTTTTATTACACATATATTAACTATTCATTGTTTTATTCGTTTTCACAGCTAAAACATCTCGATGCAGTTTTTTTTTTAATATTATCATAAATAGACAACGGCTTGGAATAATATTATTAGATATACGCATTAAAACCTGCTTGGAAAAGATGACCTATTCCTTATACATATTTATTCTCTTTTCTTCACAAATAACCCAAAGAGAATCTAATCAGCTAGCGTTATGTACTAACCTCACGGAGCAAAAATCTCTTTTAAAATTATCCTACAAAGTCTTAAAGAAGATACTGTATCTTTGGTTATTATATTTTTTATTTGCTAGAAATGTCTTGTACCTCCGAGCTAGAAATTTTAAAAAACTGGTAAAGTACAAGCACGTGTGCGGTAAAATCAATTTTGCGCACACTTGACTGGCATAATAAAGGACCACTTTTCGAGCAACTGTATGGAAAAGAAAAAGAAGCACTGTACCTACAATTTTTCCATCTTCTCGACTACGACTTTCCTTACCTACAAATGGCTGTACCCAGAAACTGCACAAAGAAAACTCGTCCTTCTTTAGGATGCTTTTAATTGCTTTTGCAATGACTGAAAATATTTTAGTACATATATAAATTCCACTTACTTCGGCTAGCGAGGAACATTTCGATGGCGACATTCTGCAGCAAGTAACGCCGGGAGAAGATGGCCCGGATCTCGCTGAAGTACCACTTGCCGTGCAGGTGTTCGCAGTACTTCAGCACCTGGAAACAACCAGAGATACAATGTTTAAAGATTTCGTTAAGAAATTTGAGGCAAATGACACTATTCTTATTAAATAAAAAAATCGCGTGGTTTCTGTAAAGACTCCTCCTGAGTCTTTGAGACCATCTCTTCGATATTATCGGAAAGAACTGTAGTGTTGCAGTAGGTAAAAATTGGATTTTTCAAGACGGAATTGATATTTTGAGTGAGTTTGCTGCAAGTATTTCATTTACATCATCATCATTATATCAGCCGAAAAACGTCCAATGCTGGACAAGGGCCTCCCCCAAGGATTTCTACGACGACCGGAACTGCGCTGCCCGCATCCAGCGGCTTCCCGCGATCTTCACCAGGTCGCCGGTCCACCGCGTGGAAGGTCTGCCTACGCTACTTTTTCCGGTGCGCGGTCCGTTCGTTTACATACTTAAAAGGTTTTTGAACGATTGGCTAAGTTTTGTACTCCGCCCAATTTAGTTAGGTACCTACTACAGCCGACAATAAGTCATCAGCCATTTTATTAAACTAAAAATTTAAGTGCGCTTGACTGCTTTCACCTGATGGAAAGTGACGATGCAATCGGAAATGGTACACGAAAACTCAAATAATGCCTATCCACTCTCGCATTTTGTCTTCGTTTTACATAAAACACGGCAACAAAAGGGGAAGATTTCTTGTAATCCATTAACATTGAATTGGTAAGAGGTTCCTATAAGTATTATAATGTTGGATTCGGTCGATATGTGGTAGGCATAATTTTTACAAATGTTAATTTTTAGTAAAGTTTCACTACAACTAATTTTACAGAAAACAGCATACTTTCCTGTGGAGTCATGTTTAATTCAACTCAACATGGCGTCAAATTGTCATAAAAACCAACACAGAAATAAAAACAAAAAGTATATCCAAAGTCTCTAATACGAGACACGTATTAAACACAGTACAGTCAGCATTAAATAGATACTATGATCATCAAAATAAAAACATCTCAACAGTTTATACAATTTTGTGTCTTTTTCAGCGTCTCTATTAGTACTCTAAAATCTGCACAAATTTCGATGAAAAATGCAAAATCAGCAAGTTATACCTGGAAATAACTATATCGGCGGCCAATCGTACGAATCGGGAAGGTCATAAAATTCGCGTGGTTTCTTTTTAAGCCTGGTATCTACCAAAACGAGAAGGAAATTAGGCGGCGAACGCAGATGGCTAAGGATGCGATCAGTAAGCCCAAAAGATCTGGAAAGACAGAAATATCTCTACACAATGCTAAAATAAGACTAGTACGTACCTTATTTCTTTTTTTTTTAAAAGGACAAGCCGTGGGGACCTTTACAACTTCACCGGGTAGGGGAGGAGATTCGGAGGGCACTCAACCTAATGCAAAGCAAAAGGATGCAACTGCCTAAGGGTGCCCAGGTGGGCTTAGGTCCTTGCTTGGACGGAGGAGGATCGTAGAGGCAGTACGTACCTTAGTTTTCCCTCTTTTCCTCTACGGCTCCGAATCATCGATACTCTGCTCCGTGCATCCGAAAAAGACAGACGAATTTGAAATGTGGTGTTGGCGCCGCATGCTCCGCGTTCCATGGACGGCAAAAAGAACCAATAAGTCAATTCTCGATCATCTGAAGGTAACCTTACGACTGTCATCAATATGTTACCAGGGAATACTCAGCTATTTCGGTCATGTTGCTAGAAGGAGCCCAGATAATCTAAAAAAGCCTACTATGTTGGGCAGATTAGAGGGGAGAATATATCGAGGTAGAGCACCACTCCGCTGGTTAGACCAGATCAAAGCCGTACTTCACCTGCCCATTACCATCGCTCTCCGACAGCCTGAAGACAGGGACTCTTGGCGCAACCTAGTTAAAACTACCACCGTTGCGTACCAAGAGCAACAAGAAACGACCTAGTTAGTCACGACCTTCAGAAAATGAAGAGTGCGACGGAGAATAATCTATCAAAGCAAAGATGTGCCTGTTTTCCATAAACTAGACTAGAATCGCACATCTCTTCTCCGCTTCGATCCAATAATGTATAAAAAATGATATATATCCGCTCCTCTCCGATTTGGTGGATGCCGCGGCCCTTACTGTACTTCTGTATTAACTCAAATTTATTTCAGAGCCCCGCGATAAAATGCTCCAGCATTTAATGATCTGCCCAACTCTACGATTGGCTGCCGACATCGATACGAATTGGACCATACAAGCCATCAGCAAGTTAAAGATCATGATACAAATCGACCTGGAATTCTGTAAAGACTGTTCATAAGGAAAATTGTGATATTTTAGAAAAACCAGCATGGTGAAAAAAAAGTTAGTTATTAAAGTCACAAACATCCCTGACTGCCTGTGGTTCCATGAATTCTCCAACTCTACATGTCATCTGTATTTTAGATATATATTAAGCTGACTGTACAACCAGTCGTAAAAAGTTCGTTACGACTCTAATTTATACGCACAATAATTGTGTAAATCAAACAGAGTCGGGGGACGGCGTTGTATTGTTTTAATGTCTTTTACAAACGCTTTAGTGCCGCAATTATAGCTTTGGACTAAGACTTGTGCATTTTAAATTAATAAAAGTCGAGGAGCTTTTATATTATGTATGACAACGCTCACGGTAAAAACAACCGAATTCATTCCAAAGAAACTATTTTTTTCCTTATTACGTTTATTTTGTTTTTGTTGATTTGTTTAAAAAATATTGTACTGGATCGATCTTAATAAAATGTTTAAGGGACCACTCTCATCATCTATCGAACATCATAAAAATCAGTTCACAATTAGGTGACGATTGTCGCACGGCATGTATGTACTAATGGTATGTGGGTGGGTTTTTTTTAAAATGCCGATGCATGCTACAGGTTATTGGAGTTTATTCGTAAAAAAGACCTAGGAGAAATATAACAAGTATTATAAAACATTATACACATCAAATTTAAAACACAAAAACATACATGAGTCTTACCCGTGAGTTCATAAGATATAATTACTTCTTTTTTTTTTTATGTGACGGATAATCAAAATATTTGGATTTTTGAATGAAATTGTCAGATAGCGTGAAAAAGAAATAGATGGAATGAAAAGAAGATCGGATGAAAAAAGAATGTATAACAGCGAACCGCGCTACAAGATATCACGTACCCTAACACAAAAGAAAACATAGTACAGTCGAATAAAGAAACTCCCTTTTTTAATGCGATTAAAAGCAGAAGTAGTGCCATAAATAACTTATTCATCGATAGGCGAATCTCAGTTGGTGATCCTCAATCGGAAAGCCCCTGGTAACTCTTCAAAACAATACGAAGAGTAGGTGGCGACTTAATATTATATGCAAATAATTGTTATGAAAAATAATGCCTGCTAATATAAAGTGTGCCCCGAATTTCCAACCAAAGTAACTAAAGCTAAATCTCCTCCTTTACCCCTCACTATACTAATGGTCACAAAACAAACAGCGCTGCTCGTATCGTCCCAGATCCCATACGGGCACATAATCCGTATCAAATCAATAAGTAGGCTACCAGGAGATTTAGGCTACTGTATACTAACTATGTACTACACCCCTTGGGTTAGTGCGCTACTAGCTATTTATAAAAATAAACAAATAAATAACTTTTTATTATCAGATTAAAAGCCATAGTTAGGTTGATTGATTGAAAACACTTTATTGCACAACATAAGAGAAAAAAAAAAAAAGATACAATGATTAAGGAAGTTGTACATATAGGCGGTCTTATCGCTAACAAGCGATCTCTTCCAGACAACCTTTAGGTGAAGGAAATATGAGAAATCATTATTGTGGGGTAGTAGTGGGCAATAAACAAATTCATAGAGAAAAAAAATAAAAAAAATAAAAAATATCCAATCTTAAACTACGTAATACACGTAAATATATAAGTAGATATAAATGATATAAACTAAAATACATATACATAAAAAAATACATATACATAAAACATATAGGTAAGTAGTAGACTTATAAATAGGTTAGTAAAGCACACAAGAAGAACACAATTAATTTATTTAAATAACCCAATGGATCGTTCCACCCAGGATTTCTGGATGGGACAATCCATTCGGTCTGCAATCATATTTAGGATGCCGTTGTCACTGCCCCGAAGCCTGAGTAGCGTGCGTGCACTTTTTTCCGCTTTATAGCATAAAAGTCATCTGTACGTGCCTCCGCGAACATACCAGATGCACTACAGATACACTTTAAACATGTACAGTAAACATTACAACACCCACTAACAGAAACTAAACAAAAAAAGCAGGTTTTATGTTTCGTTTTACCATCAATTGAGAAAGATGAAATTCAGAAACTTAGTTTTTTTTTATTCTTTACAAAACAATCACAATACAATTCGTTGCTACTTTGAACTTTCCGCCAGTTGATAATTGTTCGGAATATAATTTATTAAATACACAGGAATGAGTTACTTGTCTGTTCAGATCATCCAATTTTCTTCCAGCCAAAGGTTGTCTGACGGCGATTGCTTTTTGTTATAAGACCGCATACGTTAATAACCTTGTCTCTTATCTGTAATTTAATTTATACTGTCGTGTGTCGTGTTGTGTAATAAAACAGTTTAATTCATTTATAAAATTTCCAGTCTAACTGTAAGTACGAAAAATCAAGATTCCATTAGAGAAGACTCAGTCATCATCAACTCATCATCACAGAATAGGTATTCACCTCGTATAGGCACTCCATCTTTAATAACATTAGGGATTATTATTTTGATCTGACTCTAGTTACCTTAGATATTTCGTTTATGCTTGAGATAATTCTTCAGAATTTTTTGATTACATACAATTGGCTCGCTCAAGTTTCTGAAATGATTTTTGACGTTGAAAGCGCGGCAATGCTCGCGTCCTGTTCCCCACCCCTCCGCCGTCCCAGTGTGCTCAGACACATAAAAATGTTA
Organism: Coleophora flavipennella; assembly: GCA_947284805.1. Taxonomy (NCBI): domain Eukaryota; kingdom Metazoa; phylum Arthropoda; class Insecta; order Lepidoptera; family Coleophoridae; genus Coleophora; species Coleophora flavipennella. The sequence goes on along the minus strand of OX369274.1, from coordinate 1,954,706 downwards.
TAGAGCTGGAACTCGCAGTTTAGAGATCTTCGTAGATACTTAACAATAAGCTAGGGTTGGGAATCGCAGTTCGCTTATTCCCAGTCGTCGCCACTGGTTTGTGTTAGTTAGAGATGTGCTCAGACACTTAAAAATTAGCTAGGGCTGGGACTCGCAATTAGTCAGAGATGTGCTCAGACACTTAAAAATAAACTAGAGCTGGGACTCGCAACTAGTCAGAGATGTGCTCAGACACTTAAAAATAAGCTAGGGCTGGGACTCGCAATTAGTCAGAGATGTGCACAGACACTTAAAAATAAGCTGGGGCTGGGTCTCGCAATTAGTCAGAGATGTGCACAGACACTTAAAAATAAGCTGGGGCTGGGTCTCGCAATTAGTCAGAGATGTGCTCAGACACTTAAAAATAAGCTAGGGCTGGGACTCGCAATTAGTCAGAGATGTGCACAGACACTTAAAAATAAGCTGGGGCTGGGTCTCGCAATTAGTCAGAGATGTGCTCAGACACTTAAAAATAAGCTAGGGCTGAGACTCGAAGTTATTTATAGATGTGCTCAGACACTTTAAAATAAGCTAGGGTTGGAACTCGCAGTTAGTTAGATGTACTCAGACACCTAACAATAGGCAGGTACCATTAGCACCCCTTGAATAACCTCAGAGAACAAAACATAATCCGTGTTTTGTATTCACGAACTGTTGTATTTTTGTATCTCAACAAGGGTAGTTTTGTAGGGTGAGGGGCGATGATGTCGACATCAATTGGACACCAATTTGTCAGACCAGCTCTCGAGGGTTTATGCATGAGCTCGGGGGATGCAATGAGTTTGTCTGCATGTGTGTTTGTTGTTGTTTCAAGAGAAGAGGAGAATGTTTTTGTTATCAAGTAATTCGATATGACCATCCACCTATAATCTATTTATTTATTTTTATTTATAACAGTATAATGTGTACAAATAAAAGAAATAACAGACGTAAAAGAAAGTCATACCATGGGTATTACTTATTTCTAAGAAGAAATTTCTTCCAGCAAACCCAGGAAAAAGTTTTTACTATATTGTCAGTTAGTTACTATTATCTCAACTGACGTTGGTGGCCACTATTGTCAGTTAGGTGGTTAGTTACTATTATCTCAACTGACGTTGGTGGCCACTATTGTAGTTAGGTAGGTGGTTAGTTACTATTATCTCAACTGACGTTGGTGGCCACTATTGTCAGTTAGGTGGTTAGTTACTTTTATCTCAACTGACGTTGGTGGCCACTATAGTCAGTTAGGTGGTTAGTTACTATTATCTCAACTGACGTTGGTGGCCACTATAGTCAGTTAGGTGGTTAGTTACTATTATCTCAACTGACGTTGGTGGCCACTATTGTCAGTTAGGTGGTTAGTTACTATTATCTCAACTGACGTTGGTGGCCACTATTGTCAGTTAGGTGGTTAGTTACTATTATCTCAACTGACGTTGGTGGCCACTATTGTCAGTTAGGTGGTTAGTTACCGAAGTATTCAAGGTAGTCTATCCTTTTTGTGTTATAAAATCCTTCATAAGGATCACAAATCAGTCCAGGGTGCTTTGTGCATTTTCGTTTTTAAATGAAAGAAATAATTTTAAATGAGATGGGGCGGCGCTAACGGACGTCCCGCGTGCTCTTAATAAATTGAAACTTTTGGCTTTTCAGGAAAGGCCTTCGTGTCGGTTATTGAAAATTTATTGCTTCCTACATCTTATACAATAAACGTCTGGACGTCTTTCGGCTGATATGATGTTGATTACAAATCTGAAACCAAACTACTTCACTTCCTTTCCTATCTACCTACAGGATGATACAAATTTTGGAAAGCTTGATTAAATTTAAAGATAGTTTAAAAAATGTTGGCTAATTAACATTTGTTAGAGGATTATTCTTTTATTCACAATTGGTAAGCCCTTGGCATCATCTCACCTGATGGTAAGTGACGATGATGCCGAAGATGGAAGAGGGCTTGCCAAGATTCCCCAACGCAATATAGAACTGGCTATCTTATCTTCAAGCCGGAACACATCAATGTAGTTAACACTGACGTTTGGCGGCAAGACTTTGATAAGATGGTGGTAGCTAGCCAGGCGGGCTTAGAAAAGCCCTATGGGGAAGTTGTTTAATTTGCACTATTAAAGTTTTGCCCAACATTTTGTTTGTCACCCTATTTCTTGTAAAACACGTTAAGGTAGCAAAAACTGATGGTAGATTCATATCTCGATCAAGCAAAATTAAGGAAGTGTAGACAATAAGTTTTAATTTTAATGGTTTAATTAACATTGAAAAAAAAACACCAAAGTCTCTAATTAAATTGCTTGAATAACATTTTAATTACGAGAAACGACTTTTTTGTCGTGATTGTTCTTGATTTATTTAACTTCAACCGAAATAAGGAAATTAAACCTTTTTTAATTATTATTGACAATTGATAGGCCCTTGGCATCATCTCACCTTGTCGCAATTAAGAAATCACGGAATGTAAATAAACTATTTACAAATCAATGTTTTAACAATAAACGCGATCTGATGTGCTATGTGTACAGTACATATAAGCTGTAACAAAATTAGCTGAAACTAATTTATCTACCCATGAAACTGAACAACTTTCCCCATGGAACCCATAGTGAAATCTCAAAAAAAATGTTGAACTTCCCATACTAAGTTGGCTGATCAGCTGATCGAGTCGTCGTAGGATTAGACTATGGGTTCCATGGGGAAAGTTGTTCAGTATCATGGGTAGAAGCACCAGTTAAAATAGTTTCAGCTAATTTTGTTACACCTTATATACACCTCCCCTAAGAATTTCCACGACGACCGGTTCTGCGCTGCTCACATCCAGCGGCTTCCCGCGAACTTCATCAGGTCATCGGTCCACCGAGTGGGAGGCTTGCCTAACGCTACGTTTTCCGGTGCGCGATCGCCACTCGAGAACTTTACTGCCCCAACAACCATCTGTTCTACGAGCTATGTGCCCCGCCCACTGCCACTTAAGTTTAGCAATTCTAAGCGCTATGTCGGTTAGTTTGGTTCTCCTACGGATCTCCTTGTTTCTGATTCGATCACGCAGAGAAATTCCGAGCAAAGCACGCTCTATTGCCCTTTGGGTGACCTTGAGCCTTCTTATGAGGCCCATAGTAAGCGACCCTGTCTCAGTTCCGTATGTCATCACTGGCAACACACACTGGTCAAAGACCTTAGTCTTGAGACACTGCGGTATTTGGGACGTGAAGATATTGCGAAGCTTCCCGAACGCTACCCAGCCGAGTTGGATTCGACGATTGATCTCTTTCTTGAAGTTAGACCTACCTACCTGGACTGTTTGTCCCAGGTATACATATTCGTCAACAACTTCCAGTGCAGAGTCTCCAACCTTTAGAGGGGTGGGTGCATCACGCACATTTAACATTATTTTCGTCTTGTCCTTTGTATATTAGTTTCAAATTAATATTTTCGTGTAGTTATAACGAACAATGAAATATTTGACGATGTATTTCTAACCCACATGTTAAGTTATGCCTACGATGCAACGGTTCCTTGTAGTAGGCAGTTGTATGGTCTGTTTCGTGGCCATTTTCCCTCAACCAAATGGGTGTCCTGTTAACATCGGGCCCTTATTTACGGCCCCTGATAACATCGCAGTGGGACGTCGTTGCCGTGAGCATGTACACTCGCGAGTCGTGGGTTCCAAGAGTTTTGTAAAGGTCTTTGAGATGTCACTTGTTTACCTAATAACATGATTTTGAAGTAAAAACTTCTTTAGGCGCTTTGGGCACCAGGAACACAAGGAGGGTCAAAACTTATAAAACTGTATTTGAGATGTAAAAAAACCATTGAAATCGCGACACCGTCTTCGATACCGTCACCCACCAACACCTTACCAGGAACACTCTTGAAGTGAAATCTTCTTTAAGCGCGTTAGGCATTTTTTTAAATAGGAAAAACCATTGATCTCGTGACATCGTCACCAACACCTTACCAGGAACACTCTTGAAGTGAAATCTTCTTTAAGCGCGTTAGGCATTTTTTTAAATAGGAAAAACCATTGATCTCGTGACACCGTCACCAACACCTTACCAGGAACACTCTTGAAGTGAAATCTTCTTTAAGTGCGTTAGGCATTTTTTTAAATAGGAAAAAACCATTGAACTCGTGACATCGTCACCAACACCTTACCAGGAACACTCTTGAAGTGAAATCTTCTTTAAGCGCGTTAGGCATTTTTTTAAATAGGAAAAACCATTGATCTCGTGACACCGTCACTAACACCTTACCAGGAACACTCTTGAAGTGAAATCTTCTTTAAGCGCGTTAGGCATTTTTTTAAATAGGAAAAACCATTGATCTCGTGACACCGTCACCAACACCTTACCAGGAACACTCTTGAAGTGAAATCTTCTTTAAGTACGTTAGGCATTTTTTTAAATAGGAAAAAAACCATTGAACTCGTGACATCGTCACCAACACCTTACCAGGAACACTCTTGAAGTGAAATCTTCTTTAAGCGCGTTAGGCATTTTTTTAAAATAGGAAAAAAACCATTGAACTCGTGACACCGTCACCAACACCTTACCAGGACCACTCTTGAAGTGAAATCTTCTTTAGGCGCGTAAGGCATTTTTTTTAAATAGTAAAAAACCATTAAACTCGTGACACCGTCACCATCACCTTACCAGGAACACTCGCAGGGTCGAAAGTTATAAAACTTAAAAAAAAAAACACTTCTGTCAGCACTCCCGGAGTGGTTAAGTTATTGACGTGATAACGGATAACAATTGATGACACGGGCTGCATTCACGAAAAAGTGTGACGTCATTATCACGTTACGCCAGTGAGACGTCATTGTCGCGTTACGCCCATAGTCGCGTTACGACGGTGTGACGTCATTGTCACGTTACGCCTGAGCCGAGCGTGCAAGCGAGAGTTGTACTTGGACTTGGACGGACGGACGGACGGACGGACGGACGAACCGTCATTCAAACAAGTGTGTCAATGGATTAAAAGTACTAGGCTTCCAGGAGCTTACAAGAGGTGTTCCAACTGTGAGATATGTTGTAGTTGTAAAACATACCAGGAGCACATAAGTGCCAAGGAGTTCACCCACCCGACTATGGGCGGTATTTTACATAATATCCATAAGATGGAGCCGAAGAAGTTTTACTTCAGTCGTGTGGTCTAAAGCACACAAGCGTTCGGCTTGTGACAATTATCACGTAAAATTATCGTCCGTAAAGCAACTTTACAGACAACATCAGGTTTTAAGCTATTGTATAGCTTTTATCGTGGGCTTTGAGGGGACCGAATCAAGAAATTTCGTAACGAAAAAAACCTGACACCCCAAAAAAAACATATATTGAGTTCTAAAAAACTTACAGTGCCATCTGTCTATCCATCATGATGATGGTGATGGTGGTCGATGACCATGACGATGATGATTTAACTTTCTTAGTGTTATCAAAGTATATATATTAGTACTAACATACAGTATGGACACCCCCTGCCGCTCTCTAAATTGCGACCTCACCCCCTCGTCATCCAGATTGATACATATTGGTTACAGTTTGGTTATCGAACGTAAAGGATTTCGCCGCCATTTTGTTTGTTCCGTCATTCCTTTTTTGAAATGTCATTTCTGGTCCGTTGTATGAAGTGTCCAGGGTGTGGTGTTGTATAACATAAACATCCCGCGCCCCAAGGACTATAAAATATGGTACTGGTAAATACTGCATAAATAAAAAATAAATAAATGATTATAATTGCATAAGTTGATAAAAAATGCTATGCAATAGCTTTACCGCGGCAGTCCCCGAGTGCCACACGTCTTTTTTATTGTAAACAGTAGGTAGCAGTATACTATTAACTTATCGAAGGTAATTTTGAGTCTAATTAGTACATAATGTAGCTCAGTGCTGCTTGCGTGGTTGGGTCGATCGCGCAGCTAAACTGACCTGAAACACGGTCATTACGTGGCTGGGTTTGACCGTTACGAAGTAACAAGTATCTCAATTGTGCTGTTCCTAGCATTTTAAGCACGTTAAGCCGTTGGTGCTGGTTACTGTCACTATATGGCGGTCGTTACGCCGTGTAAGATGCCTTATAGGCGGCTTGAAAAACTTCTAACAGTGGGGTTCGCCACTAGCCCTACAACTTCCACCAACCCGGACCTGTCCCCCCCTGCCCCTCCGTGTGTGGAGTATGGTCTCACCTTCCCGAGTTTGGGAAGAGCCTCGCGCCCCAGCAGTGGGGACATTTATGGGTTGTTAAGTGGTTGTTAACGAACATAATGTAGATACACTAAACTTTTCAAAGGTCATTTTCAAGTCTAAACACTTACATAATGCAAGTAAACAATACAACATAATATAAATGACCGCCGCCGTAGTGTTAGAGAAGTCATGTATCCGTCTGACCGTTTTTCATACTACTTCACTAGGTTCCATAGAAATAACGGTCTAATAATTAAGTCTGCTCGTATTAGAATCAAAAACCCGCAATGTCCATTTGATTGTTTTGACTACTACAAATGGAAATTGCGGTTTTTGATTCTAACAGGCTCTATACACTATCGGAATTTGTGGTTTGTGTAGCATCTTTGGTTCTTTATCATTAATTTCTTTGAGATATTGCTGTTTTCGATGCATATGAAACACACTAAAATTACAACCATATAGGGATTAATATGTCATAGACTACTCTTTTTTGTCTTTTTACGGACATTGCGGTTTTTGATTCTAACAGACTTAATTTTCAAAAAATCTAAAAGCTTTTTGGTACAAGCTTTCAATTGAAAAGAGTTTTTATGTTGAAAAAGCCAAATGCTGAAATGAATATAAGAAAAACACGGTTCCAAATTCAAAAAAGACTGTGTTGCATACGATTCTTTTGGAATTAAAAGACGATTCTGGGACCTCGATCAAAGTATATATAAGGTCTAACAAAATTAGCTGAAACTATTTTAACTGGTGCATCTACCCATGAAACTGAACAACTTTCCCCATGAAACCCATAGTCAAATCTCAAAAAAAAAATTGATCTTCCCATACTAAGTTGGATGATCAGCTGATCGAGTTAGTATGGGAGAGCCAAATTTTTTATTGCAATTTGACTATGGGTTCCATGGGGAAAGTTGTTCAGTTTCATGGGTAGAAGCACCAGTTATATTAGTTTCAGCTAATTTTGTTACACCTTATATATTAGTATACTAACATAGAGCTCTCTAGATTTGTTACAGATTGGTTACAGTTTAGTTGTCGAACGTATAGGATTTCGCCGCCATTTTGTTTGTTGCGTCATTCGTTTTTTGAAATGTCATTTCTGGCCTGTTGTATGAAGTGTCCAGGGTGTGCCTTGATTCCACCTCCAAAGTTCATCATCAAATCAACTTCAAAATACCAAAAGGATCTATTGTCACCGGGAATACGCATTCATTCCAAATTTCAGCTCAGTCGGAACCCTGGAAGTCGCTCTAAAATCAATCGCAAGATTTGAACAAAATAAACATACCTACATACATACAAACAAAAAAGAAGTGTGTGGTTTTATGAAACCACGGTAAAAGTGAAACTTTACAGAGGACGAAACGATCATGGCTGCTCTCGTTACGGTACAGAGGACGAAACGATCATACCGTCAGAAGAAAGCGACCGTCACGCTACATACCACACACAGACGAAAAAAATTGAGACGATTGTAATAAAAGTTTCAATTTAATAAAACCTTTTAAAGTAGATTGTCGATTTTCTATCCTAAGCTACGCATGACATAAAAACAGTGTGATTTGCCCTCGTCGTGTTATTCGTCATCAATTTCACACAGAGCTTTCATTTTCATTATAATCGTACGTTCTAAAACGAATAATGATTCTCCATTCACAGATTCGGAAAACACTAGAAGACCATATTAACAACAAAAGCGCGTCATAAGTGATAAATCACATTACTCTGCACTTGTGCGCTCCCACACCACTTCGCGATGCGTTAGCTTAAGGGCGACGATCCACAGCGAAGCTACGCGATGTGCGAACAAGCAATGTGGTTGTAAACTTATGAAAGTATTTACAGATCAGATGATGTTTAGAGACATTTGGTGGAAAAATGACCTGGTGAAGGTCGCGGGAAGCCGCTGGAAGCGGGCAGCACAGAACTGGTCGTCGTGGAAATCCTTGGGGGAGGCCTATGTCCAGCAGTGGATGTCCTTCAGTTGATATGAGAGAATGATTATGTATGAATGCCAGTAGACAGGAGCTGGCGTTTACCACAGAAATCGGAGTAATTTAAGAGGAAATGAAATGTTAGGAATTTCACTACGCGATCGAATCAGAAATGAGGAGATCCGCAGGAGAATAAAAGTTACCGACAGAGCCAACAGAATAGCGAAACTGCAGTGACAATTGTGTGTAAACACTTTTAAATTGCGAACAAATAAATATATTTAAAATAAATAAATATTTTGAAATTTGGACTGTCGTATTGCTGACAACTGGCGTAGGTATAAATAACTAGGTATAATATAATATTACAGACAATGGTTGTGAAATAAATCGTTTGAATGGGGGTATTATTATTGATTATTATTTAATTCATTAGTTTTATAACACAATATAGTCCTTATGAAACCTGAAAAAAAAACCAGGTCTTACAGGTCTTCCTCTGCTGCAGGTCTATAGGACGTTAAACAATAAACTGGAAAATTTATAAAGGGGGAAAGTGAAAGAAGGTCCATTTGATTTTGTGAAATAATTAATTTAATGTACTTATATTATTTATTAGTAATTGTTAAGTTAGTGTTAAGTGTTAATTACATACAAGTTAACAAATGTAAAAGTTTTAAATATTTTTAGGACTTTATTTTATTATTTAGTTACGGGTCTAACCAAACCAGGTAACTTGGCACCCGTGTTTGCCCCTGACAAGGGAAGAGCCTCGAGCTCCGACAGTGGAAACGCGAAGGAATCAACTTTACTGTGACGAACGCTATTTATTTTATTTGTTTGTTTAAAGCCATAGGTACAATGTTGAACACTTACTTACGTCATCCTATACTAATTTAATTACACTAAAGTTCAGTTCAGACAATATCACCACAGAGAGAAAGTTATAAAAAAAAAACACATGGTTGTGCACAGGTCATGAAAGAATATATATGAAAATAAGTAAAATTGTAATTATTTCAGCTGTAAAGGGCCATGTCTTAGAATAAAATAATCATACAAGACAACAATATTTAAAGTAATTACTATAAATAAAAAAATCCTTTTTAAACATAAAATGTCAAAATTTAAATAAAGAAAAAAAGTATAATCTTCGGCTGTAAAAGAGCCATGTCGTAATAAAAACGCTAAGGATTTTAACGATGCCTAAAGATTATAAATCATAAACTAAAATTGAATTAAAAAAATTACCCTCACCTAAGCATCTCCTAGTTTTAAATCCTGGATTTTACCTCCAACTATACTTGACTATTTGAAGTTCAAACATAGCCCGGCCTAGTACAGCTGGTGGTGGAACACCAACCTCCCTCCGGCATGGCGTGACGGCACCACATTATCGCTAAACGCACTCGCCTGCCAAATTAGATCGTGCTGTATCTTTTGTGATGTGATTCTCATCTCGCCATAAAATGTGTGTGTGGGGGGCTGCACCCTCGTTGCGCCGCGACTTGCCTGCACTAATTTGTTTAGTATCTGGACATATAGTATGAAAAAGCGTCGGTAGCTCAATCGGTAACGACTCGGTCCTTCTTAACCAGAGGCCCCAGGTTCAAATCCAGACCGCCAATGTACCAATGAGTTTTTCGAAACTTACATATTTATTACCGATTGCTTTAACGGTAAAGGAAAAACATAGCGAGGAAACCTGCACATCTAATTCCAGATGTGTATGAAGGTCGCGTTGCACACGTCCGTAGGTGTTTTACCTGAGACTGTAATCTGAATTATGGCATTATTTGTAATAGACAATAAGTTTTTTTACTATTTAAAAGTGTGTGTAATGTAAACACCTATTTAAAATAAATATTTTTGTGTTTTTTTTTAATTGATTTTAAACTAAAATACAACGTCTAACAGAAGGCTTGGTGGGGTGCATATTTTGCATATGAGACATAATATCCAAAGCAAAAATCAGTGGTTCTCGGAGAGTGTGGTAACATTGTTCATTCGACGTGTTTGATCTTCTGAAAATTCTATTACAATTATTGCAACAAGGGCCACAAGGATCACATGTTCAATTGAAAAAGAAAAGCAATAATGTGAACCATATAAAAGTGCGAATCACTAAATTATGAGTCAGACAACGCCAGGTCTTTGCGGCGTCAAGTTCCGGAACAAAATTAATATCATTCTTAGGTGAGAATAGTTATAGTTCTAGATGGCTGACTCTCGCGTTATACTCGTGACCGGGTGCTGTCCGTGTGAACTGGCCTACTCTTGTTAAAAGCATTAATGACATTCAATGATTTTTTTAATGTATAACTTTTCGTGTCATATTGTTTTCATGTTCTAATGACATAATCTGGTTTATTTATATCAAGGATTGAAATTTGACGTTATTAACTAATTATTGTTGATTTCTTGATTCTTAACAATTACATTGTTATTATTATTTTATGACTATCAGAAATAGTGTAATTTGCACCTATTTTGAATAAATATATTGAATTGAATTGAATTTATTGATTAAATTAGAAAGCTCTGGGAGACAACTTTGATGAAAATTACATGAAAGGATAGAAAACGACTTTATATCCATTACTCATGAATACATTAAGACGAATGTGTGAATCCTGGTCAACACGTAATTTTAGAGACAAATTAAATAGCTACTACTGCCGGGAATGCATTTTGGTTCTCTTGTTATGATAGTGTTAGTGTTAGACTAATCTTTTTTTTATACTTAATTTTTCCAAAGTTACCTTATCCCATAATATACGCAGCTATCTCTTCTATATCAATAGTAAAAAAACCGTACCAATGCGGTTCAGCGGTTCTCGCCTTGCGTTGGTCAGATCATTAAACAAAACCTTCCCTTTTCCGTAGTTTCGTATGTCTATTTTTTTTTTAATAAACTGGTTTCAATTAGTTTTCAAGTCTTAAATTAAATAAATAAAACACACCATCATCATCATATCAGCCGAAGGACGGCCACTGCTGGACAAAGGCCTCCACCAAGGATTTCCACGACGACCGGTTCTGCACTACCCGCATCCAGCGGTTTCCCGCGTCCTTCACCAGGTCATCGGTCCACCGCGTGGGTGGCCTGCCTAGCTACGTTTTCCGGTGCGCGGTTGCCACTCGAGAACTTTACTGCCCCAACGGACGTCCGTTCTACGAGCTATGTGCCCCGCCCACTGCCACTTAAGTTTAGCAATTCTGAAAGCTATATCGGTTAATTAGGTTATCCTAATATGAAAGGTGAAATAAGATACAGTGTTTAAGTAAATAGAATGCTTGTAGGAACATGCTCGATCTCCAAATTGAATTGAGCTAAAATGATAAAATGTTTTGTTTACATGTTTGGCCATTTCCAAACAAACAAATTTTACTGAGCTTTACAGCATACATTCACAATCGATAAGTAAGCCTCTGACAAGGAACGGCGACGACGCCTACAGTGGAAGAGGGTTCTAGAAGCGGCAAATCTATTTTTGTCTTATTGTAGATACTCTTCGTTTCTTGCATTTTTATAAAACATTATTTATTTCTACACAGAAACGTTTATTTTCATCCCAACCAAATTAAAACGAAATGTCAAAACACGACAAAAAAGATTTAATAGCATGAAAGATGACGATTCCATTTGTAGTCAGTGGTCTGTAGCGGCGCAATTAAACCATCGCATACTGTGTGTAATATACAGGGTGTTCGGATTCAGAGTGTTTCACTATACAGGGCGCCTCAAAGGGAAGTCCTAATTAAATCGCCGTACATCATAGTCATGCGCCGGAGACGGATTCTTGGGCAGCGCTACTATGGTAACTCGAATGTAGGTAGATTGTTATAAAAAATACTGCCATAAAATTTACTTGCAGCAGTTAGCAAGGATATTTAAAGAGTTCATTTTATTATACTCTAATTTTTTAATCAGATTTTAAGGCAAGGTATACTTTTAAATAAAGAAATTAAAAGCACTTTTCTTGAACTTGTGTCGGTAATTATATTTTCCTTTAAGAGTGAAGGTAAATTAGTTTTTTATCCTGTACCATATGAGAGGAGATCTGCCTCTCAATAAAAATCAATAGGTATACGCGAAATAAACTTATCTTTCATTTGTTCCATGTATATAGTTTTAGCTTCAGTCCAAGCTCCATAAATTTTTAGGGCTAGGATTTGTTCATTTTTGTGAATTGCGATCGAGAACTGCATCGTCACTCACTTTCCATAAGATAAGATGCAGTCAAATGCGCTTAAATTTTGAGAAAAAAAGGAATCATTAGAACTACCACTGCAGCGTCCCGCCCCGTTTCTCACATGTGAACTACGACCGCGACCGAGAACCCTTGGTGTCGCAAGTTTTTCCCGCGAACAGCTAATAAATTCCCCGTTTTAAGAGCTGATCTTTAGTTCAGTGTTGTTTTTTTATACAATCGAGAACCTTTGGTATCGCCACAGCGCCCCATCCCGTTTGTCACCGCGAATGGCTAATAAATTCCCTGTCGTCGCTGCGCCCGCGCATGCCGCCTATTCCCAGCATCGTCGGCGTAAACGCGCTTTTTTTAACACACCGCGACGCCCGTAGATTTATATTTTCCTTTAGAAGGTCTGTTTCAAATTTATCTTGAGATGGGTAGTACGGATTATACTGGTTTGTAGCTTGAGTGTTCAAACAAATCTTCTGCTAGTGATCCTACCAGACCAGAAGATCGAGCTTTATTGTAAAAATCATTAACAATCTTAATATTAATATGCCAGTATGAACGAACATTGAACCTGTCACAAAAATGAGTCAAGCAAAAAAATACTGGTCCAGTTCAACCAACACCAGTTCCCTTTACACCAGGAAGTCGCGAGTTAGATTCCCGGCGGGGTTAACTTTTTAAGACTCGGTTTGGTTGGTGGTAGGGGAATTTTCATAGCCCGCCTTGCTATTTACCATTTACATCTTATCTAAGTCTTGCCGCCAAACATCAGTGTTAACAGCATTGATGTGTTCCGGCTTGAAGATAAGATAGCCAGATCCAAATTGCGTTGGGGAATCTTGGTAAGCCCGCTTCCATCTTCGGCAGCATCCTTTATACTTACCGTGAGATGATGCCAAGGGCATACCAATTGTGAATAATAAAAAAAAGATATCTCGTTATACGATAATCGAAACCGCAGTGCTTGAGCATTTTATAAACAAGGTCACGACTTCGATTGCTGGTCAGGTCCTGCTTAGAATAGAATAGAATAGAATAGAAAATGCTTTATTCACGAACCAACATGTATGGAGCATGGATAACCTTTTCAAGTTTGGGAAAATACCCGTGTATGGGACATTACAGGCTGTTAACGAGCACATCTTCTCAAAACAATTTAAAGTTTGCTTATTGTATAAGCTTGCCTCCCACTCTCCCACTTTTCTACACGCATGCCTGACTTTTCTTTTAAGTCTTGCAGCCAAGCATCAATGGTAAAATCATGGACGCCGTCAAGAAATTAAAGGATAAGCTATCAACTTACTTATTGTATTCTCAAATTTTTGGCAACCTCACTTCCACTTTAACAGTCCTCAACATCACGTATAATCAATGTTACAAATTTAAACATAGGAGTGTTGTAGTCTCCCGTTATTCACAAATATGTTAAGATATTGGTACCGGTGCTATCACTATGGTAGTCGTGAAGCCGTTTTGGAGACTTATTGGAGGAAACCTTGACAGTGGTGTTCACATTGCGCCTCCCTTCCCCAGGGTGGGGTCGCTTTAGGTTTGCGCCCCCCTTCCCCAGGGTTGGGTTGCTTTAGATTTGCGCCCACGCTCCTTCCCCAAGGTGGGTCGCTTTAGATGAAAGCTTAGAGGTTGAAAAACCAAAGCTATCAAAAGGTGGTGTTTAGTGGGTAGGCACATATTAGCTGTGACTCCCACATAATCAGTGCAGCCGGCTGTATTGGTATGCATGAGCATTCACCACCTCCCTCCCCCGAAGGTAGCCTTGTTTGGGCGCAAAAATAGTGTTGTTCGCCACTAGTCCTATACAATCTCTACCAACACGGACTTGGCGTTGGCGCCCGTGTATGGAGCATGGATAACCTTTTCAAGTTTGGGAAAATACCCGTGTATGGGACATTACAGGCTGTTAACGAGCACATCTTCTCAAAACAATTTAAAGTTTGCTTGTGTGATTTACCGCCGGATCAAGGGATCAACTCCCGCGCAGCGAAGTACGACCGCTGTCGCGTGAGGATTACTCCGGCTCACTAGTGGGAAGTACCTATTAGCATTAAATCTTATAGTTTAATGTGGTTGGAAGTATGATTTGTTAATGACAAGGATTTGCTTGGCTTTGGTTTGTGGTTTTCTGGAAGTCACACGTGAGGCGTAAATCCAATGTGATTTATTTTGTGGATCTGTGGATCGATCGTATTAAAAATGAGGAGCAAATACTTAAATATGGAGCAAGCCACATTATGGACATCAAATAAATTATATTTTCTCTTTTGGAAGCCGGGTAAAATATATTATCCTATGATACTCACTAAAACCTCTCAAGCCGTTTAGAAGATTGGTATCGTGGAATAATGAAATTTTAGTACCTAGGTACTTATCCTACTAATATTATAAACGCGAAAGTTTGTAAGAATGTATGGATGTATGTTTGTTACTCTTTCACGCAAAAACTACTGAACGGACCTGGCTGAAATTTGGTAAGTAGACAGATTAGGACCTGGATTAACACATAGGCTACTTTTTCCACGCTCGCGAGCCGCTTGCGACTCGCGCACTGCGCACCCTCGAAAAGTCCTAGAAACATTGTCCACGCTGGTGAAGTCGCGGAAAACAGCTAGTACATATATATACATTAGACCTGAAAAAAATACACTTCTTTTTTCGTCGTGTAAAAATAAAACTGTAGAATATTAAATAGTTTCCGAGAAAAGAGTTTGCTATTAATTCTGTATTAATTCTTTTAGAAACATGCAATTACGAGAACTATAGACAATAGAAGCCCCCTAGAGCCGTAGACCATCTCCACCTAGCGGGACATAATTCGAATAAGAACTGAACTAATCGAAATACTGATAAAGTGTTTGCTGACAGCTCTCTCAAAAACAGTCGAGTACCAACCAAAGCACAATCGAGAGACCTAGTTTCGTCTGTATTGTATAGCTGTGGCATCTTCAATACAGATCTTAACTAACAAAGCTTCAGCTGATCTAAGCTCAGCCACTAATAGAGCTGTCAAACTCCATATGCCAGAGATTGAAGAACCTAACCCGACCGTGTAAGTGGGCACACGTGGGGCAGGAAGCGACCGGCGCCGGCGCACGTTCGCTAACGTTTCACGGAATGCTTAGAAATAGCGAGCGACAATTAGGATATCAAATGATGAAGTTTTTTGTACAAATTGGCTTTGGTTTGTCGAGAAATCTAAACTGGTTGTATTGCATTTATATTTTTGACTGACTCGGTGGTTCAGTGGTTAGTGCCCTTGACTACTGATCCGAGGGTTGTGGGTTCGATCCCCACCCAGGGCAAACATTTGTGTGATGAGCAGATTTGTTTGCTCTGTGTCTGAGTGTTAAATATATCTATATATGTATGTATTTAAACGTATATATATAAGTATGTATTTTAGTCTCTGGTAACCCACAACACAGGGAATCCTACTTTGGGGTCAGATGACCAAGTGTGATTTGTCCGAGAATATTTATTTATTATTTATTTATTTTTACCCAACTCTCTCGTCTCTGTTATCGTGTGGCACAAATAACCGTACTATCCAAGGGATAGACGGCGCGGCGGTTGCCTGGTGTTGCACTTAGCATCACCCGCGGTCACGTGGAGGGAATTAAGTTTTTACACTTACGGACGTGTGCAACGCGACTTTTATACACATCCATATATGGTAACAGATGTGTAGATTTTCTTTCACCGTTAAAGCAACCGGTAAGTATATGTACGTAAGTTTAGAAAAACTCATTGGTACATTGGCCGTCCGGATTTGAATCCGGGACCTGTGGTTGGGACGACCGAGTCGTTACCGTTGAGCCACCGACGCTTATATATACCCGACTGCGTCAGAAGGAGGGTTATGTTTTTGGAGTGTATATGTATATTTTTTGGCACGCTCTGTAGCCTAAACGGCTTAATGGATTTTGGAGTGCAAGATGTCGTTAGATTCGTCTAGATCCCGTGAATGACATAGGATCTACGAAGAAACTATGTAAAGAAATGTAATTCACCTATTATGTCCGCGTCAGACTCGGTACAACCGCCAACACAATGAAACGCGTAAGGCGACGAAGCACTCACACTTATAACAGTAAAAACTTAAACAAATTTACGACTCCTAATAATGTACTATCCGGTCTTACATTTAGTGGCCTTCTCAAATTAGCAAGGCAATAAGAATGAAAGAGAACCCGCTAATAACTCGTAAGTGTAAGCGAGAGCGGTCATTACTAGTCATCGATGTCACGCTAACGTCATGGCGAGTGCTAGTGTTGTCATTGCTACCGCAATTGCCGTGCTCTACGGCAATTTTCTTACAATTTTTTAATGGTAAGGTCAAATATGATCTTAGGAGTATTGTAAGGTTTTATTCTTATAAAGGACGAAATTGACAATGATTTCAATTAAAAAGTACATTTATCAGTCAACAGTTCGAAGAAAATCCCCACAAAAAAATTACGAAAAGTAAGAACTTGTAATAAACGAAGATTAATATTGTTTCAACTATGTAACATTTAGTATTTGGTTGATTTTTTTAATGATAACAATACCAATATTAACTTTTTTTTATAATTGGTAAGCCCTTGACATCATCTCATCTATCTCACCTGATGGTAAGTGACGATGATGCCGAAGATGCAAGCGGGCTTACCAAGATTCCCCAATGCAATAACTGGCTATCTTAACTTCAAGCCGGAGCACACTAACCAATGCTGTTAACATTGATGCTTGGCGGCAATACTTAGATAAGATGGTGGTAACAACCAACCAAAGCGAGTCATACAAAGTTAGACTCTGCTGGGAATTGAACCCGCAACCTCCTGGACGCTAATGGCAAGCTTAACTATTACACCACGGAGGCGCTTAAAACTTCCAATAGTATGGTTGTACGTATTTTTGTCGGAGAAAATTTTTTTTAGGGTTATTTATCTCAAAAGGTAAAAACGGAACCATATCAGGATCACTCGCGTGTCTGTGTGTCTTTCTGTCCGTACATCACAGCGAATTCAACCGAAATTTGGTAAATTTATGTAAATCGGTGACCTAAAGACGGACATGTACCGTAAATTAAAAATTTCAATCCTGGCCAGTTTTGGGGGTAAATAAGATTTTAAAAATATTTTCAAACTATATCGTGTGACATATCAAATGACGACTTGTTGTGACCGAATAATTTTTTTTTATAATATATAATAACTACTTTTATTTTTTTTAATAACAAACCGGCCAAGTGGGAGTCGGACTTGCGCACCGAGGGTTCCGTACAAACCTGTTTAAAAATGGACTTTTACCCTTGCTTCCACCCAACCCAAACAAACAAAAAACAAACGGTACTGAATTATACATTGGTATTTATATTTAAGTATTTCTTAGAAACATTGTTCCCGAGAGATCGAAGCGAAGTATTGGTCGTATTATTTTTTAAATGAATCATGTTTTAATCTCAATTTTCCTTATTGTGGTACGGCAATCGAAATGCTTATTTTCCATACAACACGCCGATTTAACTCACCGAACACGGCAATTAAAAATTTGGTCATGGCAGCACTGATTGCCACATTTGTTGGTACGATTGTTACTTCGCTTCGATCAAATAGAATATAATACACTACGTTTAGTACGTATTTTGTAAATTAAATTTTTACTTATCGGTGAAAAGTGATTCCAGTGTTTTTGAAATCGGAATGACTTCTGCACCACTTAACAACACACGATGGCATATTTGGGTGTGGAACCTTAGCCGTCAATTGTTTGTATTTGGTTTTCGACGCAAAAACATCCGGGAATCTGACGTCAGCAGCTTGCCAAAGACAGTGACCGACTAATCGCGCTGCGCGGTAGACATTTTAAGCCCCACCTCCTCAGGTAACTATTTCGTGGGGGCATTTTCGAACCTCACTTAGTTTTCTTTACATAGTTTCTTCGTAGCATAGGATATATTTTTACCTGACAGCCAAAAGAGAGGGGTTAAGGTTTTATGCAGTCGGGTTTTAAATTTTCAATTAATTCGTGTAGTTATTTACTCTAGATTTTTAGGATTCCGCACCCGCAGGTTGAGCCAACTTTTCACGTTTTAAAAAATATACGTTTCTTGTAAGGTGCGCCCCCCTTTAATTTTAAATTTTATTTTATTTTTATTATTTGTTGTTTTGGCGGCAACAGAAATACACACTCTGTGAAAATCATCTGTCTACACAACAAAAACAGCCCGCTGACGGACAGCGGAGGCTTAGTACTAGGGTCCCGTTGGCACCCTTTTGGTACGGAACCCTTAAAACGATATCTACGCGGGCGGAGCCGCGGGAAAAAGCTAGTCTCCAATAGCACAAGGACAACATTGAGATGAGATAAGACATTGTTAACTGTTGGTTTTAAAACTTATCTAAGGCTTTATTCACCTGTGTTTTACTATTAGTTTAACAGCAGTTTTATCTTTTAATGTCTTGTTAACCGGGACCCACAGACCAAACCAGCATCGTGCCTCTCAGGTTAACGCCTCAGTTAAAGGCGAGTTAAGTGTATTTTATTGGTTACCGGAAGATTGGGCTTCCGCAGGTGTTATAGATAAGGGAATAGGGATGGATGCGAAGTGTTTAATTGTCGATAATAGTAGCCATGGATTACTAACACGTAAATGGTTGAATGTATGCGTCGGTGGCTCAACCGGTAACGACTCGGTCCTCCTAACCAAAGGTCCCGGGTTCAAAACCAGACGGCCAATGTACCACAGATATTTTCGAAACTCACGTATAACATATTACTCACCGATTGCTTTAACGGTGAAGGAAAACATCTAAGGAAACCTGCACACACCTGCGAAGACACTCGAAGGTTCGACCAACCCGCACTGGGCCCGCGAGGTCGACTAAGGCCCGATCGCCCTAATTCAGGGTAGGGTCGAGCCCCTCGGTAGGGACGTATATGAGCTAATATGATGTTGAAATGGTTGAAAAATTTTACAGTAAATGCACGGCACGATAGCTATGGCTTCCTTAGTGAGAGTAGGTACGTCGACATTTTGAGAAGTTAACCCTTAAGAAGTTAACCCTTGAGCATTTTACCAATAGAACAGTATCATGGTATTTCTCCCAGGCTTGATCTCCTTTTCTTAGGCTTCCGTACCCAAAGGAAGCCAACGGGACCCTGTTACTAAGCCTCCAATATCCGTCCGGCTCTCCGTTCGTCTGTCTTCGGCGGGCTGTATTTTATGAACCGTAACAGTTAAACAGTTTTTTTCACAGAGTATGTATGTAGTCTGTTGCCGATTTAACAAAAAAATAATAATAATACAATAAAATATATAGGTACCCCACCCCATACAAAAAAACGTGATTTTTTTTCTTGTACGATAGTACAAAACCATTCGTATGAGAGTCCGACTCGAACCTATTTGGTGCTAGGCTCGCCCTCCGTTTTTTTAAAGTATTTATTATTATGGTATATTCTTCCTATTGATTGACCGCAGTGAACGTGACTCTCTTTGGATACATTATTAGGGTTCGTACCAGGCATCATGATCACGCTGGCTGTCTGTCCGTCCATATGTCTGTCTGTTCAACTTTTAATAGACTGTATCTTTAGTATAGGCAAAAAAGATAGCCAACGGAAATTTTCAAAGAATTTGTGTTATTAATGGGGATTTAAAACAAACAAGTGATAGCTGTTTTTTCATAGGGTTTTTTTTTAAATATTTTCGAGTTTTTGTAAAAAAAATATTATACATACAAACGTGAATTTTGGTGTGATCATAGTTACTATTATAAAGTAAAAAAACAATTATAATGTATTTTTTCTTTTTTCGACCACGCAGGTTAGCTTTGAATTTTTTTTTTTTAAAAGGAAAAGGTATCATTGTTGTTGGTGAGGCGTGGTGGTACGGACGGAACCATCGCTGCGCGATACCGTCTCGTACTTGGCCGTTTTTTTCTAGTGTGCTATGATGTTCACGTCAAAACAGACCCCTAGAGTTAAAACGATTAATGGATATTTCTCAGTCAGTCAAGTCTCAAACGTTTAAATCTGGACTACATGGACATGTAAACTCAGGTAATGCCTTGTTGTATGCATTTTCCAAGCAGAATCACTAACTATATACCTCCATATTGCAATGCCTTAAACAAGACGAAATTATTCCACAAAAGCAAATCGCTAATGATACGAAAATGCCGCTACGAAACAAAGCCGTCTTAACTTCACCTTATCTTAAATCTTTATAATAATTACGACAGACACACGGACATCTCAATTCCCGTTTGCATCGCGAATCCCAATTACCGAGAATATCTTTAACAAAGAATAAAAAGGTAACAAAAATCGTAAATCTCATCGAGTTAGCGCAACCCTACCCTTAACAATTCCTACCATTAAACTTCAACTCAAAAACAAACCCCACAGAGCTCAAACTACTCAGTCCCCTGAAGTAAACATACAACATTTATACGAACAAAGAACGCTTCTACCCAATGGGCGGGACTTCCCCCTCTATTACCCCTCAGTGGGTGGGGACACCCGTCAGTGCGTCCCTGGCAGTGGGGGATGACAGATGTTGGCGTGTGCACATCGTTCAAAAAGACATGATAGCGTATCCGATACGCCATAAATAAGAAACGAACGCTATGCGGGATTTTTGCTAGTCTTTTTGAATTTTGCAGTGAGTAGAGAAAGACACTGTTATGTAGAGTTTACACTATGGATGGTTACAGTGATTATTACAGATGGTTACATTGATTTACGTAGGATATCAGTGTTAGCACGGTTTCTCTAACACAAGGGTTACGTTGATGAGTTAATATTTTTTTAATGTGGCTTAGTGTGGACTTTTTAGGGTTCTGTACCCAAAAGGTGCCAACGGAACCCTATCATGTTCCGTCGGCACCTTGTGGGTTAAGAACCCTAAAATAAGTCAACGTTGTCTGTCCGCTTGCCCGACCGGAAAGGCTGTCTATACTTTGAACCGTATTGTGGTTAAGGCAAGGTATTGATTAGAACAGTTGCCTCTATCTTTTTCTATAGGGTAAAGAGTAAAGAAAATAAGCACATTAATGGTTTTTCGCTTCAATCAAAAACTACAATGAAAGTAAAAAAAAAATAACATTACTCACTTTGTATTATCATAACAAATATTGTTGTATATTTTTTAAAATTTATACTTCACAATATTAGTCATAACTAGAGTTGAAAGTAACGGTGTAGATCTATCTTTGGGATTTTTTTCTATCGAACTGAAATTGCTCAGTCGTGTTTCTAATAGCTTTTGACTTTAAGGAACATCATCAACAATAAGGGTTTTTTTTTTCAACCTTGGGTTTTCTATCGTTTAGGAGTAATTGACGTCAAAAATAACGAAAATCTGTAATATTACCGCCTTAAATGACAGAATTCACAGAATAGGCATGCGTTACAGTGGCGGATTTACTTAGAAATAAGAAAGTATAAAATTTTTAAAATAAGGAGGCTCGCTATACAAGAAACATGTTTCTTCAACGGCTTTTTTTCCTCTTAAAGGAGTAAGCCGTTTCATTTAATATGTCACACAATATATTTTGAAAAACTTTTTTAAGTTTATTTTAAATATATAGGTAGGTAGCTACAACAATTAGATAGGTATGGTTTTTTTAAAAACTTAGTTTTAATTTACGAAAAGATAATCAAGCATCCTTTGAATAGAGAAAAAAGGGAAAAAAACCGGCCAAGTGCAAATTTAGGATCGCACACATAGGGTTCCGTACCAGTATAGGTACTAGATGGCGTTAATTTCTTCACGTTTAAAAAAAACCCAAGTTTTTTGTATGGAGACTTTAATTTTTTCTAATTTTTAGTACCTATCTATTTGTTGTTATAGCGGCAACAGAAATACATCAATGGTGTGAACATTTCAACTGTCTAGCTATTACGGTTCATGAAATACAGCCTGGTGACAGACGGACGGACAGCAAAGTCTTGTTACTAGGGATGCATCCGATACCGATACCGATATATCGGCGATACTTCGGGTTTGCCGATATATCGGTATCGGCGATATTTTTATGGCAGATTCAACGATACTTTTCAAATTTCGCGCTTTAAAAATGTAATGTAAACTCGCGTGTTGTCCCATCTATTTCGTTGCAAACGAGGCATCTGTCGCATCTGAGAGACTATTTTCCACCGCAGGTCTTATTCAAACAGACTTGCGAAATCGCCTTTGCCCGCAAAACTTAATAATGCTTTGTTTTTTAAATAAAAATCTTATAAATGTTAATTTTGATTTACTAAAACTATTAATTAATTGTGTTTTATTGATTCTACCTTCCTTTTTGAATTCAATAAGCGTATCGGTATCGGTATCGGCAAAAAGGCGTATCGATGCATCCCTACTTGTTACTATATCCTTTGCTTTATAACAGTTAAAAAGGATTTATGGTTTAAAATGTAAACAGTGGGAGTGTTGATTGTTACCTACCTACTAGACTTCAACAACGAACCCTTAGGTACAGTTTCGCTATGTATGTCCGTCTGTCTGTCTGTGGCTTAGCTCAGAGACCATTAGTATACTAGAAAGCTGTAATTTAGCATGTGTAGGTATACTCGTACATGGTCATCACGCTGACAAAGTGGTACAATGAAATCTTGAAAAAATAATTTTAGAATACCTCCCTATACGTTAAGAGGGGGTGATTTTTTTTCGTTAACGTACTCTTCTGTGTGGGGTATCGTTTAGTAGGTCTTTAAAAATTAATGAGGATTTCCTCATACTATTTTATATTTTATGAAATATTAAGCTTTTTTGTTCGAGTCAAGTACCGCTAAACCACTATTTCAAGATTTCTAAATTGTAAGTAATGGGACATAATAATTAATTTAAAAGGAAAACTATCACGGCTAAGTGTAGGCTTTCTTAGTTTAGGAGAAATAGTCGACCAACTTATATATAAGGTGTGTAAGTAGTTAGATTTGTAAATTATCCATAAAAAATATTAAATGCAAATATAATTTAGTTTTTTTTATATACATTGAAAAGACTACGGTACCCTACTTTTCGTGAGTGCGACTCGCACTTACTCGTTTTTATCAGCTGTCATTAAAAGATTTTCAGCACGGTAACGTTTCAGGCTTACATAGGTACTCTTTGTCAAGCTGGATACTTGACCACTTATAATGGTTTTTACAAGCTTTTATTTAACTTGCAATGTATGTATGTATGTTTGTTCGGGTGGAATCCTGCAAGTTAAATTTGACCCACTTCCCAGTTTCCGATTGAGCTGAAATTTTGCATGCATATGTATATCGCGTGACATTGCAATATTAAAAGCTTGTATATACCTAAAATTTTTTAGGTTTTTCGAAAATTATTTTTATCTCTCACTCATCGACTACCCTATTTCTGTAATTTTATTAATTAAAAACTAAAAACGCAAGAAACAATTATTGTGACCAATAAACTATTCGAAGGAATGCGGGGCGGTGATTAATTACAATACGTAAATACCTTTCTACTGCCCATTACATTCCACAGATAATGCACATTTCGAATTAAACAATTAATTTAATTACCTATTGCCTTACCTATGTATTGTGTTCTAATAAACAGGATGTAAAAAATTGTTGTAGGACCCGTTAACTGGGGGTTCTACTCATCATACTGAACAACTTTCTCCAAGGGAACCCATAGTCAAATCTCAAAAAAAATATTTGAACCCTCCATACTACTTAAATGCACTAAACTGGTCTATCAGCTGATCGATTTGTTTTTTTTTTATTCACAACTGATAAACCTTTGACAACATCTCACCTGGTGGTAAGTGACGATGTTGCCGAAGATGGAAGCAGGCTTACCAAGATTCCCCAACGCAAAAGGGAACTGGCTATCTTGTCTTCATGCCGGAACACAACAATGATATCAACATTGATATTTGGCGGCAAGACTTAGATAAGATGGTGGTAGCTAGCCAGGTGGGCTTAGAAAATGCCCTACCACCAACCAAACCGAGTCTTACAAATGACCCCGCCGGGAATCGAACCCGCGACCTCCTGTGTAAAGCCAGTGAACTTTGCCTCTGGGCTACGAAAGCCGTTAAAATGAGTTTGTATGAAAATCATTTTTTTTTTGCGATTTCAGAAAAAATCGTAGAACAAAAGTAGTTCAGTATGATGAGTAGAAGCCCCAGGTAACGGGACCTACACTAATTTTGTTACACCCTGTATAGTTCACTTAGTATGGAGTCTCGAAAATTGTTTAAAACGAGTCATTTTTCGATAGTAGAATTGACTAGGATAGGTTCCTGATGGAGTGGACATCTTTCGGCTGATATGATGATGATAGGTTCCTGAGGAAAGTTAATGAGTACCAATAATGGCACATCTTTTAGTTCATCATATCAGCCGGAAATCGTCCACTGCTGGACAACGGCCTCCCCCAAGGATTTCCACGACGACCGGTCTTGCGCTGCCCGCATCCATCGGCTTCCCGCGATCTTCACCAGGTCGTCGGTCCACCGCGTGGGAGGCCTGCCTACGCTACGTTGATCTTTTAGTTACTCCCACAATTATATACAGGGTGTAACAAAATTGGTGTAGATCCCGTTATCTTGGGCTTCTACTCATCCATCATACTGAACAACTTGACTTAGAACCCATACGCATTCTTTTTTCTATAACCCTCTTAGCATCGCAAATCAATTTTTTCACGTAAAAATACGCTCATCCGCAAGGAAAATAAAAAGTACATCAACGCAGGGGTAATTGCGGAGGCAGGGTGTGATAGCGCTTCCGGCGGAAGTGGGCGGGGCGAGCGGCCGCCATCTTTGTCTTGGTGGAGCGCGTGCGCCGTCGGCGGCGGTGCCCGGTGGCGCGACCGGAGACAACAGGAACGGAATGAATGCCTTTACTACATTGAGTACCTACATAGTTGAGGTTTTCAAGCGACTTCCAAAAAGGAGGAGGTGCTCAATTCATCTGTCTGTTTTTTTTTATGTATGTTACCTCATAACTTTGGACTGACTGAACAGATTTTTATGATTATTTTTTTATTTGAAAGCTAGTGCTTCCCGTGTGGTCCCATATAAATTTTATCAAAATCGGTGTAGTACTTTTTTAGAAAATTAACAAAACCAAAAATAATAATGCAAAAATGTACTAAGTTGTTACGATGGAAGTCGGTTTTTTAACGTGTTTAGCGTTTTTGTTGCTGTCTGCTTCTGGTTGCTGTCGCCACTTCTGTGGTGGTGCAGTCATGATCATCTTATCTTATCTCATTCATAGTGTTATTGTTACTTTTTAATATACTTATACGATAATGAACCACTGTATTTAAGACAGGAGACTATAGGTCTTTAAGTATAATATTGTTGTAGGTTTATATCTGTAAATGACTGTTTGTATCTAATAGAAAAAAAATACCTTTCAGATACAATTAAATGAATGTAAATAAATTCAACTTATTTTTTTACGAAAGAATGCAATTAAATTCAAATTTTTTTTTACGAAAGTAGATATTGAAAAAAAGTAAGTGCGTGGTATGTATTCCTAGATAAGTTCGTTAGTTTCATCTTATACTAGCTTTTCCCTCGGGAACTATGTCGGGCTGTAGGTACTAATAAGTAGTCTTTGTCACTTCCCACCCTTTCAACCATTTCTGTACAAAAAATCACAACAATCCTTTACTATGTTGCGATATAAAAAAAAATGATATAAATAATTTTAGAAAAACCTTTAGGTACAACCCATATTATATGAGTGTATTAAAAATAGCTAGTCCGCCATCTTGGGTGTGTAGCCATGTTGAATTTAGAATGACGTCACACAGTTAACTAGGCATTGTCATCCAAACCGAACGTGTATAAAAAATTACACCTCAGTGGGTTGAAGATATCTGCCTCAAAATTGAGTTGCAAGATTCCACCCAAACATACATACATACATACATTGCAAGTTAAATAATATCTTGTAAAAAAACAAGTGTTTTTTTCTCAGTTCCCTCAGGTGCTGTATCGGACTATGCTATTTTCACGGAATTAAAAGTAGATCTAGCACTTTCCACTCCCTCTACTCTCTCTCTCTCTCTGTGCAAAAAATCACGTTAATCCATAGCTCCGTTGCGACATGAAAGAAGGACAAATAAACAAACAAACAAACATCTATCCCATGGGAACTACATAGGAAATCGAGATAAAAGATAGCCTATGTACTTCTTATGCCACAGGCTAGGTATATAAGTGCATGCTAAATTTTGTCAACATTGGCTGAGGTAGAATCAAACATTTACACATTTAAGGCCTTAAGATGGGTCAAATGACAATATTCAATACAAATTATTGAATGACTGTGTAAAGCTATCGCCATGGAAAAAATACATAATATACTTAAAGTAATGAAAAACCTATTTAATTAAATTCAATTTTTAAAATATTACCACTTTTGATGTAAAAAAAATATCAAGATTTCTCGAAAACAAATAGTTAATGTTGAATGAAAACAACACACAAAAATCGGTGACTTTAAGACTTTCATTTTAAAGGAACACATTTTTTTAAACTTATTTGAAAGTGATATTTTTTTAAACTTATTTGAAAGTAATAAAAACATGAAAAAAATCGAGAATCGGGCGTTTGGTTTCAACGTAAGAGCCGCGTTAAAGCCCGCCTTGACTTGAACTTAAAATGAATAGACTTAAGTTCGATATTATTTAAACACGTATCAACCTGATCGGATTGAGTGACCCTAAAACCTTAGAAATATTAGATTTTAGAAGAGTTTTTAACCGACTTCAAAAAAAGGAGGAGTCAATTCGACCGTATTTTTTTTATGTGTGTTCGCGGATAACTTCGTCGTTTATGAACCGATTTTGATGATTATTTTTTTGTTGGAAAGGAGATATCCCAAGGGTGGTACCATGATAAGAAAACCAGGATCTGATGATGGCATTCCAAAGAAATCGAGGGGAACCTTAGTTTTCTGTTTGAAGTCGGTTTTTTTTGTTCACAATTATATTCTTTCAATTTCTCCCTCGCCAGTACACACACACACACACACACACACACACACACACACACACCTAAACATCTCCCTACATGGCATGTATGAGTATCACCTCTACGCTCTATTTCGGCCACGCAGGATTGATGCGAGCCCGCGCAGTGATGGATGGATCGCGGCCGCGTGATTTACGGCACTGTCTCCTGTACTGACATGGTCGCCTGGTACCTGGGCACCGGAGGGAAAGTATCTTGTCTAATTGGATACTTAAAGAATCCAGAAATTATGCAATAGATAGAATGGAATGTGCATATAATTTGATCCTGCAAAAAGGCATTGGGTGTTTAAAAATACAAGTGATGCTTTAAGGAGTTAATCTGTATCTTGTATAGAATACAGGAAAAATAATGAAAAAAACCTAAAAAAATCATCATCATCACTGTATTACGGAAACTCGCAATAACGTCAGAAAATGCCCCGTCTCTTGAGTGTCGCTATATAGACTTTAAGTTCATTTTTATACAATTAAACCACATATTCCTATACGAGTTACGATGTGATGATTTAGGTACGGTCAGATACTTATGGGTGCCTGCCTACCTTAGTTAACTTTGTATACTTAAGAAATGTAAATAAAATAGATATAGCCTTTTCGAGACTGAGTAAAGTTAAAAAGTCATTTGTGGGGCAGTGTATAAGATTCTACAATAAAATTCCAGAAAATGTAACTAGTTTGTCAGAGAATAAATTCAAGACTCATGTCAAAAAAAATTTTGTGCTCTAGAGGATATTATAAAATAATAGATTATGTAAATGACAAAGATATATATGTTGATTCTATATCAAATACCATTACCTGAGACTGTAATCTGAATCATGACATTATTTGTAATAACCTGTATTTTTTTTTGTTTTGACTATTTAAAAGTGTGTGTAAACACCTATTTGAAATAAATTGTTTTTGATTTTGATTTTGATTTGAAGAAATGTCGTAAAACAAAAGTTGTTCAGTTTCAATTCTTCGAATTCAGAGGTTGTCCAAAACTGATAGTCATATCAGCTCATATACGTCCCCACAGACGGGCCTCGAGCCTACCCTGAATTAAGGCGATACCTAATGTGTAGCCTAAATCACTTTAAATACCTAACTCTGCCAAATTTAAATGCACGGTCCGTATGTACAGATTACAGCTTCTCAAAAGCTCTGGAATTTGTAAGAATAAAACCTAAACTGATTATCATCTAATAATCTCTGTCATCTATTCAAGTCACAACACATTCGATAACATTCAACAGAATGCCGGACTATTACCAGCCCACGGTGCGGAATGTGAAACCCGGCCAGTGCCACAGATCTATACACATTCCACTAAAGACATGGCGAGTCACGTTTAATAGTTGACCAGTGGCCATGCTGATAAGGAAATAGTTGACCAGTGGCCATGCTGATAGAGAAATAGTTGACCAGTGGCCATGCTGATAGAGAAATAGTTGACCAGTGGCCATGCTGATAGAGGAACTCTTGATGTCCATTTCCAATAGTATAATGTTAATAAGTCGTAATTTTAGATTTTAGAAAGGATAATATCTTTAGGTACATACTAATATTATAAACGCGAAAGTTTGTATGTATGGATGTTTGTTACTCTTACACGCCATAACAGATAAACGGATCTGGATGAAATTTGGTAGGTAGACAGATTAGGACCTGGATTAACATACCTATATGATACTTTTTTCGACGCTCGAAAGCCGCTTGCGACTCGCGCACTGCGCACCCTCGAAGACAGTCATAGAAACTATGTTCACGCAAGCGAAGCCGCTGGCAAAAGCTAGTTATAAATTGATGAAATTATATTTTATAATTTCATCATTAACGTAATTTTGTTCAAATATTATATTATAAAATAAGAAACTAATGAATAATCTAGATGCTTAAATCCTATTTAAAGCATAAAATTAATAGGGAAAGGCTAAGAATTGATGTTTTAAAATTAAGTACTTAATATAAATTTAATGAATTGAGTATTTACATAATTACGCGAACGACATTAGCTTAAGTATATATGGATTTATAAATTCACGTGACGCTCTTCCTTACGAACTGATTAATTTTCTGTTAAAAATCACTTAATCGACAATAATTTGATAAGCCAACAAAAAATGTAGTCATTTAATAGAAGCAACCTTGTTAACGCTACCGAAATAACGACACTTCAGCGTGATACGTATAATTGCGTATCAAACGTGTCCGATACCTACAGGGCTCTACAGGCACCTTAAGTAGGCGGAGTTTAAGACACGATCAATACTTGGCTATTAACGACTGAGCTATCACAGGTCTACACGTCCCTTTCAAATGCACAAGGGATGGTATAAGCGTAAAGGAGAGAGAAGACACGCCTCTGATTCGTCGGATAAATTTCTGGGCGGGGTAAGGTCGCTCACTTTGCGCTCCCGAGCTACGTCTCAGTTGGCAAGCCAGAGTGCGCGTGAGTGCACGACATAAGATGGTCTCCGCGTAGGACCCTCAACCACCATGCTCGTGCCCCCTGAGATGATGGCGGCCCAATCGAAGCTCGTCTACCAGATGAACAAGTACTACAACGAACGGGTAGCCAACAGAAAGGCTCAGATCGCGAAAACAATACATGAAGTCTGCAGGATCGTCCAGGATGTGTTAAAGGAAGTGGAACTTCAGGAGCCAAGGTTTATATCCTCACTGACGGATTATAACGGGAGATTTGATGGATTGGAAGTGGTGTCGCCGCACGAGTTTGAAATTGTAATCTACTTGAATCAAATGGGTGTTCTGAACTTCGTCGATGACGGATCGTTGCCCGGTTGCGCGGTGTTGAAGCTTAGCGACGGCAGGAAGCGATCCATGTCCCTATGGGTGGAGTTCATCACCGCCTCAGGATACCTTTCAGCGAGGAAGATCAGATCTCGCTTCCAAACCCTCGTCGCTCAAGCGTGTGACAAGTGCTCGTATAGAGATTGTGTCAAAATGATCGCGGAAACGACCGAAGTGAAGTTACGGATCAGGGAGAGATATGTTGTGCAGATTACGCCAGCATTCAAGTGCGCGGGCTTGTGGCCCAGATCGGCAGCTCACTGGCCTTTACCAGCCATTCCTTGGCCCCATCCAAACATAGTCGCTGAAGTTAAAACGGAAGGGTTTGATCTGCTATCGAAGGAATGCCTTGCGTTGCAAGGAAAGAATTCCGCTATGGAAGGAGACGCGTGGGTCCTGAACTTTTTGGAGGCGGAAAACCGTCTTCTCCAAGGTGGATGTCGGAGAAAATGCTTGAGCATACTCAAAACAATCAGGGACCGACATCTGGATCTCCCCGGGAACCCCGTGACGTGTTATCACATGAAAACCCTTCTACTCTACGAATGCGAAAAGCACCCAAGAGAACACGAATGGGATGAAGCTGCGATTGGAGACAGAATTAACGGCATATTCCTCCAGCTGATATCTTCGCTCCAATGTAGACGGTGTCCTCACTATTTCCTACCCCACGTTGATCTCTTTAAAGGCAAATCGCCGACGGCCCTGGAAAACGCGGCTAAACAAGTCTGGAGGCTGACGAGGGAAATGCTGACAAATTCCAGAGCTTTTGAAAAGCTGTAATCTGTACATACGGACCGTGCATTTAAATTTGGCGGAGTTAGGTATTTGAAGTGATTTAGGCTACACATTAGGTATTCAATTTCAAGTCATTATTAGGACTTTTAAGATGGACGGACTTTGGTGTGTGTTTGATTCAAACAGGAGAATGTGTTAACATGATAGACAAAAAGTGATGAAAAAATATACACGCGTTTTTTTTTGTTGGTTTGTGAAAGTTATATTTCCATTTGGATCAAACTGACTGTAAGTAGAAATGACGATAAATTTACTATTAGACTCTAGGGCTATTTTGAATATTATTATTATTATTTTGTGATATAATATAATGTATATAGCTTATTTGTTGTACAATTTTAGTGATATTTAATTTAAAAAGGCGAAAAGATTGAACAATTTGTATTTATTTGACTGAGAATCTTATAACGTAGGCATATTAATCTACAGTTAAAATAAATAATTATAAAATTATAGCAAACTCTTTGATTTTCACCATTATAACTACAGAACTACTAAAATGATCCACGTCAAGTCAAAAGTCGCATAAAAATATGCAAAATTAGCCTTTCCTTGAACATAAATAGGTAACAGGTGCCTGCTCGTATTAAAAAAAATCTAGGTACTTTATTACGTAAGTTTAGGATCATTTTTTTAAAGTTTTTACTATTTTTCAAAGTGTTATAAAAGTGAAACTTTTATTACATCGTCTCAAATTTTTTCGCCTGTGTGTCGCGTGACGGTCGGTATGATCGTTTCGTCCTCTGTAGGTACCGTAGCTCCAAGACGAGAGCTCAGTCATGATCGTTTCATCCTCTGTAAAAAAGTTTCAGTTTTACCGTGGTTTCATAAAACTACACACATTTTTTTTTTAAGAACACACCTATATAACAGGGAAAAGCACATTCCTCATTAAGCCACAAAACTCGTGCACAAAACAAAAAGACGAAACAAGACCACCAAGTGTCTTGACACAGCGGCCTGCCCGCGCCCCGCGCACCCCGCACGCGCCCCGCCAACCCACGTACAGAGTGTCAAGTTACATAGGCCGATATTTTACGCAACGCCACTTTATGTTCGAAGAGACAATGAACGTTCCTGGAAAAATACCATTCACGGCGTGTTTTAATAAATAAACCTTTTTAACATTAAAAACCGACCAAACTAGCACTCCGAGGGCACACCACACCTCCAACCACAACTACCTACACAGTAATAATGACAATCATACCTATTTACATTACAAACAAAAGACATCAACGCGAGCTACAAAAATATGCTTTTTTTGTCAATCAGTTCGGACTCCTCGGCGCGAGTGCGACTCACACTTGGCCGATTTTTATTATTTGTTGTTTGTGTTAGTATGTAGTATAATCAAATCACACTAAGTTTCGCGTTCGTACGTATTATACTATTTTTACGACAGAGCTAAATCAAAAATACTTCTAAAGACCTATAAAAAAAACTGTTTTTTTGTATGGAGACCCACACAAAAAATGAGTATTTTTTATAATTTGAGACTTTACTTCTTCACTTTTTCTAATTATTAGTATGTATTTGTTGTTATACTGGCAACATAAATACATATTCTGTAAAAATTTTAACTGTCTACCTATCACGGTTCATGAAATACATCCTGATGACAGACAGACAGACGGACAGTGAAGTCTTAGTAAAAGGGTCCCATTTTTACTCCTTGGGTACGGAATCCTAAAAAATTAAAATCGATTGAAAAATCGATTTGATTATTACCATTATACAAAGCTGATTCGTCAAAGTTGCATGAGAAGGTTATTTTTTTGCAATTCGAGCAAGATTTGAGCAGAAAACAAGCCAATTTTGTAGAACAAAAGTTGTTCAGTTTCATGAGTAGAAGCCAAATAAAATAATTAGGACTATAAAAATATGTTCTTTTTATCCTAACACCCCGTGTATTTGTAATTAGAATTCGTTGAAAACTGTTGTTGCTTTCCGGGACCGAGGTCAAACACCTATAAATTATAAACTTGGAAACAAAAAAACACCGAATTCGTGGTACAATTAAAGAGATCCAGTTTTATAGGGGTGCCTCATAAAGCACGGGTCCTTACTCGTATTCACTCCCACGCGTATCTTTAAAGTCTTAAACTACAGCTTTGTTTTCTTGACCCCATAATCTTATACATTTGTTCTGTTTGACATTTACCTTTTATAGAGCATCAACAAATTAAAGAAATAATTGGTTAGTAACAAAATAATTGGTTAGTAACAGAAATAATTGGTTAGTAACAAAAATAATTGGTTAGTAACAGAAATAATTGGTTAGTAACAAAATAATTGGTTAGTAACAGAAATAATTGGTTAGTAACAAAAATAATTGGTTAGTAACAAAAATAATTGGTTAGTAACAAAAATTCCGAACAAAAGTGGAGTGCGTATAAAAACTGTGGACCTGAAATAGGCCTGAGTATAGAAACTACGCAGAAAAGTATAGTTTTTGCAATTCGATCACTATGGTAATTAGGGAAGAAGAAATTAATGACAATATACTAATGTTACCTACAAATGTGACATAAACGACTTCAAAAAAGGAGGAGGTTTCTCAATTCGACCGTATGTCTATATATATTTTATGTTTGTTTGCGGATAATTTATGCACCGATTTTGGTTTAAATGTTTGTTTGAGCATTACGGCAAATCGACTCGACCGATCTTGATGAAATTTAGCAGAACGGTAGGTACAGAAAATGACGGTCCTTTCCAGTGAAACAGGCTAACTGCATTACAAATTTGATTAAAATCGGTTGAGCTGTTGAAGCGTGAAAAGATAACATACAAACACATTTTCACATTTGTAATATTAGTAAGGATAGTGCTATCTTTAATTGTACATTTTACGGCCTGACCTAACTAAAACATGCAATTCAGCCATTTCAACTTTTTAAATGTTAAGTTTTTAGGCTTATTACCTCTCTTGTTACAGTTTTATGCCTTTCTGTAGCAATTTTAACAGTCTTTGTAAAAAAATCAAAGTGATACAATTCTAGTTCGTTACACTATGACTTAGGCCTATAATTTTATTTTGATACGAAAACAAGCTTCTTTTCAAACCCACTAACATAACTCATGAAATCCACAAATAAAGTCAGGTATTACGCGAGAATTATAGTATAACTAGCCTTATCCCGCGGCTCCGCCCGCGTGGACATCGTTTTTATGACTGTCTTTAAGGGTGATTACTGATTAGTAAATTATGTCGTTTCCCACTTTCCCACCTACTCAACCATCTCTGTGCAAAAAATCACAACAATCGAGTATTTTTTTAGTTCCCTCAGGAACTGCATCAGATTATGCTATTTTCCTATAGCCTATGGCCTTCCCCGTGACACAGGCTACCTGCATGCCAAATTTCATAAAGATTGGTCAAGGCGTTGAAGCGTGAAAAGGTAACAAACAAACATATTTTCACATTTATAATATTAGTAAGGATTCTTTTCATTATTTTTCTACAAAATTATGATTTATCGACGTTTCTGTGTTAAAAGGCTGTTATAAAACACAAAATGGGCGGGCTGGGCGCCGCGTGCAATTGAATACGGCACAAATTAATAACTATTATTGTGTATAATGAGGAGGCGAGAGGGGGCGGGCGAGGGGCGGCGCACGCGCATTTTAAACAAACAAACCTCGAAAAGGGTAAGTGTATGAAAGCTGGGTTGGGTTCTGTTGATAGGTGCAGATTATCAGTTTAATTATTTAAGCCCGCGTAGACATCGTTGTAATGACTGTCTTAGAGGGTGCACGGTGCGCAAGCCGCAAGCAGCTCGCGAGCGTGGAAATGATTTTTTTCCAGATCCCTCGGGAACTATGACAGGATATGCTTATTAGTAAATCATGTCATTTCCCACAAAAAATCACAACAATCCATTGTTCCGTTGCGATGTTAAAGAAATTAACCAAAAAAGAGTATATTCTCAGTTCCCTACGGAACTGCATCGGGCTATGCTATTTTCACGGGATAAAAAGTAGCCTATGTCCTTCCTTGTGACACAAGCTACCATCATGCCAATTTTCATTAATATTGGTCAAGGTGATGAAGCGTGAAAAGGTAACAAACAAACACATTTTCATATTTATAATATTACTAGCTGTCCCGGCGAACTACGTACCGCCTTACATTACACTACCCTACCCTACCCTACACTACCCTACCCTACACTATACTACACTACCCAACCCTACACTACCCTACCCTACACACCTCTACCCTACACTACCCTACCCTACACTACTCTACCCTACCCTACACTACACTCCTCTACCCTACACTACACTACCCTACCCTACACTACTCTACACTACCCTACACTACCCTACCCTACCCTGCACTACCCTACCCTATACTACCCTACATACACTACACTACACTACCCTACATAAGAACCTTCTCCTGACAATAACGAACTCGACAAAAAAGAATTATCCAAATCGGTCAAGCCGTTCTCGAGTTATGCGCTTACCAACACATTTTGCGATTCATTTTTATATTATAGATAGTAAGGGTAGTAAGGATAATATAACATTATAAAAAAACCGGCCAAGTGCGAGTCGACCTCACGCACCAAGAGTTCCGTACTCCACGCAAACAACAATGATACCTACGTATGTATATCAATCAAAAGACATTATCGAGAGCGACAATGTTTTTACTCAGTTCGGGATCCTTAGCGGGAGTACGACTCACACTTGGTCGGTTTTTATTATTTGGTGTTTAACTGTAGGGTTTGCACTATTTTTTTTTTATTCACAATTGGTAAACCCTTGACAACATCATTTTAGTTTATTTACTAGTTTATTTCAGGCTTAGGGCCCATATCATCATCATCATATCAGCTCGTATACGTCCCCGCCGAAGGGCTCGAGCCTACCCTGAATTAGGGCGATAAATACATAAAATTAAAAATACTTGTTGGTATATACGAGGGTCAAACTGAAAGTTCTTAGAAAATCAAAAACTGAGCAATCAAGCAACTTATTACTTTTATTATATCTTTTCAAAATAGCCTCCCTTCACATCAATACATCGCTGCATTCGATAGAACCACTGAGAAAAGCACTTTGCCCACTCGTCCTTAGGGGTCTCTTCGACGGCCTTTTGAAACGCAGCCACTGCTTCGTCGGCGTCCATAAAACGTTTTCCTCGAAGTTTTTCTTTAATTTTTGGGAATAAATAAAAATCACAAGGTGCAAGGTCGGGGCTATAAGGTGGGTGACCCAGTAATTCCACGTTTGCCGTCGCCAAATAGTCGATCGTTTGCTTGGCGGTGTGCGATGAGGCGTTGTCGTGGTGAAGCAGGATCCTACTGCGAGGCCGTTTTTCTCGAACTTTTTCCAAGACAAGTGGTAAACAATTGTTAGTGTACCACTTCGCAGTAACTGTTTTTTGATCCTCTAAAATAATTGTTGCGTAATGACCAGTCCTTCCGAAGAACGAGGCCACCATATTTTTTCCCACACTTCGACCTCTCTTCACTTTAGTAGGCAACTCCTCGGAAGGAAACACCCACTCAGCAGACTGTCTTTTAGTTTCAGGATCATAACAGTAAATCCAGCTTTCGTCACCCGTAACTACGTCGAACACAGCATTTGAGTCACCTCCGTTGAATCTTTGACCCATTTCACGGCACCAATCAACACGACGGACTTTTTGGGCTTCTGTCAAATTATGAGGTATCCACCGGGCACAAAGCTTCCTCACCGCTAAATGTTCATGGAGGATTTTGTGGACTTGACTCATACCAATGGCTAAGCTTGTACGAATCTGCTGATAGGTTACTCTTTTGTCAGTCTCTATCATACGCCGCACAACACTGATGTTATCTTCAGTAGTCGCCGTAGAAGGCCGGCCCTCACGCAGATCATCGGTGAGATTAGTGCGGCCACGTTTAAATTCATTAAACCAGTTGTAAATAGTAGCACGAGATGGGGCTTCATCGTGAAAGGCCAATCGAAGTCTATCATAACTTTCTTGTTGACTTAAATTACATCGAAAGTCGTAAAAAATCATTGCTCGAAAATTTTCTCGCGTTAAATTCATGCTCACGTAGTACACACAATTTTCAATTTGCCGCCAAATCGTAAAACAAATGACAATCGAGTGGAATTCGTACACAAAAATATTAAGAAAGAGTTCGATTTTCAAATTATGAACTTATTTTTTTATTATATTTATTACAAGTGGCCAGTTCTAAAGACTTTCAGTGTCGCCCTCGTATGTGGGTACTTTAATATTATGTTGACTACCGTCACTAAAATAAATCAGTCAGTCTCGTATCGTGTGGTTTCATTGTCTGAGCTGCTCCCGAAAATACCGTGTATAAACTACTTGTTAGTATTGGGCTTAACGTAGATTTGACGTTGACGATTAATGAATGTATTACAAATTGTACGATAGAGCATTAAACTACAGTTACCTACCCAATCACACCTAAAAACATACTTAATAACACATAATCTGTGAAAAATTCAGCCGGCTACCTTTTAACGTTCAGAAGATACAGCCTTTCAAAGGTCGGACAGACACGTTTAACACACATTTTCCTGTTTAGCTTTACGCCCATCAAGCGTTTTTAGAATCGATCGGCCTATATGTTGTCAAAAATATTGTACGTATTAGAAGTTAGTGTGGAGATATTAGTCAAAAGTCCTATAGGTCTAGGGCGATTAGAAAGTAAAGTATTGATTGATTGAAAGTACTTTATTAAGCAACTTATAAGGAAAGTAGGTAAATATACAACGAGAGAGGAAGTTACAAATATGTAGGCAGTCTTACCGCTAACAAGCGATCTTTTCCTGACCACCTTAATGTGCTTGGTGAGTATTGCGTTATATTTAAGTTGGGGTCTCCAGTTTTCATCGAAGTGATGACAAAAGTACCTTGTAGTCATACATTTTTAACCCCCGACGCAAAAAGAGGAGTGTTATAAGTTTGACGCCAATGTCTGTGTGTCTGTCTGATTTTGTAAGAAAATAATAGTTGTGAATGGACAAACGTAGAGGCATATCTACTTGGGGGTGCTCATGTCTTAGCAGATGGCAGCTACCACAGCACGGAAATTTTGTCTGTTGGGTGTCTACAATGACTAACGACATGTTTGAAAGGACTAGGTATACCAATCATAAATTCATAGGAGTAAATACTATCTGTCTCAAATTCTCGAGTATTTTTGTTTGGATGATGACAATTATAACTTAAATATACCTATGGCTTTTGGAAATTTCTGTGGCAGAGATTCAACAAACACAAAGTTGCCATCGGTTGTTGTAATAAATTCAATTCAATTCAATATATTTATTTAAAATAGGTGCAAATTACACTCTTTCTGATAGTCATAAAATAATAATTACAATGTCATTTGTTAAGAATTGAGAAATAAACAATAATTAGTTAATAACGTCTAAATTCAATGCTTGATATAAACCATATTATGTCATTAGAACATGAAAACAACATGACAAGAAAAGTTATACATAAAAATCATTGAATGCCTTTAACAAGAGTAGGCCAGTTCACACGGACAGCACCCGGTTACGAGTATAACGCGAGAGTCAGCCATCGCTCCCATCAAACATATTAGAGGTTATTAGTTTTTGAAAAATTACACGGAACCCCAAACATTGAGCTACTCCACAAGATACAGAAATAAAGGCTGTTATTAGGCAGTCGTATGTTTGACTTCGATCCATCTTGGAATTTGAAATAGTGCTTTTGCACCTCTGGCATTTTTACACGGGGGGTGTACCTCATGGAATTAGTTTCCTGGACGCAGCGCATCAGTGCTGCAGACTGTAAATTAAAGTAGTAAATTTCGGTTTCTATACTTGAATTTATTGTATTACTAGCTGTCCCGGCGAATTTTGTTCTAACTCACTCTACACTACCCTACCCTACATAAGAACCTTCTGAAAATAACGAACTCAACAAAAAAGAATTAGCGAAATCGGTCCAGCCGTTCACGGCGCGCGATGCGATGACCAGAAGAAATAGGGGTTCATTTTTATACATATAAATATAGATGTACAAGTAAGCTATTTGTTAATAAAGATTACGGAAGACGTAGCGTAGGCAGGCCTCTTACTCGGTGGGCCGACGACCTGGTGAAGGTCGAACGAAGCCGCTGGATGCAGGCGGCGCAGGACCGTCGTTAAGACAATTCTTGGGCGAGACTTTTGTCCAGCAGTACCAACTAAACGTCTTCCGGCTGATATGATGAAGTTGATAATATCATTATTTTAATTAGATTATGTAAGTTTGTTAAAAAAACCTATGTATCTACTTAGGCATCCAATCAATCGTTGGTCATATAAAAACTAACAACTTTCGCTAATAGAACCTATAAAATTTTGAGGAACAAAAGTTTTTGAACTTCCCATCCGGTGTTAGCCTATCAGCTAAATCTATTATAACTTCAATTTTTTTTTGTTTCAATTGATTAGGTTTCTTTGGGAAAGTTGATCAGATTCATAAATATTTCACTATCATCCTGTAGATTTTTTTGGCACCAAAAAAGATAAACAAATCGGATGAGTTTGTGTCGGGGCACACTTCCGTTGGTTTAATAGTGAGTCTGCTTGGCGAGAATCGTGAGTTTTTATACCCGATTCAAACAGCCTCCGTGGCGTTAATATGTAGTTAGTCCCTTCGTTTCACACCAGGACGTCGCGGGTTCGGTTCCCGGCGGGGTCTGGTGAGTTTTTATTCCCGATTCAAACAGCCTCCGTGGCATAATAGTTAGTCCATTCGCTTCACACCAGGACGTCGCGGGTTCGACTCCCGGCGGGGTTTTTGTAAGAGTCGATTTGGTTGGTGGTAGGGCATTTTCCAAGCCCTAGCTAACTTTGTTCTCTAGAAAAAATATAAAAATAATCATTATCAACTTCATAACTGTCATCGTATATATATTGTTCCTGGCTCACACACACAGAGGCAAATCACAGTAAATATTTAAAAAGTTTACTATTCAACTGATGTGTTGTCATTATTATCACAATTCACATAAATATTAAACCAAATCAAATATATTTGAAATGCCTGAACGTGTGGATATGAGCCTAAACTCACGTACAAGGATCATTCACCCGACTTTTGGATTATTATAATTTTTCTTTGGCGCCTCGTGCTATGGCAACACTCTCAACGCATACTAACTAAACGAACTAAACGTTTGGAAGGCTTTTTATTTATTTTTGGCTACCATAAGCGATAAGTGAGTGTGTGCCCTGGAGCTTCACGACCTCATTCCCCCCTCCCCATTTCATCATCGGATGACCAGGCGCGGAAAGCGGTTCCACCCCTTTGTCGTCAACGTTCCACCTTTTCGCACGAAGCGTTTTGCTTCTTCGTTCATCATGCGAACGGCCAAGGAGTGGAATTCCCTTCCGGCGTCTGTATTCCTCGATTCGTATAATTTAGGAATCTTCAAGACGAAAGCGAATAGGCACTATTTGAGCTTGCGTGTTACATCCTCGGCTGCATCGGTACTTACCATCAGGAGAGGTGCAGCCAAACGCATTCAAATTTAAAAAAAGAAAAAAAAAACGTTTTTAAGGTTCCGTACTAAGCAACGGGACCCTCTTACTAAGCCTACGCTATCCGTCTGTCTGTCACTCCATCCGTCCGTCTGTCCGAATTTTAAAAGGATGTTTCTTTTAAAGGGAGCCAGCTAAATTTTTCACAGAATATGTGTTATTGTGGGTGATGTACAAAAATAATAAGAATCTAATGGAGACTGGCGGAACAAATGAGTTTCCGCTTACATAATGTCAGAAGCAGACAAAATGCAGAGAATTTAGACTTTAGCACACCCTGGACACTTCATACAACGGGTCAGAAATGACATTTCAAAAATGGAATGACGGAACAAACAAAATGACGGCGAAATCCTATACGTTCAATAACCAAACTGTAACCAATCTGTATCAATCAGGGTGACGAGGGGGTGAGGTCGCAATCTAGAGAGCGGCAGGGAGTGTCCATACTGTATGTTAATACTAATATGTATACTTTGCTTACGGGATTTGGAATTATACATTTGTCAAAACTTCTTAAAAACACCTTAACACGAAGGTGAACGCGGGGGTCGCGCGCAATGGACGTAACCACTCGCTGAACCGGGATCCGGGAGTAGTCCGCGACTACCAGTAAAGGCAGTTCTGGTGGAGAAGAATCGATCAGTCTCACCACCTCTCGATGGCACTTCAGCTCCTCCAGAGCCAGAAGGACTCCAAATACCAAAATGTTCATTTTAAACCAATTGTGAATTTAAAAAAAATATATATATAGGTGTTTACATACGCTTTTATGTCTATTACAAATAATGTCATAATTTTAAATACAGTGTTAGGTTATAATATTTGTTGAAGGACTACATACAACAGACGATGGTTCTCGAGGCCACGTTGAAGTATTATTCCAAATAACGCTTATAAGTACTTTTACCTACAAGGTGTAGTAAAGTAACCTTTTTTTTTCTAAATAAATACAAACTTTTGCGCAATTCAAACATGTTAAAACCACAGCAGTATAATTTAAATATAATTCCCTGCGATGGACGGTGTTTAAAACGCAGTATAAAATTACGATTTTCTCATTGATTAATTCAGACGGATTTTATTTTGTGACGAATAAAAAGTTTACCTATTATACGAAAACAGAAGAAACCAAACAACTAATAAAACATTAAAGGCAAGTAGGGCTGTCAAAAAGCATAAGGTTGTTCTTTACCGCAGCGTAAATGTGGTCAAAAGAGGTAAAGACGAATACGCGAAGATTCCGAATCACGAATAAAATTACCACCGGAAGTCTGAAACGCGATTCGCGAGAGTCCAAAGGGACAACTCTACCGAAAAAGAGGCAATTTGGGATAAGAAAAGGCAACAA
This sequence comes from Coleophora flavipennella, assembly GCA_947284805.1. Classification (NCBI taxonomy): domain Eukaryota; kingdom Metazoa; phylum Arthropoda; class Insecta; order Lepidoptera; family Coleophoridae; genus Coleophora; species Coleophora flavipennella. The sequence continues at coordinate 1,912,827 of OX369274.1, read as the reverse complement.
TTTAAAAATGGGCTATTATTATAATATAAACGACCATCACATTTTATAGTCCATTTTACCTTTTTCCATTTTAAAATATTCCTTTTTACCCCAAAATATTTTTTTTCTTTCCGTTAGGGCCCAATTCCGTAAAATATTTTTTTCTAAAACACAGTTTAGGCCCAATTCCACTAAATTTTACTTATTATGTAGCGATACCGTAATTGAGTATTTTAAATCAATTTAATTTATTTTCGTTACATTCATTTTATAGACCATTTTACCTTTTTTCATTTAAAGATATAATTCCTTTTTACCCCAATTATTTTTCTTAAAATCCAATTCCACAAAATTTTACGTATTATGTAGCGATACCATAACAGGCTATTTAAAAAAAATAATATTTATTTTCGCTACATTAGGTACTCATTTTGTGTTTGATTCTACACCATGTTATGTTGTCTCTGTTTATCTGTGATTGTTCACTAATAAGATTAATGTCTCACTAAATTAGAGTATACTTCACAGGCTCAGGCCCAGTCACATCGCATTATAGCCAATATTCGACATTCGAATATCAAAGCAAAGACCGTGCCGCGCACTGCGCAGGCGTCTGAATTATTCAATGAGAAAATCGTAATTTTATACTGCGTTTTGAACACCGTCCATCGCAGGGAATTATTTTAAAATTATACGGTACTGCTGTGGTTTCAACATGTTTGAATTGCGCAAGAGTGTGTATTTATTTAGAAAAGAAAAGGTTACTTTACTACACCTTGTAGGTAAAAGTGCTTATAAGCGTTATTTGGAATAATACTTCAACGTGGCCTCGAGATCCATCGTCTGTTGTATGTAGTCCTTTAACAAATATTATGTAACCTAAGACTGTAATCAAAATTATGACATTATCTGTAATAGACATAAAAGCGTGTGTAAACACCTATTTAAAATGAATATTTTGGATTTTTTTTTCATTTTTTTTATTCATAATTGGTAAGCCCTTGGCATCATCTCACCTGCTGGTAAGTGACGATGATGCCGAAGATGGAAGCGGGCTTACCAAGATTCCCCAACGCAATGCAGAACTGGCTATCTTATCTTCAAGCCGCAACACATCAATGTTGGCGGCAATTTGGGTCCCTGTGGCTCTGGACGAGCTGAAGTGCCATCGAGAGTTGGTGAGACTGATCGATTCTTCTCCACCAGAACTGCCTTCACTGGTACTTGCGGACTACTCCCGGATCCCGGTTCAGCGAGTGGTTACGTTTATTGCACGCGACGACGGCCCGCGTTCCTCCTAACCAGAGGTCCCGGGTTTAAACCCGGACGGCCAAATGTACCAACGAGTTTTTCGAAACTCATATACTTACCGATTACTTTAGCAGTGAAGGAAAATATCGCAAGGAAACCTGCACATCTGATTCCTAATGTGTATGAAGGTCACGTTGCACACGTCCGTAGGTGTAAATCTAAATGCCCTACACGTGACCGCGGGTGATGCCAAGTGCAACACCAGGCAATCGCCGTTTATCCCTTGGATAGCACGGTTAATTGTGCCACACAATAAGAGAGAGAGAGAGAGAGAGAGAGAGAGAGAGAGAGAGATCGTGTTAAGCGGTTCCAATTATATTATTTGTTGTTTTAACAGAGGATAAGTACTAATATTATTATCCTCAATCTAATAGCAGTAGCCTTCTAGCCTCAGCCGAGATAATAAAATCAACCATCAGAAAAAATATTTCAAATTAATATCTTCAAAACACGTGCAGACCCAGCTTGTGAGTCTAAATCTAGAAGGTCCTCGCCCAACTTAGTGTTCAGTCATTGTATATCAAACACTAGAATACATTTTCGTGTCTAGACAGGGAAACAGTTTAAATTTGGAGGTGACGTATTGCCAGGTAGCTGTAATGATTTTAATGTCTAAAACGGCGTTCATACGCGTTCAGTGATAAGAATTTTGTGTTGGCCAAAAAAACAATAATTCAGCCCTATACAAAAATTATTTTTTTTGTTGCCCTTTATATCTTAGCCAATTTTGATGTTTTCAGGTGCCCAGATTACGAATTTATTCATGAAAGTATTGAATGTGCTCTTGTTTTTATGATCAATTATCGGTTTGTTAGTAATAAAATTTATTTTCCCAGTCATGATTAGAGTTCTACGCAAAAAAACGAGAGCAAATCTTACAAAATCATTGATAGTTTCATGAATTGTGGCATAAATATATCTAAAATCGATCTAATATCTAGGGCAACAAAACCGCTGTAGACCAGTGATTAGTTTTATGTAGGAAAGACTGCTTTACGCGATTTCAAAAATTAGGAGATCCGTAGGAGACCGATGGAGCAGTAAAGTTTTCGAGTGGCAACCGCGCAACGTGCAGGTACACCCCGGACACTTCATGCAACTGGCCAGAAATGACATATCAAAAAACGAATGACGGAACAAACAAAATGGCGGCGAAATCCTATACGATCGACAACCAAACGGTAACCAATCTGCATCAATCTGGGTGACGAGGGGGCAAGGTCGCAATCTAGAGAGCGGCAGGAAGTGTCCATACTGTATGTTAGTACTAATGTATATACTTTGGTGCAGGTCTCCAACACGGTAGACCGGCGACTAGGTGAAGGTCGCGGGAGACCGCTGAATGCGGGTAGCGCTGCAGCGGTCTTCGTGGAAATCCTTGGGGGGGGGGGGGGGGGCTTTGTCCAGCAGTGGACATCTTTCAGTTCATATGATGATGATGATGACAAAAGAGTAAAAGAATAGGCATTGTACACTAGTTGTAACTAAATTGGTGTAGGACCTGTTACGCCTGTCTCGACGATGGCGCGACATTAAGTTTCTCAGTTTTTTATGACTCCCATCTGCTATGAGTATTATTCCTTTGAAATTATACCGAAAGAAAACTATTTTTTATTCAATATTGGTAAGCCTTCGGCATAATCTCACATAATTGCCATAATTTCAATAATGAATGAAGAGATTGAGACTTCCAATTTAGACTTGGCTCCTGTGTGTGGAGTGCGGAGGGTAGCCTCACCTTCCCGACAAGCGGGAAGGACCCTGGGCCCCACAGTGTGGTTTATTGTTCGCCGAAACGCGGCAAATGACAGATATACTACCTACTCATGAAACTGTCAAATTTCCCTAACGAACGTACACTTCTGCAACTCGTCATTCCAGCGGTGCTGGGCGTCCAACAACACGTCTCCCGGGTTGGTCGTCTCTGGCACGATCTCTGCAGCACGGTCATCTCACATGCTCACAAGATGGCCGAGCCCGCGAAGACGAGCTGACTGTGCTTCGCTCGCCCATCGCTACCTCGGTCCCGAATATGTAGTCTTATTTAGTATTCGTTGCCTGAACTCTCTTAAGAGCCGATTGACACAAACTAAGAATTGTCTAAGATCCTCCTTGGGTCGCTGAGCCACCGCAGTAAGTAGTAAGTGATGAACCTACAAAATCTAAGTTGAAAAACTTTAACATCAAAAGAAGACGCGTTATCACATCAGCTCATATACGTCCCCACCGAGGGGCTCAAGCCTACCCTGCATCAGGGCGATCGGGCCTTAGTCGACCACGCGGGCCCAGTGCGGGTTGGTCGACTTCACACACAACCTTCGAGTTTCTTCGCAGGCGTATGCAGGTTTCCTCACGATGTTTTCCTTCACCGTACAGGAGCGTCGGATAAACGTACTTAAGAAATCGAAATTCGGAAACACATTGGTACGTGGCAGGATCGAACCACGACCTCCCGGACAGGAGCCTTGCCATTACGCCACCTACGCTCTTAATTAGCACCAAAGGCGCGTTACTTAGCACAAAAAAAAAATTAGTACAACGCATTTTAGCCAAACGCGCGATCAACGCCTGCCAACCGAACGTAGCCTTAGGAAATCTATAGGATTCTTGAAATGCATCCTTGAAAGCCTAAAAGGCGAGAATAAATAAATAAATAAAAATTCATTATTTACCTGATAAGTACTTACAATAACATTTCAAAGGCAGTAAAATTATTAAGAGCACAAGTGGTAGCGTAATATTAATGGCAGTTCACCTAATCTGGCGATATTGAAAAGAAGCAATGGAGTTAAAAATTTGAATTCTATGGTTTTCAAGACAAAGAATTAAAAATTATTGAAAGCTATTTACAAGACAGGTAACAGTCTGTAGTTATGGTAGATACAGTGCTTTCTGATAAGAAAAAGGATTGATATAGGGATCCCACAAAGCTCTATTATACTCACAATTATTTCTGATCTACATTACTGATCTTGCGTTAGCAACAACGTCATGGGCCGAAATAAGTTTATTTGCAGATTACACACATGTCGGAATCAGGGATAAGAAGCATAAAAGCCTAGTCAATAAAATTAAAAATATTTTAGACTGCCTTGAGGATTGGTTGTCATGCAATGGAATAATATTAAATTCAAACAAAACTGTGCAACTACAACTATATACGACAAAGCAAACTAAATAACTAATTCTACGACTTTTCTAGGTTATACAATACAAGATACAATAAGCCATAGTATCCATACAGCAAAAGTATGCAAAAGACTGTCATCTGCAAACTATGTCCTCCTAGAATTAAAATCATTAGTTAGCAAGGATACAAGAATTACCTAACGTTTACGGTGCCTATGTTTAATCTATAATTTCATATGGTTTATCGGAAAGCTAACTGTGCATTTTTTTTTAAACCGGCCAAGTACGTGTCGCACCACGCACAATGTAGGGTTCCGTAGTTTCCATTATCGCGTCCATACCTAATTTTCAAATTTCCAAATACAGCGGTTTCATTGTTAGGGAGTGGGGACACTAAATTAAGTACGTAAAGCCTATTTTTTTCAAAAACGGAACCCTAAATTATAAAATGGTCTTTAAAGACTCACAACTATTTTTTAAGCTCTAACCAACGATACTCATTACTCAACACGTCAAACTACGAGAAAAAAAATCATCAAAATTACTTGTAGGGGAGGTACCCTTAAATATTTTTTTTTACAGTTCTCTCCGCGTAATATACGCGTAGCTCTTAACTACTAATAGTTTAGGAGCTAGGCCGCGATTACGAAACTATAGGGTTTCCTTGTTGTACTACGGAACCCTAAAAAAGTCCGTAAGAATCATTTCGGGAGTACATTAAAGATCCTCAGCTAGAGAATATATTTTATTCAGAATAAACATATAAGTGTGATTTTCCTTTTTACATTTACACCGCCTCCGAGGCGTAATGGTTAGCCCATTGGCTTCACACCAGGAGGTCGGGGGTTTGATTCCCGGCGGGGTCAACTTAGTAAGACTCGCTTTGGTTGGTGGTAGAGCATTTTCATATCCCACCTGACTAGCTACCACCATCTTATCGAAGTCTTGCGGCCAAACATCACTGTTCACAGCATTGGTGTGTTCCGGCTTGAAGATAAGATAGCCAGATCCCCATTGCGTTGGGGAATCTAGGTAACCCCGCTTCCATCTTCGGTATCATAGTCACTTGCCATCAGGTGAGATGATGCCAAGGGCTTATTATTTATTTATTTATTTTTATTTCGTTAATGTAACCTACAGCGTAGAAAAAAAATATACAAACTGACTATGTGAATTGTACGGCTGACAAAAACTCTCACACAAGGAATCCCATCAAAAATAATAATGGTGTAGGTACAATATACTACCTTAACAGATCTCCCTAACCTGGAGACCAAAGCAAAATTAAGATATTTTTTATAAAACCATGCATTACCATGCATGCATCTGTAAATAAATACATGAATGAAATAATAATAGATTCTCATTTTCATAAATACATTGCGAGAGAACATGAATGTGCCGTGATGAAGCCGAGGATGAACTACATACAAATATGTAAATCCACTGATTTGTGTTTTTTTATCCGACCTCGCCATAAGGAAGGTTATGTTTTTCGAGTGTATGTATGTTCATTTATTTCTTTGGCACGCTCTGTAGTCTAAACGGCTTGTTAGATTCGTCTTGATCCCGTGAGTGACACAGGATACATTTTTACTTGACTAGCCAAGAAAAGAGGTTTTTTAATTATTTTGTCCTCTGTGTCTGTGGCCTACACAGCTTGATGGATTTTGGAGTGCGAGATGTCATTACATTCGCCTTAATCTCGTAAGTGACATAGGATACATTTCTACCCGACTGTACAAAAAAGTGGGCTTCAGTTTTTTAATCAGTCGAGTTTTCAGTTTTTTTCAATTAATTCCTAAAGTTACTGTATGTAGTTTTAAAGCTATCAACATTGAGTAGAACCTCGCTCAGGTAACGAGCCCAATATTTTTTGTGTTGCTCAGAATGACGAGCTTTCTCGGAGAAAGCTATTTACAATAAAATCTATATGAAAAAGTCGTATATCCTAAAACACGAGTGCAGTTTTTTGTTAGTTTAACATACGAGCAAGTACCCAAAAGAACAATGCTAAAGACCGGTGTACGCGATAGTATTCATAATACTTAATATTATAAAATAATATTCATAATGCAACCAAACACCGTCTGTCCGTTGGTGCGTCTAAATCGAATAGACAAGAGTGTAGCGCCTCAATAAGAGCGGGGAGCGCTTACTTATATACAGGCGTCAAAAAAACCTAGAGTAGAATTTTAAGGGGTTACTCAGTATCGAGTAAAAAATGCAGGAATAATATTTTTAAAATCTGTCTTAAAATATTGCTTTTCCATACAAACCGAGAAATTACCAAAATGAAAATCGGTAGGCAGATAGCGCACTGCTAGGTCGTTCGCCCGTCCGTGCGCCCGATATCGTACCTACCTAAGTTAAAAAACATCACTCCTTCCCACTGGGAAAACTTAGGGAAAACTTAAACTTAGGGAAGTTCCCAGGTATGCGTATTGCGTATTGCCTGCCGTGTCAACGAAAGGACGGGATTCACCTGTTTGTGCGGTAGGTATGGATTACGATGACGATAAATTTTTCAGAGATGGACTTTTGAGATTTTTTTTGTATTCTATATTAGATTCAGAGCTTAAAATATCACTTTAATACCCTGTAAATAATAATTTTGGCGAATAAGGAAAATCAGTTATATATCAATCACGTATTGCACTCAAATTTAGATATGTAATAAAAATACTCCTTGACCTACTTCTGAGTCTTATTTTTTTAACCGCCTCCATGGTTAGTCACATCAGGAGATCACGGGTCCGATTTCCGGCGGAATCTCACTTTGTAAGACTCGGTTTGGTAGGTAGAAGGGCATCTTCTAAGCACACCAGGATAGCTACCATCTTATTGCCGCCAAACATCAATGGCATTAATTTGTTCCGGATTGAAGATAAGATAGCCAGTTCCCCATTGCGTTAGCCCACTTCCACCTTCGGCATCCTCATCACTTGCCATAAGATGAGATGATTCCAAGGGTATACCAATTGTGGATAAAAAAATACTAAGTGATTAAAAATAATCAATATTAAGCTTAACTACTTTGTTGCCGCTGAATCTGGCACCACACCCCACACCCAACCATCCGGCAAACATTGAATTTTTAGTAAAACCCGGTTCGCTTTCACGATACGATTAACTATACTATAGTTAACATTACTACGTCGGCATTGTAATGATGAATAATGTTTGGTTTTCCATACAAAACCCGTATTGTGTTTCACTTCACTAAAGATAAAATATTTCACGAGCGAGCGAGCGATGAGATAGCTTACCATGATTGAAATGACGTGAAGTTATGCTATGCAGTTTACTATAGACGCAATTTTTTTGTTTAGATATTTTAAGCAAGCCTTAACCATAATTTAAAACTTTAATTAGGTCTATGAAGGTCATCGGGTCAAAAATTTAAATTATAAATCGGTATCTACTAGTTTTTTTTAATTTTTTTTTATAAAAAATTTGAATGCGTTTGACAATACATCTCAACTGATGGTAAGTGACGATGTATGATGGTCAGTGATCAGAATAGGTATAGCTAATTTAAACTTCGAGGAACAGAGACATAAAGTGGAGAGACTTCTTTAGGAAACTATTTTTTTTTCCGGGACAATTGTCTCGGTTTTCGGGACATCGCTTCGAATACATTAAAAAGGAATGTTATTAATAGAGATAAAAAAAAGATTTGAATTCCTGATTTTATTTTACAGAAATGACAAAAAACAGGGTAGAGATAAGTTGTTAAGTTGTTGTATTTCATGAATTTGATAATAATTACACAATATAAGAAACTGAAATTAATATAAATAAAATTCAACGTTCACTTCCTTAGTCCCTTGGTGTTTCGTCCCGTCAATATGCCTCCTGACATTACTTTTTTTGCCCGTAATTTGATAATTTACAAGGTTTGAGTTTTCGCGCGACATCTCATTTTAGGTGCACGCTCTCGCGCTCTATGACGTCATTTCGAGGGTAGGAGATGGATTTTCAAAACAATAGTGCGCGAGCACACCACTCTAAAAACATGCTGTTGTCAAAATTTAATGTTGTCAATCTCATTGTTTGTAAGAACTTGGCTGCCTCATAGCAGCTAGCAATCAAAAGGCTACCAAACCTTCCGAAGGAATTGTACAGTCGAGTCGTGGATTAAAGATACGATATATTAATACGATTACGATATATAAAAGCTCTAAGTGTGAGGGCATTATTACGGGCAAAAAAAGTAATGTCAGGAGGCATATTGACGGGACATTTGCCTTGTTACTTATTAATGCTGGTATTGATAAGATTATTATTAGCTACCGAACTTTCCTACATCGTCAAGAATGGAGTTCAATCTAAGATAACAACTTTTCTTTTACGTTTATATGTTATCTACGTTAAAAAACGTACCCACTGAATCTTTGTCAATTCTGGGAAACAATAACAGGAATTCAAATAAGTTCTTAATATTATAATAAACATACATTGAAGTCCCGGGACAACTGTCCCGGAAAAAAATATCCTAAGGAAGTTTATGTCTCTGTTCCTCGAAGTTTAGGTAAATTAGCTCTACTTTTTTGGTACATACAAACTTAAATAATGCCTATTCACTCTCGCCTTAAAGATCCCCAAATTGTAAGAGTTGGGAAACACAGACGCAGGCAAGGCGTTCCTCTCCATCGCTGTCCGCATAATAAATGAAGAAGCGTAACGCTTCGTGCTTTACGCTGAATACCAACAACAAAGGAGTGGAACCTCTCCTCGGGCTTCGTTGATGGAGGTGGAATAAAGCTGGGGGAATGAGATCGTGGAGTTCTTGCGCACATTTTAATATGGTATATTTTTGTTTACCCCAAAAATGTAATTAAAGGGTCTTTCAGCTCATTAAACTGGGCAACTTTCCTTTACCTATAAAAAGGGTTTTCATACTAAATTGGTCTGCTGATGGCGAAAGAAGCTTTTTTTGGCATCATCTCACCTGATTTAAGTGACGATGACCTCGCAGATTAAAGCGGGCTTACCAATATTCCCCAACGCGCCCACTGGCTATCTTATCATCAAGACGGAACACATCAATGCTAATTAAAATTGATGTTTGGCGGCAAGACTTAGATAAGATGATGGTAGCTAGCCAGGCGGGCATAGAAAATGCCCTCCCACCAAAAAAATCGAGTCTAACAAGGATAGATTCCGGCGGGAATCAAACCCGCGACCGCTTGGTGAGAAGCTAATGGACTAACTATTATGCCAAGGTGGCGATTTAGAGAGAGTTTGTCAATAACTTTTCATTTCTGGCACTACATGAACACGTCGACACTGATACTGAATTTTAAACTATATCATGGCTCTAAAATAAATATGAATACTTAAATGACGGAGACGTTGGCAAAACCTTTTTTACAGTTTTCGATAACGGGCGACAGCCAAAAAGCATTTCTGTGTCATTCGACTTAAAATGATAAAAAAAATAAGACACAAGCCGGCCGTGACGCGCAGCCCACGACATTTTTCAATATCGGCGCAAAAAAAAACAGAAATGAAGGTAAGAATAACTGGCCCTATCAAAGGAAGGCGTTTTAAAACAAAAACTGCAGTTTTAAAATACGAACCTTAAGTTCGAAGTTTGAAAATAGTATTGAAAATTATTGGCTTTATTGTTTCAAGCGTGGATTCACGCATGGGTTGTTCGAATGTGAGGGTCTATTGTATTTCCAGTGTGCAAGACGGAGATGGCGATATGTATGATGGACGGGCGCCGTCCACCGCGACGACAGCGCTCGTATCTCTTGCGTCGGCGCATAGTTTCTCATCGTCGTAAACTAAAATAAACATTTACTTTTTATGCTTTCCTGGTACATTTAGATGATATTGTCGCGGTATTTTTGAAATGAAAAAAGTGTTAAGTGGTTGATTTATATTATGCGTGTGGCTTTAAGGGCCGCTTCCGGCGGCGTCATTATTTTAAATGAAATCGCCGTTTGCATTTTCATAACTTTTTGAAAGGGGCGCCTATAATAGAATTAATCATATTAATCTATTCATTCATCCTTACTATGTATATTATAAATGTGAAAATGTGCTTCTTTGTAAGTTTGTTACCTTTTCAAACTTCAAAACTTACCAATCTTGACGAAATTTAGCATGCACGTAGCCTATGTCAGGGAGTAGGACAAAGGCACAGTATAATAAAGAGTACTGACATAGGTTACTTTCTATCCCGTGAAAATAGCATAGTCGGATACAGTTCCTGAGGGAATTGAAAAAAAGACCTTTTTTGGTCGATATCTTAAAAATTGTAACGGAGCACTGGATTGCTGTGATTTTTTACACAGATATAGTTAAGGGGGTGGGAAATGACATAGACTACTAATTATCATAGCCCGACATAGTCCCCGAGGGATCTGAGAAAAACTAATTTCCACGCACGCGCACTTCGGCGTCGCAACGGAGCAACGGACTGATGTGATTATTTGCATAGAAATAGTTGAGAGATTGGGAAGTGACAAAGACTGCAGATCAGAATAGACAGATATTGTTCCCGAGGCATCTGGAGAAAACGACTCGCGCACCACTCACCCTCATAGACAGTCATTAAAACGGTATAAACGCAGGCGAAACCGCAGGCAAAAGCTAGTTATGTAATAAAACTGAATAATTACACACTACACAGTGTCGTTAGGTAACTAATTATTAATCACTAACGACGTGTTAACCTTTTTACAGTTTTACTCATCTGGCATATTGATTTAAATTGCAATTAATTTGATTAATTGTGTTTTACGCGCATTAACCCTGAATGTTAATGTAATGGTTTATTTCTACTATCATTATCATCATATCAGCCGACAGATGTCCACTGCTGGACAAAGGCCTCCCTAAGGATTTCCACAACGAACGTCCCGCGCTGCCTACATCCAGCGGTTTCCCGCGACCTTCACCAGGTCGTCGATCTTCAACAGGGTGTACATAAAGGTGCAGTGATACTTTAAGGTGGGCTTGTACTTATCAAACTGAACAACTGTAGAATAAAAAGTTGTTCAGTTTGACGAGTACAAGTCCACCTTAAAGTATCGCTGCACCTTTATGTGACACCCTGTATACTTCAATAATAATGAGATAGATTAATTAGATTAGACGCAGCTCAAAAAAGTTTGTAATCAATTGGAACGGTTTGAGGCATAAATCGTTAAGGTTAACAAGCCATATCGTCCCCACCTGGGGTACCCTTCCCAAACTCGGGATGTTGGCCGCGCGGGGGCCCAGTCCGGGTTGGTGGAGGTCCAATGTCTCAAGTTTAGTTAGAATATTATCAAAAAAAAATATTTTTTAAAAGAAGTTTTTTTTAATCTACAAGAAGAAATAAACCACTATTTTTTGTCTTCCTTACTCTGGCACGTAATCTTGCCGTCGCGCCGCAAAAATACAGTTTAAATGAATAAACATATAACAAAACTTGATAGTGATAGCCCTAGGTCACTTTCAAAGGTAGATATTACATTTTTAGGTGATATGTTTAGGGAATGCAATCCGGTCCGGCGGATCCGGTAATCCGGCGGACCCGGCGTGTTTTTGGACCTACCGGATCCGATGAGTCGGCGCCGGATCCGGTGGCGGATCCGGTAAAGCAAAAAATACGCGAAAAACTGTACTGTATGCAACGAAGCGCGCGCGCGCGACGTTGCCAGATCGCTGGACGTGCCGCGGCACTGCCGTCGCCGACACCGGCTCTGCCTGCACTTGTTTGTCAGTCGCCACTTTACCTTTGACATCAAAAGTATCGAACGAAACTAATCTAACAGTGTGTGAGTGATTGATTAGATTATTCTGTCGAGATAAACCTTAAGTTCACAAACACTTTGTTTACCTAATTAGTGGTTATGGTTTAGAAAACATTGAATAATCTATGTTGTATTTGAATTTTTAAATAGGTTAGGTTAGCTAGGTATTTATTGTATTGTTTGTCATGCAATGCAATACGTCTTTTACCTATAAGAATTTCAATCACTGGTTCATTCTTTTTACACGACTACAGCAAAACCAATAGAAAGTGTTATGATCTTGAGACTATGTAAATTAAATACTTAGTACTTACTTTATTATTTAGAATAGTTTCATAATTTCATTTAGTACAAATAGAACCAAAAATTACAATTAATACCAAAAAATATAATTAAAAGTGATTTTATTTTCCATAAATTCGTATTTTATTTTTCTTTTTATGTATTATTATCATAACTAAAAATCACTAAATACTAGGCCCTAAGTAACTTTAAAATCCGGCCGGATCCGTCCGGATCCGGTCGGATTGGCGTCAATCCGGTGAAATCCGGCCGGATTGAAAATGATACCGGATTGCAATCCCTAGATATGTTTATACGAGTTGTTGACATTAGCGTAATTTTAAAGGTAACATCAAAAAAAAAGTAAAATTAGTAAAGTTGCAGTAAAGTTCTCGAGTGGCGACCGCGCACCGGAAAAAGAAGCGTAGGTAGGCCTCCAACTCGGTGGACCGATGACCTGGTGAAGGTCGCGGGAAGCCACTGGATGCTGGCAGCGCGGAACTGGTCGTTGTGGAAATCTTTGGGGGAGGCCTATGTCCAGCAGTGGACGTCCTTCGGCTGTTATAATGATGATGATGTAAAATTTAAAATTACTTATTTTTATCGAGAAAATTATGAGCGAACGTCTTTTTGCTAGAGTTGGCCTGATATTGCCCACAATTGGATAGTCTATTGTTTTACGTGGTGTAGTTGCTAGTCCACTCGCTTTACACCTGAAGGTCGCTGGTTCGATTTCCGGCGGGGTCCAATCTTTGTAAGACTCGGTTTGTTTAATAGTAAGGTATTTTCTAAGTTCGCCTGGCTAGTTATCACCATCTTATCTTGTTTCTTAAGAGTCTTGCCGCCACATATCAATGTAAGCGCCATGGAGATGATGAGATAGCCAGTTCCCCATTGTGTTAGGGGATCTTGGTAAGTCAGCTTACATCTTCGGCATCATCGTCACTTGAAAATGCCAAGGACTGGCCAATAGTGGATTTTAAACAATGACATGAAATTATTACTAAGAATTTATAAACTAAGCATTATTCAGATAAATAATTTCTTAAATGTTTATTTTGCTTCATACCCCTTCTTAAACAAGTTTTTTCGAATCGCCAGCCACCTCTACAGCTGCACAAGCACACCCTGGACACTTCATACAACGGGCCAGATATGACATTTCAAAAAAGGAATGACAGAACAAGCAAAATGGCGTCGAAATCCTATACTTTCGACAACCTATCTGTAACCAATCTGTATCAATCTGGGTGACGAGGGGGTGAGGTGGCAATCTAGAGAGCGGCAGGGAGTGTCCACACTGTATGTTATTAGTACTAATATATATAATTTGCTACAGGGGTGTCAGAGATCAGAAAGGTGCCATTCAAGAATGGGACACTTTACCGCAAGAGCTCCTTGATAACGTACTCCACAGCATGCCCCAAAGGATTCCCTCGCGTGTCTGAGCCAGGGGAGGAGTTTTTTTGAAATCTGTGGCATTTCAAATTAAAAAATATTCTTTATTGCTTATCAAAAAGATAAACAGTGTACAAAATATATGTGAAACACTAAGGTACAGACAATTTTTGTTTTTTTTTAACTAAACTTAATCATTTAGTAGTGATTGATAACTTTACATAAAAATACTTGTTTTCATTTACATAATTAAATCTTGTTTTTAAAATTTATACCAAAATTATGTATATTTTTTATTAATATTGCAAATATTAAAATTTTAGCCAAAATTTCTCCACTTTTGCAACTGATTAACTTTGTGTACACATATCATAATATTTATCTACCCCCTTTTTACGCTTAAGCACAGATATACGAATTTTTTGTTATTTTTTAATCCATCAAGTAGATAAACAAGTATTTAGTTTATATAACGGTCATACGCAGTCTTTTTTTAGTATTTACTTTATTTCAATATATAGAGTACTAGCTGTCCCGGCGAACTTCGTTCCACCTTACACTACACTACAATACCACACCTTCTTAATTTTTCAAAATTAGCTGAAACTATTTTAACTGGTGCTTCTACCCATGAAACTGAACAACTTTCCCCATGGAACCCGAGTTAGTTTGGGATAGCCAAATTTTTTATTGCGATTTGACTATGAGTTCAATGGGGAAAGTTGTTCAGTTTCATGGGTATGTTGTTTCAGCTAATTTTGTTACACCCTATAATTATATATATATAGTTAAGAAAGGGTAATTGCAATGAAGTATTTCGTACATGGTTATTCCATAAATGGTGAGGCCTTAACGTGCTTTCAAAAAACTAGATTTTTTTAAACGTTTACGAAGTACCTAACCATGCAAAATCCTACTATCCTACTAATAGTATACCTAAACGCGAAAGTTTGTAAGAATGTATGGATGAATGTTTGTTACTCTTTCACGCACAAACTACTGATCGGATCTGGCTGAAATTTGATAGGTAGACAGATTAGGACCTGGCGCACCCTCTAAAAGTCATAGGAACGTCCACGCGGGTGAAGCCGCGGGAAACAGCTAGTTACTAATAACTCAAGCCCACGGAACATGACGTAATGACAAAAAGTTATTTTTCGTTACAACTTACAAGTAGCTATCGCACGTCTACTGAGGCAATTCGTCATGTCAAAATGCTGCTAATGCTCTTGGATACATTTCCGAATTGGCTACTTTAATCTCAGCTGCTAAATGTCATACAATAGCATGACATGACTCATGGAAAGACATTAATAAGTAGCCGAATGGGTTAAACATGTATAGTTCTTTTGAAAATTGACGACACCTCACTATCATTCATCATTTATTCTTACCGAATGACGGTATATGCATTTGTAATTTCTAAAAGAATAAATAAATATTGAAATTGATAATTTTGGAATCTGGACAAAGAAACTTCTCTACAATGTTTTTCTTCATATTAATCATTGTCTAAAGCGTCGGTGGCTCAACCGGTAACGACTCGGTCCCCCTAACCAGAGGTGCCGGGTTCAAATCCGGACGGCCAATGTACCAATGAGTTTTTCGAAACTTACGCACATACTCACCGATTGCTTTAACGGTGAAGGAAAACATCGTGAGGAAACCTGCATACCTACCACCTGTGAAGAAACTCGAAGGTTGTGTGTGAAGTCGAACACACCGCACTGGGCCCGCGTGGTCTACTAAGGCCCGATCGCCCTAATTCGGGATAGGCTTGAGCCCCTCGGTGGGGGCGTATTTTTTTTATATTTTTTATTCACAATTGGTAAACCCTTGACAACATCTCACCTGATGGTAAGTGACGATGTTGCCGAAGATGGAAGCTGATGTGATAAATCATTGTCTAAAATCTTCTTTGTTTCTGTAAAACCGTTACATATTAAAAAATAAACTATCTTTTTGTCAGTTACAATAAAGCAGCAGTCATAGATGGCGACTAGCGAGTAGCGTGTTATCTTAGTTAACGTATAGCTTATCTATGGACAAGCCATTTAGTTTGATGTAGCTACGTGGCGAGGTGCGACTAACGAGGTCAGGTGTGAAGTGAAACCGATAGTGAATACGTTAGATCACACGTGAAAGAAAAAGATTCACGGTCACGCGATCCAAAGTGTCCGAACGTAGTCACCCATTTTGTTCACGGAGGTGCACTTGCGCGGTTCTCCTTCTTTGTCTAACGTTTTTTAAAGATTGTTTTGTTTGAAACCGGGGCTATAATTCCTTTATATGCGTTCGAAGGTGAATACGGAAAAAAGTTGCCTATTTGTTAATCCAAGTCCTAATCTGTCTACCTACAAAATTTCAGCCGGATCCGTTCAGTAGTTTTCGCGTGAAAGAGTAACAAACATATATCCATACATTCTTTCAAACTCTTGCGTTGATAATATTGCGCATTTCCAACTTAGTCCTTAGGCCTAGTAAAAGGGTTGTTGCCATGCCACCATAATAACAGGTAATTTGATTAAGTGGTTAAGTTTTCAATACTTTTCAGATTTTCGAAATAGCAGTTCAGCTGGTGGAGAGTGGGGGGGGGGAGACATGCAACTCTAACAAAAATACCACTGTTATACTCTATTTACTAAATTTAGGCTTTCTTAGTTTAGAAGTAATAGTCGACCAACTTTTAAGATTTGCAGTTGGATTTGACATTTTCCATACAAAATTCACTATCCCAACCGCAAAAATAACTTTTTTTATACATTTACATATTTATGTTTTACATATACATTTTGTGTCGATCATGCGTAATCGCCACGCTTGGCAGGCGGGTTGGCGATCGCAGTGTTGTTGCAGGTTGAGTGCAAGTCACGGAAAGACGCTGCTGCCCATCCTCCGGTTTGAGTCCCTAAGTCGACTCTTACAGACACCTATTGGATGAAATAGGATGGCCCTATTCTAAGCCGGGAGCCATACGTCCATTTATTTTTTGAAATGACTACGGAATCCTACTTTGCGCGTGGTCCGACACACACTTGACCACATTTTTATTCATTTATTTGTATAGATTAGATTTATCAATGTTAAACACCTTACTATCATCTCCACATTATTAGTGACATGATCTGCAGTTTTACCTTAACAAGGGGCACTCGTTAGGATGTTCCCCACAGAAGTTTCTCTATTTTCAATATAATGTCCAAGTCAACCACAGTGTACACCCGCACATTCCACTAGTAGGCACCTCTTAAATGCCACAGCCACGCATGTAATCAGGGATCATTACGGGATTACTGCAGTGCGGACCAGTCGATATCGAATGTTTGTTTTATATCGCGCGGCGCGCGGCGCGGCGGGGGCGCCTGCGTCGGCCGGGCCCCGCGGGCGGTAGGCGCCGTGCGCGCCCGCAACGGCGACCCTAGGCTAGGGTTGTGTGCGGCTATTGCGTACTCTCCAGTTTGGACCTAGACTGGACACTAAAATAGTCTAGCTAAAAAAGTAAATTTCATCGAAAAATAAACAAGTTTTAGATCATTCTACGAAAAATAATTTTCGAAATACCTAAAAACCTTTAGGTACAAGCTTTTAATATTGCATTGTCACGCGATATACATATGCATGCAAAATTTCAGCTTAATCAGAAACCGAGAAGTGGGTCAAATTTAACTTGCAAGATTTCACCCGAACAAACATACATACATACATTACAAGTTAATTAAAAGCTTTTAATAAAGGTCATGTTCTAGGTTGTAGATGTTTTAACGGCAATGGTAAAATAGGCACGTACCTATATAAACGGATGCATGTGTTTTATTCTATTCTTTCATTAAAGGGGTGTGACAGCCCTATCTAACGCCTGTACTTACCAGATATTATACTCGTGTCACTGCCGGGCGCCGTAAATCTTGCCTTTTGTTTTGTTTATGATCCTATGTTGGTTTTACTACCGTTGATGTATCGATGTGATAAGTCTCTAATAGCATCCACTCATATATAATATATATATTTTGGAAAGGAAATATTTGAATATCTTGGTTTTGTGTGCGTGAGAAATTAAATGATTCATCCAAGCATAAAAAAATGTTTTGCACAATCAAATTAAAAATGTAATTGTTACATTCCTTGGATTTCATTTATTAATAAAACCATTTTTTCCGTTTGACAGATATTTTTTTTATTTGTGAATCCTGTGTTAGTCACATCATTAACCTAAACTCTAGGATACAAAAACAATACCAGTATATTAATTATTTTGAGATAATACTATCAAAAAAAAACAAATAAACGAAAGCATAGATGTTTTTTAAAATTTAAATAAAAATATAACTAAGCTGATCTTACGAGTTCAATGTTCCAAATGACAAAAGATGTATATGATGCAGGTAACGTTTTTTTAAAGGAATAGTTTTCACTTTTAAACATAGTAGCTATTTTCAGCAGCAACTGCGCCATTCTAAGTAGCTAAGTGAGCTGTACTCCAGCTGGAAGTCAAGTACATCCTTAAATAAAACAGGAGGGCGCTTCTGTCAAGAGTTCTTTTCGCCGGTTGTTATATTCATAATTATTATGCACTTAAAATAAGATAGTATTGGTAGGAAATACTAACAATCATTCGATAAATAAAAAAAACGGTCAAGTGCAGTCGGAATCGTGCACCGAGGGTTCCGCACCACCACACCTCTCTACACAAGAATAACAATGATATACCTATTCATCAGAAGAAAAAATATTAACGCGAGTCACGCAAAAAAAACATTTAGTTTGTACTCCTCAGCGCAAGTACGACTCACCCTTGGCCGGGTTTTTATTATTCGCTTGTGTGTATTACCATTTTTTGCGTTCCGTACCAGATACCGTTTTTACGATAGAGAAAAACAATAAAACCTATGAAAAACACGTTAATTTGTTTTTATTTCTTAATTTTCTTTTTTTTATTATTTGATGGTAAATACCCATAACAGTAAAATTATAACAACACATATTCTGTAAGAATTTTAGCTACCACGGTTCCAAAGATACAGCCTTTTAAGGACGGATACCTAGACAAAGACAGACAAACAGACAGACTGCGTAGACTTAGCAATAGGGTGCCGTTACTAGGTAAAGAACCCTAAAAATAAGTTTCGCGACTATACGCGATGTATTTATTATGCGATACATAATGAAAAAAAAGTAATTTACGGACTTCGAAAAAAGAGGTTATCAACCCGTATGTAAGTAATATTGTTGGAATTTTACAATATATGTATGTATGTCACGTATTTCTCAGATACTAGAAATCAAAATGCAATATGTAATTCTTTTTTTAATGGATTAAGTATCTTTAAACTTAGGGAAGAGTCAATTCAATATATTTATTCAAAATGTGAAAATTACACTCTTTCTGATAGTCATTAAATAATAATAACAATTTCATTTGTGAAGAATCAAGAAATAAACAATAATTAGTTAATAACGTCAAAATTCAATCCTTGATATAAACCAGATTATGTATTTAGAACATGAAAACAATATGACACGAGTGCAAGTTTTATCGAAATAAATTCAGTAGTTTTCAACTTATGGAAGTTTTAACCAATCATAAGTAAGTTCAAACAAATTTGTGTTTTATTTATATTAATTGTGGAATAGTGCAAGGAAAAACCTAAATATGTTCAATAAAATTTTGTTGTAAAAGTTCATTAGATTAAAAAAAAATAGCTAGTGTATAGGATCAATCAGTTATTACTTTTCTTGATATGTATTTTATAACCGTTAAAATATTCGGCTACGTTTAGAGCTATTTCTAAATTACATTGAACCCGCTCTTTTTGTGATCAAAAGTGCAACTTTTATCTCCCGGGGGCGCGTAATGAAAACAAATGACAGTTGCCCACGCGCGCTCCATAAAAGATTCAATTGATGGTTGAGCGAACATAGGAACGGGCCGTATTACATTTATGATATTTCCGACGATATGCCTCCAATGTTTGCTTTTTGTAGATATCCGGTTTTGCAGTTTCACGGCCGCCCGTTTAAAATGTTTCTATTTACGTTTGAGAATATTTTTTAACCGACTTCAAAAAAAGGAGTATATAGGTATATATGTATTTTTTTATGTGTGTTCACGGATAACTTCATCGTTTATGAACCGATTTTGATAGGTAATTCTTTTTTTTGTTGGATAGGAGATATCCCAAGGGTGGTACCATGATAAGGAAACCAGGATCTGATGGTGGCGTCCCAGAAAAATCAAGGGGAACCTTAGTTTCCTGTTTGAAGTCGGTTTTTTTTTGTTCAAAATTATTAGGTATTTCAACAATTTAAGGACTATTGAAATTGCGACCATTGATCTTTTTTTTTTTTCTAAATTAACTTAAATCCTAACGTCCTTACTAAATATACGTCACTTACCATCAGATGATATGATGCCAACGCCAAGGTCTTACCAATTTTGGATAAAAAAAATACATAAAAAAGTGTGTTTCTTTTTTGTCTGTTCACGTCGCAACGGAGCAACGGATCAACGTCATACTTTGCTCAGGATAGTTGACAAGGTAAAAGTGTCATAGACTACCAATTAGCATACACCGACATAGTTCCCGCGAGATCTGGAGAAAACTTATTTCAACGCTCGCCGCGGGCAAAAGCTAGTATCTAAATTAATAAGTATTACTTTTTGCTCTTTCTCTATACGTGTTTTGGGTAAGTTAGCCCATAATAATAATATAATGTTTAATTTCATCGTCTGAATGTAATATGTTTATAACGCAAAACGTTCAAAATCTAAAATGATCAATACGCAAAACGTGAAATTTCGCAAAATGTTCAAAAATATAAAAACGCAAATTGTGCAAACACAAGCACCGTCTTAACGCAACATTTTAAATTCTGAACGTTTTGCGTTTTAAATAAACATTCTGCGTGTAGTCCAGAGAACACGTGAGTTTTCTGTGGGATCGTCCTTTTTAGGGTACCGTACCTCAAAAGGAAAAAACGGAACCCTTATAGGATCACTTTGTTGTCCGTCCGTCTGTCTGTCTGTCAAGACCAAGAGAATGCGTGGAGGTATAGAGTTGAAATTAAAACCATACACGCCGGTCTACTGTCCCATGAAGCTGTGAAAAAATTAAACTTCTAAGTTAACGTAAAAAAGATTCGGCCGTTTATGCCGCAAAAAACGTACATTTCGACAATCTCAAGGGAATCAAAATTCATAGGGTATTTTCCGTTGACCTATAACTATGAAATTTGGCAAGTAATACCGTCTAA
Organism: Coleophora flavipennella; assembly: GCA_947284805.1. Classification (NCBI taxonomy): domain Eukaryota; kingdom Metazoa; phylum Arthropoda; class Insecta; order Lepidoptera; family Coleophoridae; genus Coleophora; species Coleophora flavipennella. Next base: position 1,891,723 of record OX369274.1, on the reverse strand, counting down.
TACAACAAATATACGGAAATATATGAAAACTATACATTTGTTAATAAAGCATATAAAAATTTAGTCTTTATTTAAAGTACGTAATCAATTATCGGTCCAAATTTTTAATTGAGTGAACCGTGTCTTGTGGGGTATCGTATGAAAGGGCTTCACTGGCACAAGCTTGAAGAGATTTTTAATCATTTTTATGCTGTATACAAGTTTTCGATTTATTATTTTTTAAATTCCTTATCCAGAGATCTGGTGGTAGGAAACCCTCGGTGAACGAGTCCGACTCGCACTTGGCCGGTTTTTTTAAAATCACAATTGGTAAGCCCTTAAATGACAAAAGTAGGATAAATCTGTATATACATCATTCCCATCCCATCTTTCAACGTACTGAGGACATAACTAAATTATCTTTTATAGCCCAGATGTGCCCAAATGATTCCATTAACAGTTATAACACAAATTGTATCAAAACTGTCACTAACAGTAGCTAAGGAAGGACTAAAGGAGCTTTAATTTACTGCTTTTGCTAATGGAAGGCGACCATTAAGAGACGCTTAAAACGCTTACAACGCTTACGTATTAATAGAATATGAGGCCAGGTGTGCTTTTAAAAGTACATACTTATTTAATAGACGACCTCATTAGAAAGAGATGGTAATATGTTTTGAACGGAAGAATCCTGTAATTGACAGGCAAGATGTGTTTATTTTTAAAATATGTACAAGACCACCAGGACTTTTTGTTATAAGCACAAGATGAATAAATTGAACTCAACCAGTTAGGGCTAATTCAGTGTTCCGTACCAGGGTAACGAGTCCCTTAATAAGTCCGTCAGTCCTACCTTTAAAAGGCTGTATCTTTCGAACCGTAACACTTGCGACCAGGTGAGATGTTGTCAAGGGATAACCAATTGTGAATAATAAAAAAAAACAGGCAGCCGGATGAAATTTTTACATATTATGTGGCTGACGTACTGACAAATAATATACATAGAAAAAAATAAAGACCCCCATACAATAAACGTGTTTTTTAAAGGTTTATTGTTTTTGCTTTAACGTAAAACAGTAAAAGGTATATACATAAGCGTGAAACTTGGTATGATTATAGTACACGCTCGAAAGTAAAATAACAAATAATAAAAACTGACTCTCGCGTTATACTCGTGACCGGGCGCTGTCCGTGTGAACTGGTCTACTCTTGTTAAATGCTTTCAATGGTTTTTATGTATATAACTTTTCGTGTCATATTGTTTTCATGTTCTAATGACATAATCTGGTCTATATCAAGGATTTAATTTTGACGTTATTAACTAATTATTGTTTATTTCTTGATTCTTCCCAAATGACATTGTTATTATATATATTTTATGACTATTAGAAGGAGTGTAATTTGCACCTATTTTGAATAAATATATTGAATTGAATTGAAACAGGCCAAGTGTGAGCTACACTCGCTCTAAGGAGCCCAAGCTGAGTAAAAAAGGCGCTCTCGTTGATGTCTTTTGATTGTAATGCACAGGTACCATTGTTGTACTCGTGTAGAGAGGTGTAGTGGTACGGAATCATCAATGCGCAAGTCCAACTCACACTTGACCGGGTTTTTAAAGTTTAATAACTACGGTTTTATTTTTGCAATTCAACTAAAGCAAAACAAAAGATTCCTGTTTAGCATTGATAATATAGGTATTTTCAGAATAAAATTTAAAAACTAGTAAAATATTAAAACATTTATTTATAGGTAGGTATGTAATTTTTATACTTTTGATATTAAGTTTCGTATTAATTTTGATTTGGAGCTATAGTCTCAGTGCTTCCTTCCCTTGCCCCGGCCCTGGCGTCGGACATATAAGAAATAATTATGGAAATCAAGAATTGCATATCTTTGACATTTTTTAACCGACTTCATAAAAAGGAGGAGGTTTCTCAATTCGACCGTACATATTTTTTTATGTGTGTTCGCGCATAACTTCGTTGTTTATGAACCGATTTTGATGATTATTTTTTTGTTGGAAAGGAGATATCCCAAAGGTGGTACCATGATAAGGACAATAGGATCTGATGATGTCATGCCAGAGAAATCGAGGGAAACCTTCAAAAATCGTAGTGGCGACTAGTGCGTTTAAGGTTTTTTTTTGTTTAAAATTAATAATCAGTACATTTCTTGTGACAAAACAAAATCACATTCAAACAAAACGTGACGAAAGGGTTATTTTACGAGGGGTGCCATCGTTTTTCGGAAACAAATTAAAATGCATAAAACAATTCTGCAGCTCTGTCATTTAACCCCTCCGATGCTGTGCGCGCAATCAAATTACCGGCTGCGTTATGGTGGCACTGGCATGGCAACAACCCTTTCACTAGGTCTAAGTGATTGTAGAGTCAGCAGATTAAGTTGGAAATGCGCATCATGTACTTTAAAAAAATAAAATAATTGATAAGCCCTTCCCTCACCTGATGGTAAGTGACGACGATGCCGAAGATGGAAGCGGGCTTACCAAGATTCCCCAACGCAATGGGGATCTGGCTATCTTATCTTCAAGTCGGAGCACACAATGCTGTTAACACTGATGTTTGGCGGCAGGAAAATGCCCTACCACCAACCAAACAGAGTCTTTCAAAGTTAACCCCGCCGGTAATCGAACCTGCGACCTCCTGGTGTGAAGCGAATGGACTAACCATTACGCCACGAAGGCGGTTAAAGATGACTGCAAATAATTCATGCTTTAACGTACCAATTTAAAAGTGTACTGTCGAATCAATTGTATTAAACCTACTTTTTTTACCAATTGAATTGTACCTAGGTGTAAATACCTATGAATTTACCATAATATGGATGGTATCCTAAGAGTCCAGTGGTTATTGTCAACTCTCTTTTAAATACTGGACTATCATGTATATTTGACCATAATGTTACTAATAAAAACTAATTTTCATCCTAAACCTATAATATCGTAATATTCCACTTGACCCAATTTTAGTAGAACTTAAAGTTATTTTTTCTGGTTTTCCTTCCCGCCACCTGTGCCAGATCTCTGGCTGATAGGGCCAAGGGCTAGGAAGGATGTCGGCGATATCCGCGAGTAATTTGGGGCCCTTGAGACTAGGCCCTCGTGGGGCCCTCACTGGGAGTCTCTCAGGGGACGAGGAGCTTTTATCATCTACTGTTTGTAAATGTGTAGGGCTGTCTGCAACTATACTTTTACTGAATCGCTAAAGGCGCTTTTTCATGCAAGGCTCTGAGCGTCGTGGGTTCGATTGTCGCTAAAGACAAACTTCCTAATAATAAACAGGTTTTTTCCATTACAGAGTGCATCTTCGCTTTGCATCAGAACAAGTTTTCTACGCCTTTCTACGTCTCTAAACTTATACAGGAAAATGATTTAAATTTGAAATTAAAATAAATTTTATTTATTTTCGTAAACAAGTCTACTAAGCATTTTGTCACCGGATTTTGCGTGTGGATGAACCTCACGCGTATGTATGTCTTTACAGCCTGAGGCTAAGATGTGGCAGCCCTAGTAACCAGCCCCGTGTGTTGTGACTGCGCCGCTTCCCCCACATAAATCACACGCCTAATGTATCGAGATGACACACCAGCAAGTGTACAACCACCCTTACATCCGAACACAAGCGAAAACAAACACTAAACACTGAGAAATAAAAATCAAATTCCTTTGTAGCAAATGTAGGATAACCAGTAAGGAGAGGAGGGTTGCAGTTTCAATGTTATACCGATGTAATAAAGTGCATTTTGCATTGTAAATTAAACAGACAATCGCGTTTTGATAGACGAAGATCGTACAATGTTTTTGCAAAAAAACATTTTGCGTCTCGTCAAAGCTTGATTGTGTCGTTTTGCAAGGACATAAAGATTACATCCCGATGTATTCTATGTTAGACTTGTAGAAGTATTTTCTTGTAATTCTGTAATCCACATGAAAGCTTTTGGATTAGTGTTTGATGACATCATTATTTTCCAAAATGACGATCGTGTTGCGATTTTCTTCGCTCTTATGGGACAGAGGGGAGAAAAAAGTAACCGTTTTTTATGTTTTTGGTTAGCGTGATTTATGATTCGAATTTGAATTCAATTTCTTGAGTGTTTTTTTTTATATATATGGACATAGTTTTTCAGATGCTTTTTCAAAACTAAACTCCTTAAGCTTTATGGAACATCTGAGGTGGTAAAAATGCCTTGAAGATTTTGTTATTAGTGATGAATAATGTGACAAAATTTTAACTCTGACTTTACAAATAAATTTATTAGAAAAAACAATATAAGGATACATAATAAACACTCGATCTCCACACTAGGCAGAGCCTGTATCGTGAAAAATTTCCATGGAGTTGTGGTAATCATCCATTGTTTTATATCCCTAAAAAGTGCGCGTGTGTGTATTGAAAGTAAGTATGCGAGTAAGCATGAGTATAAGAGTATGCTGTTGTGTCCTTATTTCATAATTTCCAGTATTGTCTCAGTATCTTTATCATCATCATATCAGCCGAAGGACGTCCACTGCTGGACATAGACCTGATGACCTGGTGAAGGTCGCAGGAAGCCGCTGGATGCGGGAAGAGCAGAACCGGTCGTCGTGGAAATCCTTGGGGGAGGCCCACTATCTTTATAGCTTATATAGCTTAAGGTTTTTAAGAATTTTTGTAAAATAGACGCAAGGCCTCCCCCAAGGATTTCCACGACGACCAGCCTGCGCTACCCGCATCCAGCGGTTTCCCGAGACCTTCACCAGGTCATCGCGTCGGTCCAAAACTGTAATACTGAAGAACTCTCAGAAAGAGGTAAAATAAAATAAATAAATTAATGGCACCATTCAATAGATAATTTTCCATCACATTTAGTGGTAAAACAATGAAAACTTCTAGATGGTTTAAGTATTTACCTAAACCTAATAAAAGCAAGTAAAAAAAACGTAACAACGCTGTTACAAACTCCATCCATTAAACATCAACACACAATCACAATGCCGAATTATTTGTAATAACATCTAAATCCTCGAGATCACCCGGGACGGCCATCCCTAATACAAAACAAAGATAGAAACACTTTTTCCCTACAATTTTCAACCATCTATCTACGAAATTAAGTGTATTACGACGGCAGATATAGATTTGTAGAATAATGCCACTCCCTTGTTTCAATTTTCCAGTTCAAAGAGTTCTGTCTAGTTGAGATTGCATGGTAGATGTATGGGTTTGCATGGTGTGTGGAGGTCGGTGCAGATGTCTGCAAAAATTAAGATATCTAACGTGGTAGGAAATTATGGAATGAATTCATTATAGCACCGCAGCGCATTACACTTGCCGCTCTACAGGCCACGGCCGATCGCGTGAGCTGTGTGTGGAGGAGAAGTATTTTCATTTCCTTAAAATACTACAAAACAATATTTTAAAGAAATTGACTATATTCATTTTCTTGTGAAGACGTGCGTGGGACGGTCTGCATTAAGCAGCTTAATGACCGCTTTTTTAAAAAAGCTGTTAGAGAATGGTTGCTGTCTGAACCCTTTTATAGTGTGCGAGAATTCATACAAAACAAGGGCAAATTGTAATTTCATTTTATACTGATTTATTTTTATTTACTGATGACAATTTAATGAATTGATTTTATGTCTGAAATTATATTGATGAAACACTTAAGTTCTCTAACCGATATTCAATTATTTTGACTAACATTGTTAGCTAACTTCATATTTGTACGCCTGTAATGTAAAGGTATATCATAGCGAGCTTACCATACACAAAAATAAGATCTTATTTTATGACCTACTAGCTGTGCCCGCGATTTCGACCGCATGGAGGTTTTGAATTTTCTCACGGTAACTCTTGAATTTTCCGGGATAATTTTTTTTTTAAAAAAAAGTATCCTATATGGCCGGGAATCGAACTCGCGACCTTCTAATATGAAGCTAATGGCCTTAACCATTACGCCACGGGGGTGTTTAAGTCATTTTAACTTATCTTAATATCTTTTTTATTTTATATCTATCCTTGATAGGTATCATGTTATAAAATTAAACATGCGTAAAGCTTTCTTAAATACATATTATAATGCAACTTAGTAGGTAAGTACGTATTTATACATATGTACCGAACGGACCCACCCACCGGATTCCTGCAGGATTTTCTAGTCAGATCAACTTTTGTTTACCATGTACAGAGGCCAGCACATCAAGCTTTGGACACTTTGGACTTTGTACCGTTCTTATGCCGTGTGCGTATGGATCAGAATCGCACTGCGACTGTGTATAGCTCGATGTGCTGGCCTCTGTACCTTAATCAACAAACAAAGTCCTCTTGAACACAAAAGTACTACTAGTAACAAATTCAGTAAAGTATAAGAGTTACGTCGCTCGCGAACAGAAACTGGGACACTTGAAATAGTGTTATGTGTGTACAAATTTATTTGTCGGGCACCGGTTTTGGGTTGCTTCTCCCCAGGGTCAGCATCAAACTGGGGAATCCGCCCCCGGTCGTTAATATTGCAACACTACGCCGTGGAAACACTCCCATCCCGGACGTTATGAAAGTAATTTTGAAACAATTAGCCTTTCAAATATATTTTCGAACACATAAACTAAACGCTTCTCTTTAAATAAGTGTTTATATTCTTTTATTTTAAACTAGTTTTCGCCAGCGGCTTCGCTCGCGTGAACATAGTTTCTATGACTGTCGATGAATCTAGGTCCTAATCTACCTATGCCTACCAAATTTCAGCCAGATACGTTTAGTAGGAGGCCTGCGCTTTCCGGTGCTCGGTCACCACTCGAGAACTTTACTTTACCAACGGTTAACAAATTCTACGAGCTATGTGCCATGCCCACTGCTACTTCAGTTTAGCGATTCTGTGAGCTATGTCGGTTACTTTGTTTCTCCTGCGGATCTCCTCGTTTTTGATTCGATACGCAGAGAAACAAAAAAATCGTAGGCAGACATTCCACGCGGTGGACCGACGACCTGGTGAAGATCGCGGAAGTCGATGGATGCGGGCAGCGCAGGACCGGTCGTCGTGGAAATCCTCGGGGGAGCAGCAGTGGACGATTTTGGGCTGATATGATGATGATGATGACGTTCAGTATAGTTTTTGCGTAAAACAGTAACAATTATCCATAAATACTATATTTATAATACATAGATATTAAGTAGAATTAATTAATAAGGATATCTCGAATGTCATCGGACAGTAGGTAGGTATCTAATGTGATTACCTAATATTTTTTGTTTCATTGCCTCACAACTGCAGTTTTACAAAAAGAGCATAACTTAGTTATGTAGGAATAGTTTTTACATAACAAAGGTAAGTGATACTGGTTTTTGTGTCAATTATCAAGGTAAGAGAAGACATCTTCGAAAAACTGTAGAAGGGAGAGGACATCACGTAATTTGGGATCTAAGTCATGAGTATCATAAAATTAATGTTAAAATGCTATAAAACTGCAATTACAACAATTACCTAGTGCAGTGAATGAAACACATATACCTACTTACATCGAACTTAAAACGCTCAATCAAAAAATCTATTCTGTAATAAAGTGTACACGAAAGCATACATCTTGAGGATCCTTAAAAGGATCGAATAATTTAAGAGAAATTCGGTTTTTGTCATTTATTTGAATGTTTTCAACGTAAACTGAGCGCGATCGCACAAAACACGCTTATTGAAATATAACACCACACCTTTATATCAAATACCGCTTAAGTACGCTTACCTTATCTCTGTGAGCCATAAACAGAGCTGCCAACATACCAATGTCGAAGCGACGAACAAAACGCATAAAGACGGCGAAGCGACGTACAAACGACTCAGATTTCATCGGCACTTACCTGAAAAGATAAAAACAGATACGTTACAAAAATTAAAAAAAATAATTTGAATGCAGACGCAAGATAAAATGCGTATAGATCCGCGAAATTTATGTTGAAGATACAAACGAGGAGACACTTTGGGCAAAGTATATATATTAGTACTAACATACAGTATAGACACTCCCTGCCGCTCTCCAGATTGCGACCTCACCCCCTCGTCACCCAGATTGATACAGATTGGTTACAGTTTGGTTGTCGAACGTATTGGATTTCGCCGCCATTTTGGTTGTTTTTTTTAATTTTTTTTATTCACAATTGGTAAACCCTTGACAACCCTTGTTCCTTCATTCCTTGAAATGTCATTTCTGGCACGTTGTATGAAGTGTCCAGGTTGTGTTTTGGGCGAGAATGAAATGAGCGTGCTATTATTATATAGTTATAAGTAAGAGTATTTTTTAATTAAATGCCCTCAGTGCGCGAGAAGTTTCCCTGCGACGATTGGCTACATAAACCATCTTCGAGCGCACGCGCGGCCAACTGCCTAGGAGTCGAAGTGGTCGCCATGACCGAAATCGGTCGAATAGATCATCATCATTTTTTTAAATCCACAGTTGGTAAGTTCTTGGTATCATCTCACTTAACCTCATTCATGTAAGTGAAAATGATGCCGAGGATGGAAGGAGGCTTACCAAGATTCCCCAACGCAATGGGGAACTGGTTATCTTATCTTTAAGCCGGAACACATCAATGCTGTTAACATTTATGTTTGGTGGCAAAACTTAGATAAGATGATAGTAGCTAGCCAGGCGGAACTAGAAAATACCCTTTCACCAACCAAACCGAGTCTTACAAAGTTAAACTCCGCCGGGAATCGAAACCGCGACTTCTGATCTGAAGCTAACAGACTAACCATTTACTGAGTCTATAAAAAGTAAAAATTCCTCATTTAAACCAAAAACAAAAGTCTAGTAAGGTAGAATCGCCCTGGTCCCACACTAGGATTCCCTAAGTTGAGGCAAAGTATATATATTAGTTAGTACTAACATACAGTATGGACACTCCTTGCTGCTCTCTAGATTGCGACCCCCTCGTCACCCAGATTGATGCAGATTGGTTACAGTTTGGTTGTCGAACGTATAGGATTTCGCCGCTATTTAGTTTGTTCCGTCATTCCATTGTTGAAATGTCATTTCTGGCCCGTTGTATGAAGTGTCCAGGGTGTGGTAGAGGGTAACCAGTATCTTCTCTTCTCTTCTCTTCTATGGCGTGAGAATAGAAAAGATGGCGTTAAGGCGAACCGGGTAGAAGTTTGGGTTCTGTTACAATAAAATTAAAAAAACGCTTTTCGTAGACAAAATAAGACATAAAAATCAAATAAAACATTCCAACATCACATAGAGATAATAAATATAATAAATTTAAATACTCGTCGACTTGTCAAACTACTTCAAGTCAAGCTCACAGATGAACGGACTTATCTAAATAGCTCACTATTCAGTAGTAGAATCTAATGATTGCTAATTGTATCTCTTTCAACGTCGGAGAACTAGCTTTAGTAATAAATAACTTAATTAGAGACATCAAATGTAGTTCTGTTTATCTTTGTTACACTAACACGTTGCTACTTAACCGTTTAACAGTCTGATTTTACATTTTACATTAAGTGGGCGATGAAATATCAATTCCTATCAAGTTGTCAGCAATTTGTAATATAATAAGTATTATTATTATTATTTGTAATAATTTATAATAAGTTATCGAAACATTCTACAACCTTTTCACTATCGCAATTGTATATACATCCAAACATTTAGGCTTTTTAGAATTTTTCATATTTTTTCCATTCTTACCGTCTTGTAGGGATATTGCAGACGGTAAGGAGGCCTTGGCGAGCAATTGGTGCTTAAACCGGCCTGATGCACGCACATGTCCAGCACGAACACACCCATCCTCCACTGCATCGTCACTTACCATCAGGTGAGATATAGTCAAACGGACTCAATTTTTTTTTTAAAAGAACAGTTTGAGATCGCTCACAAGCCGGCGGCTGCGTAGGCACCGATTGCTCGCAAGGGCCTATTTACCTACTTGTAGGGCCATTGCTTTGCTCAATGGATTTGTGTATGAGATAAAAGATGTTGATTTTATAGTTGTTCCATATGTAATTTAGTACCAATATAATGTTTTAGGAGACTATAAGACTACGACGACAAAATCTCGGAAGGAAACATTGATTTAAGACCCATTGAGGCATCTGACTCGAGATACGAAACGTCACCCCACAATAGATTTAAAACATGAGCATCAACATAAATAATATCAACGACATGACGCCGCTGCCGCACCGGCTCGGAACAACCAATGATCCACGGCAAACGTCACCGAACACTCAGCGCTTCCATACAAACCATATAAAAAACCCAAAAAAGTAACCACTCCCGAGAAGACAACACATAAATATATCAAAACGAAAACAATAGGAGACATCCAGATATCGTCACACGACACGGAGCCAATGGACATAATTCAAAAATGAAGATAAAACTTCTCAAAAAAGCAAAAAAAAATACGATAAAAAGAAAAAAAACGAGTTTAGATAAAAAAATACGTGATGGGCATTAATTAAAATGGACCCCAAACTCCAACGACCAGGGCAGGAGAAAAACAAAGAGGTCAAAACCCCAACTCTGCGGGAGCACCCGCAATGAACATCGTCTCAAATTTTTAATCATCAGACGTTGTGAACACCAAAAATAACCTTATCGTGATCTGCTATAGAGATGAATTTTTGGATTAGGTAACGATAAAACCCGATGGTGATGTCAATCGGAAGAGTGTATTTCGTAAAATTGTTTGCACTAAATATTTGTACGATTTAAGTGTACCTACTGACCTGGGTTCGTCTAAAGGAGTTTGATTGTTAGGAATAATGAAAACTAGTAAATAATAGACGAAATTGAATAGAAATGTGTATTTTTACATTATCAGCAGAATCTCCAAAAAAAACTTTAATTGTCCTTTGAATGTTATGTCCAAAAAAAAACGTGTGCTTTCTTGAGCTGAATAAGACTTTCTCTTTGTCTTTATTTTATCTTCACATGACGTTATTCAAACTAATCGTCCCTCATCGAAACCCACCCAACCGAAGGACTATTAAAAATGATTTTTTGGTCGCGTTGTCACCGTTGTTTTAATGGCACTGCGCATAGCCGGGCTATCTCGGGCGCCCGATCTCGCGCGGGCGCAGGTATCGTACTAAGATTGATTGAGTACGAGACCTTTTGGAGTTCACAGGTGAAAATTTAGGAACGAAGGGACATTTCGTCGAAAACGTTTGGTAGAAAATTGTTATGAGTAAAGAGGAAACTTCTGATTGGTATCATTCTTAATTTTAGTGAGGGTATAGTAATTCCCTGAAGAATTGTCCTTCGTTAGTATTTAACGCCTTCGGTTCGTAAACTCATATTATTGCATTTTTAAGAAGTTATCAAACATTCGATCAAAATTGATCGACAAAAACATAAGCTAATAAAGTTAGATGACATGTTATGTGAGGAACCCACATTTTTATATTCCCATGTCAGATGTCGTCGAAGGAACAAAACTATTATAAATTACTGATATCTACCATACAAATATATGTCGTTAACAACGCATTGCTACAATACAAATGGAAATTTTTCATAATCATCACCCTGTGTTGGAATATCTTGTTGATAGATTTGGTCATCTGCCTCTGAAATCAATTACATTAATTTTATACGTTTTGGAAATATGTATTATACATATATAATATAGGTACGTTAAGGATGTGTGATTGTGTGTGAAGTCGACCAACCCGCACTGGGCCCGCGTGGTCGACTAAGGCCTAATCGCCCTGATTCAGGGTAGGCTCGAGCCCCTCGGTGGGGACGTATATGAGCTGTAATGATGAAGGATGTAGGGAGGAAATCCTTAAATTTGGAAATTTAAGTGTAACACACGAACTAACAGACCGACTGGACCATCCGGGAACAAGACCAGATGGGCCTGAGGGATACAAGTCAAGGTAAGTGCCAAGTATACCTTGTTTTTTTAAAGTCTTGCTTATATTTCTATTAAAATGCACTGAATTGAAAAAAAAAGAAAAAAATATCATTCATCAAATATAATTCCGGTTTTTTTAAATACCAAAGAAGATATTATGGTATTTGATAGTCGAATGGGTGTAGTTTATCCTTTTATTACACCAGCCTAAAAAATCTGCAAGAATCGGACAAAACATACATATATTTCTGAACTATGCACAGTACGATTTTGATAAGCTCTTGGCATCATTTCACTAATGGTATGCAGAAGATGGAAGCGGGCTCAGCAATGTTACTGGCTATGTTATCTTCAAGCCGAAATATACATCAACGTTGTTAACATTGATGTTTGGCGCAAGACTTAGATAAGATAGCTCGTACTCGTAGCTGGCCAGGCGGGCTTAGAAAATGCCCACCATCAACTAGAGTTTTAAAATTAAGCCCAGTCAGGATTCGAACCCGCAACCTCATTGTGTGAAGCGAGTGAACTAACCACTGCACTTACACAACGTAAAAAATAAGCTAATTCGCTAAGTAAATTTGCAGGATGCAACTAAAATTGTTGGTCTTCTTTTCAACCGACTTCCAAAAAGGAGGAGGTTCTTAGTTCGACTGTACGTTTATTTTTATGTGTGTTACCACAGAACTTTTGCCTAGGTGAACCGATTTTTATCATTCTTTTTTTATTTGAAAGCTAGTGCTTCCCGTGTGGCCCCGTATCATTTTTAAAAAATCGGTGAAGTAATAAAAAAAAACCAAAAAGAATAATGCAAAAATGTACTAAGTTGTTGCGATGGAAGTCGGTTTTTTAACGTCTTTAGCGTTTTCAATTATTTAACATAGCATGCAACGGAACAACTGTCCTCTATAAAGAAAGCAAAATAAATCAGAATTCTGCATGATATTTTTCGTGCAGGAAGATGTTTTAAGTCTGACCAATGACTTGGAATTTCGTTATCGTAACTGGTGAAGGTCGCGGGAAGCCGCTGGATGCGGGCAGCGCAGAACCGGTCGTCGTGTGGAGATCCTTGGGGGAGGCCTATGTCCAGCAGTGGACTTCCTTCGGCTGATATGATGATCGCTAGCAACGTACAACGTCCCCACTGGTAGGGCGCGGGTCTCTTCCTAAGCTCGCGAAGGTCAGGTCAGGGGGTTAGTGGAGACCACACTGTCAGAAGGTTTTCAAGCCGCCTACAATACATCTGACACGGTTTAACGACTGCCACCATCTTGTGACCGGCACCAGTGGCTTAACGTGCCTTGCAAAACATGGAAACGGTCGTGAAAAATGACATTAACACTCAAACCCATCTAAGTAATGACCGTGCTTAAGTCAGTTAACCTGTGTGATCGACCCAAGCGCGCAAGTCGCGCCGAGCTAGGACTGATTTTAATTGTACCATGTATACATTGTAGATTCGTCTTGTACACCCCTTCTTCTTTGTGAGAGGATACTATGTATATAAGGTGTAACAAAATTAGCTGAAACTATTTTAACTGGTGCTTCTACCCCTGAAACTGAACAACTTTCCCCATGGAACCCATACATAAATCGCAAAAAAAAATGGCTCTTCCATAAACTCGATCAGCTGATCAGTTGGCAGATCAATTTTTTTTTGAGATTTGGCTATGGGTTTCATGGGAAAAATCGTTCAGTTTCATGGGTACAAGCACCAGTTAAAATAGTTTCAGCTTATTTTGTTACACCTTATATAATCACCTAATACGTATAGCCCTGCGCGGGCGCATCGAACACAATACTTGTCAACACACTACAAATATATAGTAGGACATACAGACGGACAAAAGGCTAAAGATTAGCGGTGGGGCACAATTGTTGATAGATCTGTTGTGAGAAAAAAGTATTGTCATTTTTTTAAAGGATTTGTGTGCGTATGGAATGTATAGTGATCGTAGAATTTTGAGTAATACTTCATCATCATCATGTCAGCTCATATACGTCCCCACCGAGGGGCTCGAGCCTACCCTGAATTAGGGCGATCGGGCCTTAGTCGACCACGCAGGCCCAGTGCGGGTTGGTCGACTTCACACACAACCTTCGAGTTTCTTCGCAGGTGTGTGCAGGTTTCCTCACGATGTTTTCCTTTACAGCAATCGGTGAGTATATGTACGTAAGTTTCGAAAAACTTATTGGTACATTGGCCGCCCGGATTTGGACCCGGCACCTCTGGTTAGGAGGACCGGGTCGTTACCGGTTGAGCCACCGACGCTTTTTTTTAAATTGTAATACTTACTTAAATCATTTCTGATAGTAAGGCTTTTATTATAGGTAAATTAATTTGATGTACAGGACATATTTGACTTGTTCCCTTTTAATACCACAAACAAATCTAACATCAAACCCCACCGACCCCACGTTAACACCACCTAACTACGACATTGAATTACATTACATTACATTAGAGCGTCGGTGGCGTAACGGCTAGGGCCGCCGCCTCCTGTCCTGGCGGGAGGTCGTGATGGTTCGAATCCTGCCACGTACCAATGTGATTTCGAATTTAGATTTCATATGTGTGTTTATCCGACGCTCTTACGGTGAAGGAAAAACATCGTGAGGAAAACCTGCACACGCCTGCGGAGAAACTCGCAGGTTGTGTTTAAAGTCGACCAACCCGCACTGGGTTCGCGTGGTCGACTAAGGCCCGATCGCTCTAATTCAGGGTAGGCTCGAGCCCCTCGGTGGGGACATATAAGAGCTGATATAATGATGATGACGCGTATAATTCAACTACAATAATTTGTACAATCCTACAGTCAGTCAAAAATTTAATAAGTTTAATTTATGTTAAATTGAATTAATTCGAAGCAATTCAATAAGGGTAACTAAAAGTGTGTAGTGTATTGATTAAATAAGTGAAGTACCAAATAGGCAGTTTTTCTTCGTTATTATTAACGACTGCAATATTTTTAATAGTCTTATATTCGAGTAGAAAGGAGGGCGTTTATTTCTCAAACAAAATTATGTTATAAAGTTTTTTTTTCCATTACGATACAAGTTAATCCAAAAAGTTAAGTTTTGTTTAATTCGACTTTATATTTTTGTGTGTTTTTTTATAAAAAAACTGAGCGCGTTTGACTGCAACTCACCTGATGGTAAGTGATGATGCAGTCGAGGATGGTACACGCAAACTTAAATAATGCCTATTCACTCTTGCCTTGAAGATCCCCAAATTATAGGAATCGGGAAACACTGACGCAGGCAAGGAGTTCCACCCCTCGCTGTCTTTGTAGAGTTTGAACCCATTTTAATGATTCTTTTTTTACTTGATGAATAAGTCTTTACGGTGCGGGTGGTTCCACAGAGTATACATATTGTAACAAATATCACATAAACCAAAAAGCAACATTGCAGTTATTTGCTAACTAGGTTGGTTGTTTTAACGTTTTTAGCGTTATCAATTACAATATGGCCGGTTTGAGTATGAAAATGTCACAAAACTTCACTAAGCTCGTAAGGCCTACAAATCTTTTTAGAATTTTGGGGTACCATACCAGGTCATCATATCAGCTCATATACGTCCCCGCGGAGGGGCTCGAGCCTACCCGATTGGACATTAGTCGAACGCGAGGGCCCATGTGCCTTGTGCGTCGGTTAAATGTACAAAAACACATTTATACTTGGCAGGATTCGAACCACGAGCTATAGCCGTTACGTCACGGACGCTCTGTATCGTAGCCGTACCAGGTAACGGGATCCTATTACTAAACCTACGCACGTCTGTCCGTCTGTTCGTCCGTCTGTCTGTCTGTATGTCCAACCTTTAAAAGGCTGTGTCTCTGGAACCGTGACAGAGAGTGGGTTGAAATTTACATAAAACATGTATTATAATAGAAGATTTACTAACAAATAATGTAACTTTGAAAATTTGAAAAACAAGAAACGTTTTTTTTTTTAATTTTGCTCTATTGTAAAAACGGTAATACTTGTACAAACGTGAACTTGGTACGATTATCAGACCAAGTGCTAAGGAGTCTTAACTAAATGAAAAAAAAAACACTTTTCTTTCGCTCGCGTTGATGTCTTTTGTTTGTGAAGAATGGGTATCATTGTCATATACTTGTGTGGAGAGGTGTGGTGGTACGGAACCCTCTTAGCGCGAGCCCGACTCGCTCGTGGCCCCTTTTTTTAAAGAATAACCCCAGATCATATTTATAGGATGAGTAAATAGTGGATTTAGGCATATTAATAGGTCCTTGAGCTACAGAAAGTATAAAAAAAATTACCCTCTTTCTTGCCAACAAAATTCCATGGTAAAAATTGCCAGGAATCTAAATGACTACTGTCAGTTAGGCCTTCAAGTAGGACAGAACAAAATAGAACGGAGCGTATGGACTTTCATCATCATCATATCAGCTCATATACGTCCCCACCGAGGGGCTCGAGCCTACCCTGAATTAGGGCTATCGGGCCTTACCACGCGGGCGAGTTTCTCCGCAGGCGTGTGCAGGTTTCCTCACGATGTTTTCCTTCACCGTATAAGAACGTCGGATAAACGTATATATGAAATCTAAATTCGAAATCACATTGGTACGTGGCAGGATTCGAAACACGACCTCCCGGACAGGAGGCGACGAGCCTAGCCGTTACGCCACCGACGCATGTACGTACTTTACAAGTTACATAATGTTAGTAAAAAGCAACCCATAACAAAAGCAGTCTTGCTAAAAATAATCATAAATACGGAGTAAGATATCTAACTTTTAACTATCAGCTGCGATACACCAAACAAACGGTTATACTGGCTTCGTACAAAAATATGTTCTTCACAACAACAAAAAACAACAACAATAATAACAAATCTATCGCAATCTTGGATCATCCGCCACTCGAGCCGCTGGATTACTGCACAATACTATATTACATTACCGCCGTTAAAAAAAACCTAATAAAAAAACCAAAAAAGGCGTTTGTTACTAACAATGGTGTGTGGAGGGTTTAAAAAGGGATTTCAATTCAAAGGGGCTGGAGAGCGCTTTGTTTCTGAGGGCCCTTTGATGGCCCTTAGGTAAGATTGAAGTGTTAGTAGTAACTGGACCGTATTGAGGTGTGGCGCCAGTATCTGCGTCTTCTGATGTGAGCTCTACAACAAAATCAATCCACGACACGTGTTATGTGCGCATATATAGTTGTTACTTATTTATTACATTGCTAATACTACTTAGGCAATTTTGGTAACATCGGCGACGTAACACTACAATTTGGAAACACCTTATTGTTATTTATTTTTATTGTAAATTAACAAAGACTCATTTAATGGCATTAGATCTTAATATGAGCAACAGGATGAGATGAACGGACAGTTGGGCCCGTATTTAATCATCCTCAGGATGTTGTTGACGCTGCACCGCACCCTATATACGATAACAGTAACCAACGATTATTAAGGCCGATTAAATAAGGTTTTCGATATTTAGATGTTTTAATAACATTTAGCAACGAGTTTTAAATAATGAACCGATGTTATTATATCAAATGGATTCCCGCGACCTTGCTGGATCTCGACATCAGCGCCACCTAGTCCCACCAGGTCCAACTATAGCTAAGAACCATCCAGGTAACGCTATTGTAGGCGCTAGCTACAGTAGGTACCTCAGCTAAAATAGATTTTGTTATTTGGTGACTAAACTTTTTACCTTGAACTGTTTTCTGAAAAACTGTTTTATTTTTGTGGTACATTTATTTACCCTTCTAGTGCTTGATTCTGTTGCTAAGTTACATGTACAATGTACACAGGCCAGCACATCAAGCTACACTTTGGACTTTGTACCGTTCTTATGCCGAATGCGTATGGATCAGAATAGCACTCGAGTCTTATAACTTGATGTGCTGGCCTCTGTACATAGTTAATCAGCTAATTGGCTTCTTGAAAAAAACAAAAATATTTAATTAGGGTTGCTTACATTCGATGAAAAAAAGGAACCCTTATAAGATCACTCTGTTTGTCCGTCTGCTACACCCAATTATCTCCTAATCTACTTTTATCTATTTATTTTCAACTTTTATCGTCCAGTAGATTTGGAGATATTAAGCATTATTAGTAATTATTGAGTATTGAGTTTTACTAAGCACTTATTTAAACTATTTAAATGATATCAAAGAAAATATACGAAAATCGAGCATTCTCCCCTTTCCCCTTATCACCGAAAGTACTGAGTCTGAAATTTTGTAATAAATAGGGAATATAGGGCGTTATAGTGTACAGGAAAAACTCAACGAACTTCAAGTCCGTCCTACGGAAAATGAAATGGTACGGAACACTATCAATGCGAGTTCGATTCGATCTGTTCAACTCGCACTTGATCGGTTTTTTAAAAAATTATAGAATGGTTATGCTCAGAATGCCACCAGGATTTAAAAAAATATGTCCACGTCAAATTTACTCTGACCTTTAATCTGCCAGGAAAACAATCTCAATGTCACTTTAGTTTCAGATTCTAATTTATTTACTGGTAGGTATCACAAGTTACATGTCAAGGTTTACACACATTATCCACAGATATGGTCACAGGTGTTTAAATCATTAAAATATATTATTACGTCAGAAATAAGGTACCTACCTACTTACTTCATTATCATATCAGCTCACATACGTCCCCACCAAGGGACTCAAGCCTACCCTAAATTAGGGCGATAGGGCCTTCGCGATCACCATCAATGGCATGCAAATATACATATTATAATAGTACCTAGGCTTTATAAACATTCATGAATTCTTGTTGCTAAGAAATTATTTTACTGTATAGTAACATAATATGTTTTGAAGCCACTCGGTAGGGGAGGTTGTTGTAAACACAGAGTGCCATACGGAATGAATTATGCTTGTGAACATTTACTCTTGAATAGGGCAGATAGAGTCGATTTTTGTGCCGCGTCATCACCTTCTTCATCTTATCAGCTCGTTTACGTCCCCACTGAGGGGCTCGAGCCTACCCTGAATTAGGGCGATAGGGGCTTAGTCGACCACGCGGGCCCAGTGCGGGTTGGTCGACTTCACACACAACCTGCGAGTTTCTACGCAGGCGTGTGCAGGTTTCCTTACGATGTTTTCCTTCACCGTAAGAGCATCGGATAAATGTACATATGAAATCTAAATTCTAAATCACATTGGTACGTGACAGGATTGGAACCACGACCTCCCGAACAGGAGGCGGCGGCCTTAGCCGTTACGCCACCGACTTACTTAGTATAGTAGTATTATTAAGATCGTCAGACTCCGCTTACAGTGGCACCACACCATATATACCGAGTACTTGGAAGGCTTTTAAAGAGCGGCAGCTTTGTGCAAACTGAAAGAGCCAAGTCGAGCGCCAGTTGCGGCCCGTTTGGGAGGCGTGAGCTAAGTACCCTTAGTCGAGTAGTTGGAAGGGTACTGGAGGTGTTTCCAAAAGGTTATGCAGTTAAATTTTGCCACCTGAGATCATAATAACCTAACTTGGAAGAAAAAGGAGCACTACCTCTCTCTCTCTTCTTAAGGTTGATAAGCCATGTATGTATATAATGTATTGTATATAATATATATTGTATATTATATGTATTTATATAAGTAGCCCTGCATATGTATTCAACAAAATTATATATAAAATTATGAATTTTACACTACTGTATTCTTATATTAAATACCATAATAGCTTCTTTCTTTTCAGTTTAAACTAACTTTTTCCCGGATTTGCTGGAAGAAATTTCTTATTAGAAATAAGTAATACCCTTTGTATGACTTTCTTTTAGGCCTGTTTGTTATCTTATTTGTACACAATAAACTGTTAAATAAATAAATAAAAATTAACGTAAAAGGCTTAGGCGTCACTGACGAAGAACTTGTCTCTTAAATCTCGAGAAATATGACCTTACCGACTAAGAGAGACTAGTCATGACTTTGATAATTTTATAAGAATTTCATCACCGCGCTAGCAACATTCAAAAAGGCCGTGCCACCACGCCTCCCCACATGAGTACCACAATGTGACACCTATTCATTTCCATCGCAATACATCAACGAGAGCGACAGAAAAGAAAAATTCAGTTTCAGGCTCTTTAGCGCGAGTACGACTCACACTTGGCCGGTTTTTACTATTTGTTGTTTTACTTTAGGGTTCCGTAACTCAACTATTATAGGATCACCTCGCGTGTCTGTCTGTCCGTCCATTCGTCCGTCTGTTACAACCAATTTGCTCCCAAACTACTGGAAAAATTGAGTTGTTTAGTAAACGAAAGTCGATGACCCAAAAGCGGACGTGTGTATCGTAAATAAATTAATTTTAAACATGGGGTTTTAATAGTGGCCCACTTTGGGGGGTAAATTAGAAAATTTTAAAAAACATACTCGCAAACTATATTGTGTGACATATCAAATAAAAGGACTTGTTGTAAGAATCTCAAACATATTTTTTTAAAAATAAGGCGAAAATTTACTTTCCTTATATGCGAAAATACTAGGAATAAAATCTTGAAAAACCTCAGTAATGTGAGGTTGAATGTATAGATTACAGGAAAACCTATGAGAAAATCTAAAGTCTTTCCGTTCCCACTAAAAAAAATAGGTAAGTTTCCAAAATCCAGAATAAGTAGACCCCTATTAGACATGTGCGCCGATGCCGAAATATTCGGCGGCGGCGTAGAGGTAAAATTTGGTCGGCGGCGGCGTAAACGGCGTCGTCAATGGCGGCATGAATTACACAAAAAACACGGAGAATCAAAAGTTACTTAAAAAAACGTTGTCATAAAAATTTATGAAAGGTACTCGTATGAAAAGAAATAAAACTTTAAAGTCGCAATCAAATATGGCACAAAAATAGTTATGTTTGGTAATTTGGTTAAGAATAACGTACTTACAATCTTATATTTATGACTTTTATGAGTAGAGGCTGCAGTCGCAGCGACACTTTGAAGCCGATGGGATTTTTTGTGTCTACCCTATAACCTTTGCTCTCTAGCCTACTCGAAGAAGTACTGCTTTAATGCAGCAATTCCCGCTGAGTGGAAGGTGCTTGTTCGAATAGTCATCTCCAAGGAGACACATGCACTACTGGCCAGAACATTGCAGTAACACAGTAAGTGGTTCATTGAATCTGTATCCACAAAGGCCCTGCAGGTCGGGTCATTCATCAGGCCGATTTTTTCAAGTGTGCGTTTGTAGCAAAGTGACCCGTCAACGCTCCTGTTACCGCTCTGACAAGTGTCCTGCTGTTTATTCAACTGTACTTGATTGCACCTGTGGTTACCTTACCGATGGAGAGCTTGGAATCTTCGAGTCTAAGTCTAAGACATGTTAGTTTAGTCTTCCTTCGGTCTGTTCCTTCAATGCCTTGATAATAGTGCTTCTAGGGAGCGTTACTCCTGTTTCTGGACCATACATTGTTGACTGTGACCCTATTCTAGCCACTTTGTCTGTTTCTTCGTTGCCTTCCATTTCTACGTATCCAGGGACCCAGAATCCAGACCAGTTGCAGTTTATTGTGTTCGCTAACCTTATTGAGGATCTTTAGACAATTTGGCACCAGCCCAGAGTCGACCTTGTAGGGCCTTAGCCGCCTCTGCTTGGATCTGTATTTGATTCGGCTTGAGATTCAGTAGCATTTCTATAGATACAGTAGGTGTTGTTGGAAATCCTCCAATGATTCGCAGGCAAGTCAACCGCTGAAGTTTTGTTAGTGTTTGCTAATGTGCCTAGAACCGTTGTAGGCCACCACAAAATGCTACCATAAGAAAGAATGGGCCTTACTATTATTGTGTATAGCCAGTATGACTCTGGGTTTTAAACCCCAAGTTCTTACCGTACGCAGATTTTGGCATTCCAAAGACTTTTGTGGCCTTGGCCATGGTCCTATCTACGTGCAGGTTCCACGTCAGTTCTTTATCCAGAGTCGTGCCTAGATACTTAACGCTCGTGGACTGTACTATACAGTTTGAGAGTTTTTAAACTTTGTAGGCTTCTTTTTCTTGTGAATGGTACAACTGTGGTCTTGCTAGGGTTAATCGATAGGTGATATTCATCACATCACCTTTCAACTTTACGCAAGGCCTTTTACGAGTACATTATTCGCGATACTGTGTTCGGAAATTTTCTATTCACTAGTATAACTATATCGTCAGCATAACCAAACGTGTAGAAAAATCCGTGTTCAGCTGCTGCAGAAGCCGCCTACAGAAAGCCACCTTGTGGGCATCTTATTGAAGTGGTAGCAGTAACCTCGTCCCTCAATAGTAAAGATGTTATGATTCTTTTCCTAAGCATGCTATCTATCCATTTACATAGCTTTCGGTCTATACCATGAGAGATAGCTGCAATCTTGATTGCCTCCAAAGTAGTGCGATCAAAGGCTCCTTCGATGTCGAGGAAGGCAACAGCACATACTTCCTGGTTTTCCAACGCACTTTCAGCACGGGATACTACAAGATGAAGAGCTGTTTCAGTCAATTTACCAGACTGATATGCACATTGTAGTACATGAAGTGGTTTTTTTTCCGCAAGGGACCCCTCCTTTATGTAGTTGTCGACGAATTTTTCCAAAACCTTCAGCAGTAATGATGAAAGGTTTATGGGTCTGTAGGACCTCGGTTCATCGTAGCTCTCTGTTTCCAGCTTTGGTAGGTAGACAACTTTGACACGTTTCTAGATTTTTGGAATGCATCCGAAGGCGATACACGCAACCTAGCAACTATGCCGAGCGTTGAACGTTTCGCCGTTCGCATCATTTGCGCCGATTACGCCGATTTTTCTAAATGGTCAGCGGCGTCGAGTCCTGATCGGCGGCGGCGGTCACCGGCGCAGTGCGGCGCACATGTCTAACCCCTATTTACCTAGAACAAAGTATGAACTAACACGTCTTGTTCTGTTGGTAATAATAATAGGGCTTACCAATTGTGAATAAAAAAATTAAAGTTTTTGTGCGGAATCCTGTTCGTTCGTGCGACGTACAAAAATCACCGCGCTGATTGAAAAGAAGAGGCGTGTGCGTCGGTTTCGGTCATTTTACGTAGTGCGCCTCCCCGCCGGACTATGAATTTTCTATTCTTCGGTCTTCTTCTTCTTCTTATCAGCTCATATACGTCCCCACCGAGTGGCTCAATTAGTGGCTCAATGAATTAGGGCGATCGGGCCTTAGTCGACCACGCGGGCCCAGTGCTTTTTTCAATGATATTGGTCGACTTCTTCTGTCTATAGAAATTATATCATTTCCTACCTCCTCTACCATCTCTGTAGTCTGTACAAATCACAACAATCCATTGCTCCGTTGCGATGTAAAAACAAAAAAAATAAGAGTGTTTTATCAGTTCCCTCAGGAACTGCATCGGATTATGCTATTTTCACGGGATATAATAATTTTCGAAAAACCTTAAAGCTTTTAGGTACAAGCTTTTAATATTGCATTGTCACGCGATATAGGTACATATGCACGCAAAATTTCAGTTAAATCGGAAACCGGGAAGTGGGGTCAAATTAAACTTGCAAGATTCCACCCGAACAGACATACATACATTGCAAGTTAAATAAAAGCTTGTAAAAAGTAGCCAATGTTCTTCCCCGTGACACAGGCTACATGCATGCCAAATTTTATCAAGATTGGTCAAGGCGGTAAAAAGATAACAAACAAACAAACGCATTTTCACATTTATAATATTTAAAAGATTGGATTTTATCCTAAGGAAGACTAACTATCTCACCAAGTTCGTTAGCCCAGCACTATAATAGTGTTGTTCATTTGCGCGTGAAACGTCGATAGATAGTGCTGCGCGATCGTCGACTCGATAGCGAGGTAGACAAAGGTCCGGACAAACCGCGCAAGTAATCAAGATACATAATAAATATAATTTGTGGCACAAGTAAAGAGTTTCAGCGTTTTATAAGAAAATTTGTGTTAATGATGCGGTAGGGTGTTATAAAAAAAACGTGTGGCACTCGGGGACTACCACGGTTATTAAAAAGCTATTGCATAGCATTTTTATCAACTTCTGCAATTATAATTATTTATTTATTTTTTCTTTATAAAGTATGTACCGTATAGTCCTTGGGGCGCGGGATGTTTATGTAACAAATTAACACTAAGAAAATTGACTTAACCCTTTTAGTACCGCAAATCGCTAATAGATGGCACTGTAAGTTTTTTAGAACTCGGCCGAGCGTGGGGTGTTAGGTTTTATTTTCGTTACGGAATTTCTTGATTCGGTCGCCGCGCTCAAAGCCAGTGATAAAAGCTATGCAACAGCTTAAAATCTATCGGATTTTTTGTCTTTCTCATGTGTTCCACAACAGCACAGGCAAAATGATGCGTTATGGTAAATATGAAAGCCTTTTTTTTCAATGATATGGCTTGATGATACGGTATGGATGCGCGTCCATGCGTAGAACAAGGGCACTCGATACGTGATCCGTGACATAATAACCAGCGTAGACGCAGATCTCTTGAAACATCGTTTAACTACGTGAGCACTAACAAAATAAACTTTATAAAGCTCAGAAATTACAACTGAGTTTTATAAATAAATATAAAAAGTTTGATAAATATAATTAGTTCCCCTCTCACCTCTCCCCTGTCCCTCTGTCACAGTCAGTCTCAACATGCTCAACAGACTCAACATCTAACGCACGTTGGTTTACTATACAATTCCCATTTGGAGCAATCATCATCATTGTATCAGCCGAAGGACGTTCCACGACGACCGGTTCTACGTTTTCCGGTGCGCGGTCGCCACTCTAGAACTTAATTGCCTTTTATTTATTTGAAGCAATATAAGCACCTGAATACACACAACAAAAGTATAAAAATAAATTAAAATTTAAAAAAATCTACTCGTGTAAGTGTAGCTATAATGTGATGTAGATCCTGATAATTTTGCTCTTACAAGAGCTCCTGAGGCCAGTTTTTGATGAGGTGTCTCTCATGGTTTAAATCTGCCCATCAGCCAGCCGGTCGGCGCCAGAGCCTCGTCAGCTCAGCGCAACGGAGCGAGCATGCGCAGTCGACCCCATGTAATGCGGCCGGCGCCGTCGCAGGCTTACGTCAAAGTAGATATATTAGTACTAACATACAGTATGGAAACTCCCTGCCGCTCTCTAGATTACGACTTCACCCCTTCGTTACCCAGATTGATACAGATTGGTTACAGTTTGGTTGTAGAACGTATAAGATTATGCCGCCATTTTGTTTGTTCCGTCATTCCTTTTTTGAAATGTCATTTCTGGCCCGTTGTATGAAGTTTCCAGGGTGTGGTTACGTATAGTAGTACCTACATCACAAACTTTGAACTTTAGCGTAGTGCTGCAGAGCACCAAAGAACAATCCCTTAACTTACCTTTAGTATAAACCAAGTTCCAAATGCGAAATATTAAAGGTTTAATAATTTTCGAAAAACCTAAAAACTTTTAGGTCAAGCTTTTAATATTGCATTGTCACGCGATATACATATGCATGCAAAATTTCAGCTCAATCGGAAACCGGGAAATGGGTCAAAAATAACTTGCAAGATTTCACCCGAACAAACATACATTATACATTGCAAGTTAAATAAAAGCTAAGAATCTAATCGAGCAGTCATAAATGTAATTAACGTGGTAACCTTTTGCACGTCGATTTATATTTATTTAATTTTTGGACTTTCGGAAAACCAAGGGCATAAAGATTTTTAATTAAAAACACAAAACTTTGTCAGGATAAAAAGTACAAAGCAATTCTTTCATCTCCAAATCGTACATTTATAAAGATTGGCTCTCTCTCTTTCCCTCCTATCGTTTGGCACAATTAACTGTCACTATCTAATTGATAGATGCCCGTTGCGATGTAATAATATACAATATAGATACCTTTAGGAATTACTAAAAATTAAACACTCGACATAAAAACTGAACCCCTCTTTTTGTACAGTCGGGTAAAAATGTATCCTACATCACTCACGGGATTCAGACGAACGTAACGACACCTAAGCACTCCAAAACCCATCAAGCCGTGTAGGCTACAGAGCGAATTAAATAAAATTCAATCATTAAATTACCTCTTTTTTTGGCTACTCGAGTAAAAATGTATCCTACGAGGGCTGTTTGATAAGTACCCGTTTATGGCAAAAAAAACATTTTTTTTTTATATATATGCATTTATTTTTCTACGTAGTCACCTTTTAACTCTATACACTTGTTCCACCTATACTCAAGCTTCAATAAACCATCCAAAAAGTATGATTTTGGAAAGTCATTAAAATAGACCTCTGTGGCGGCAATGACTTCGTCATTTGATCCAAATCGCTTACCACCGAGCCATTATTTTAGGTTGGGAAACAAAAAGAAATCGCATGGGGCCAAATCTGGAGAATACGGGGGGTGAGGTTCGTAGCGTAACTGTGCTAATTTAGCCGTCACAACTCCGGACGAATGAGCCGGGGCGTTGTCGTGATGAAACAGTACTTTTTTCTTTTTAAATGGGGTCGTTTGTCCTTTAAGACGGCGTCAAATTCATCCAATAAATTAGCATAGCACTGCCCTGTTATCGTTTTCCCCTTTTCTAAGTAGTCAATATGTATAATACCCTGCGAATCCCAAAAAACAGTCGCCATGACTTTTCCAGCCGATGGGACGGTTTTAGCTTTCTTTGGAGCAGGTTCACCCGGTAAAATCCACTGCTTCGACTGCTCTTTCATTTCCGGGGTGTAGTGGTGAACCCACGTTTCGTCCACGGTTACGAAACGACGCAGAAACTCCTTCGGGTTACGTTTGAACACGGCCAAACACTGCTCCGAAGTAGTCAGTCGGTTCCGTTTTTGCTCCTCCGTGAGTAAACGCGGCACCCACCTCGCCGATACTTTCTTCATACCCAATTTTTCTTCTAATATGTGTTGTACCCTCTCGATTGAAACGTTTACACCATCAACGATTTCTCGAAGATTAATTCGGCGGTCGGCTAAAACGATATTTTCAATTTTCTTAACCATATCGTCTGTAGTCACCTCAATTGGCCGGCCTGGGTGATCCTCATCAAAGACGGTTGTTCTCCCCCGCTTAAACTCGTTATACCAATATCTGACGGTTGTCATAGAAGGAGCACATTCATGGTAAACCGCTTGCATTCTTTCTTTTATTTCATCACATGTTTTTCCTTCCAAAAACAAGAATCTAATTACAGACCGATACTGTTCTTTCTCCATTTTAAAAATTTTAAGTTCACGCTTTTACTAAATCGCTGTCAAATGAGAAAAAAAACAAAAGAATGCAATTTTTTTTTCCCCGCCTCTGAAAAATGGCTTAAAAAGGTGGTATACTTATTTTCGGCCAGTGATATTAATATATTTAGTAAACGGGTTTAACGGGTACTTATCAAACAGCCTAGGTATGTCACTCACGGGATCAAGACGAATCTAACAACACCTAGCACTTCAAAATCCATCAGGCCGCTTAGGCTACAGAGAGTGCTAAATAAATAAATAAATAAACATGCATACATACACTCGAAAAACGTAACCCTCCTTCTGGTGCAGTCGGCTAAAAAATGGAAGAGCCCTATCTTTCACATTACATTTATCGTTACTTTTCAATAACAAAATAAAGGTAGCCTTCATTGATCCATTAGGTATGTACTATATAAGGTCTAACAAAATTAGCTGAAACTATTTTAACTGGTGCTTCTACCCATGAAACTGAACAACTTTCCCCATGGAACCCATAGGCAAATCGCAAAAAAAATTTGAACTTCCCATACTTGTTGGCTGATCAGCTGATCGAGTTAGTATCGGAGAGCCAAATTTTTTTTGCGATTTGACTATGTGTTCCTTGGGAAAGTTGTTCAGTTTCATGGGTAGAAGCACCAGTTAAAATAGTTTCAGCTAATTTTGTTAGACCTTATATAATATGATTCAGAACAGATGGCCGTTGTGGCAGTAAAGTTCTCGAGTGGCGACCGCACACCGGAAAACGTAGCGTAGGCAGGCCTTCCACTCGGTGGACCGATGACCTAATGAAGGTAGCGGGAAACCACTGGTTGCAGGCAGAGCTGAACCGGTCGTCGTGGAAATCCTTGGGGGAGGCCTATGTCCAGCAGTGGACGTCATTCGGCTGATATGATGATGATATATGAATATAGATATGTTATCGGTTAACATACCAGATAAAATGTATAGGCAATTGTATTTATTTTATTAAATGCTGCAAACATACAGATGTCCAAACACCAGCAAGTCATACTTTATACTTAACTACACTAAGACCGTAAATTAAAAAAAAAACAATCTAAAACCACGTTTTTATGTGCCTTAAAAAGAATAAAATAACCCTCCGGTGGTCTTGATGACCAAGAGAGCTTGTGTGTGTCTTTGTGTCATAGGAACTGTTTCAGCATGATAACAGGAAGTATTTAAAAAATCCGTTGAAAGATTCCATTCCTAACGCGACAGACAGGCTAACAAGAAAGTGACTTAATAAAAACGTGTTAATAATAAAAATAGGTAAAAAAAGTTAAATAATAATAATATCATTTATTTTCAGACCAAAGATCCATATATTTTTTTTTAGTAAGAACACAACTTAACCTATATTATTAGAAGCAAATACAATTTTGAGTCAAACGGATCAGAGTTAGTTTCTGATGCAGACATACGGACTGCGTAGGAGGCCCACCCAGTGTTTCAGGATAGGCCCCTCACACCTATCAGCAATCATCTTCAGAATCCCGTTGGTGCTACCCCGCAATCTTACCATCAAGGAGTTTTCTTTTTTACGCATAATCGCATAAAAATCATCAGTGCGGGCGTCAGCAAACATCCCAAAATTAAATTAAAATAACAACCAATAAATTATCAACAATTTTACTGCAATAAACATTAAATATTTTTAACAAAACAGAGACATATAATATAGTCTAATGGTATTTGCTGACTTCTAACTAGAATAACTAAAACCTGCATTAAAATGTCATCGAATCCACGAGAATCCGTCTCACCCGGGCGTGATGCGGAGATCGCCCGCCACGCGCCCGCGCACGTTCGCGATTCGATGCGACTTCTTGCGCATCGCTGCACTCCTGGTGCGCGAAATTAGATTTGAATTAGAATATCATTTTGATGATAACGCATTATTTAAACTGTGAAGTAGGTATAAGTAATTTCAGCAAATTTAACTTGCAATTGCATTGCCTAATATTTTTTTTTTCATCGCAACGGCATAAAGACGTCCGCTGATGGACCTCCCCACGTTGGGGGCACATCAGTTCGCGGAAAGGGCGCTGCTGCCCATCCTCCGGCTTTTGAACCTTTAGTCGTCTCTCTTATGACACCCTCGGGATGAGATGGAGTGTT
Organism: Coleophora flavipennella; assembly: GCA_947284805.1. NCBI lineage: Eukaryota > Metazoa > Arthropoda > Insecta > Lepidoptera > Coleophoridae > Coleophora > Coleophora flavipennella. The sequence continues at coordinate 1,862,552 of OX369274.1, read as the reverse complement.
ATTATTCCAAGGCCACACTACAACCCGCACTATTACAATATTTTGTAGATTATCTTGAGCAGCTTTTAATTTTCTTTCAAACCAAGATTTCCTTCTATCCATAAACTACCTCTCTAAACCGGCAACATTTAACCTTTGGCCATCATAACCACAAATTCTTGTCTTCTGAAGTCTGCGTCCCCGTTAAGCACCCACTAATCCCCAGGATTATTTCCTGGCCCGTGATTAAAAGACGCCAGCTGTCATCGCCTTAAATAGTGAAAAAAAAAACCGAAAAAACGAAAACTGTCACAAATCAGTGCAAACGCAGCTGCGATGTTCCTTTTTTATTTATGAAGGTCTAAAACGATTGTTTGTGGTTTTGTTGGTGACGTTAAACTATGGTTTAATTTTTAGCGTTCCGCAGTCAAACTAGGAAGCCTTATAGTGTTGTCTGTTTGTCCGTCCATTGCTATGTCACAGCCGCTTTACACAAAGACAATAATAGCTATAAAAATGAAATTTGGTATACAAATCTGTGACGGCTATTCCTAAACATTTAGAATAAATTTAGTAAAACATTTTTTTGGGGTAACATGTAAAGTGGGGGTGTGTTTTTACTTTTTTATATTTACGTATCCCATCGTTGGGGTATCGTTGAATAGGTCTTTTAGAACCATTCAGGGTTTGTTAAGAACATTTTTTCGATAAATGATACGTTTACGAAATAATAAGTTGTTAAGTGATGATTTTTGTTCCAGTTACATGTTCCTACCAGCCAAACTGCTAATAATAAAAAACCTGAGAGGTGTTGAAAATAGAAGGGCATATAATAAATAAGAAAATAATAATAACAGCTAAGAAGGTTTTCTTAGTACAGGAGTAAAACTCAAAAAACTTAAGACGTGCCGTTGGATTTATAAAAAGTTCATAGAAAGATTTCTATACCAATTACAAATGAACTTTAGATTAATTTTGTATTTTAAAAGTAACATTTGTTTTTTAAACAGAATACGGAAAAAAAGCGTCGGTGGCTCAACCGGTAACGACTCGGTCCATCTAACCAGAGGTATCGGGTTCAAATCTGGACGGCCAATGTACCAATGAGTTTTTCAAAAACTTATGTACATATACTTACCGATTGCTTTAACGGTGAAGGAAAACATCGTGAGGAAACCTGCACACGCCTGCGAAGAAACTCGAAGGTTGTGTGTGAAGTCGTCCAACCCGTACTGGGCCCGCGTGGTCGACTAAGGCCTAATCGCCCTGATTCAGGGTAGGCTCGAGCCCCTCGGTGGGGACGTATATGAGCTGATATAATAAATAAATAAAATAAAAAACGGAACCCTACTTTGCGCGTGGTCCGACATGTACTTGGCCACTTTTTAAACACGTTTCGCGATTTCTGAAGATGAATTGTTAATAGATATTATTGGATATTATAAGGCAGGCACTTTTAATTAATTTAAAAGGAAAATTATTGCGGCTGAGTAGACTTCCTTAGTTAAGGAGTAACAGTCGAGTTAGATATGTAATAAAAAGGTCACAGTTTCTCTATACAACATGTTCTTAACCAAGTAACTATGTAAGCAAATAGCCAACAGCAAAAATTAATTTCGTTTTTAGAAATAAACATTAATTTTTGAAAAGACTATAGTCACTATGTAGTAGGTATTTGGGTAAATAAAGTCGATACAATATTAAAAAGAATAATTTTTAATTTATTTTCTGAATAGCTACCTATCCATACATATTTATGTTGTAGGTAACATGTCAAGAAAAGGTTTTCATTACATTACATTACGTCCATCAATGTAGTGCACTTTTGCATTGTAATTAATTAAATGATCAATAAAATATACGCTGGATGCGGGCAACGCAGAACCGGTCGTCGTAGAAATCCTTGGACGTCCTTCGGCTGATATGATGATCAATAAATATCAATAAATAGTTGATATCATTGGTGTGTTCCGGCATGAAGATAAGATAGCCAGTTCCCCATTGCGTTGGGGAATCTTGGTAAGCCCGCTTCCATCTTCGGCAACATCGTCACTTACCACCAGGTGAGATGTTGTCAAGGGTTTACCAATAGTGCATAAAAAAAAATATATTTTCAAAGTGAAAGTTTTCCAATAGATTAATGATTGTTACTCAGAAGTCAATGATATGATGCCAAGGGCTTCATCATCATCATTACAGCTCATATACGTCCCTACCGAGGGGCTCGAGCCTACCCTGAATCAGGGCGATTAGGCCTTAGTCGACCACGCGGGCCCAGTGCGGGTTGGTCGACTTCACACACAACCTTCGAGTTTCTTCGCAGGCGTGTGTAGGTTTCCTCACGATGTTTTCCTTCACCGATAAAGCAATCGGTAAGTATGTACGTAAGTTTTTGAAAAACTCATTGGTACATTGGCCGTCCAGATTTGAACCCGGCACCTCTGGTTAGATGGACCGAGTCGTTACCGGTTGAGCCACCGACGCACCGACCAAGGGCTTACCGATTGTGAATAAATATAAAAGTATTTCAATACCATAGCACACCCTGGACACTTCATACAATGGGCTAGAAATGACATTTCAAAAAATGAATGACGGAACAAACAAACTGGCGGCGAAATTCTATACGTTTGACAACCAAACTGTAACCAATCTGTAACCAATCTGTATCAATCTGGGTGACGAAAGGGTGAGGACGCATTTAGAGAGCGGCAGGGAGTGTCTATACTGTATGTAATACCAATACATATAATATACTTTGACCAAATAATCTGATACAGTAGTTCCAAATAAGAAACATAAAACAGATTAACTACATAATAATAACTGAATACAGTAAAACACACTAATTACCGACAGTGCGTGTGAATGAGACGCAACTAAATAGCTCGCTCACACACTAGTGGGCGTGGCTTGACGCCCCGCGGAGAATAGTGCTATCACGTAGACATTGTCGATTGTTAATGCTATCCAGCGAGCGATCAATATGCGGCGATGGAATTTAATCGACTCGCGTGTTGCTTGGGCATGGCAAGGGATGCGCGATACGTGAGGTTGGAAAAGCACTCCATTTCAGATAATATGACTTAATAATTCGAAATTAAATAAACAACTCCCAAACGGAAAACATCACTTTCTCTCGGGAGCTTCTTACAATTTGTATAGGAGGTACCTTTTTAGACTTTTTCTAAACATTCTAATTACAAATTTATATGTACCTATTCTTGATGGTGAAAATTTTATGGACATCGTTTGGGCCGTTTCGAAGAAAAAATATTTAAAAAAAATTGTAAGACAGGTATCAATAGCTATTGTACATTTTGTGATGTTAATAAGTGTTACCTACTTTTGACAAATAATTCAAAAAGACGCTTTGACCTATTTTTAGATTTTATAATCTGTTAGTCAAAATAAGTATTTTTCATACAATACTTTATACAAATTTTCCTCTATCGGTCAAAAAGTACATTTTCATCAAAATTTCTAAGTCAATAATTCGAACAATCACAAAAAATTCGAATTATTCCTTCATCGCTTAAAAGTAAAAAGTCCTAAAAAAAGCCCGACATTTCAAAATATTACAGACATTTAAGTTACAATGTACAATAATAAATCTAAGCGCAGCGCTCGTTTTACAGGTATAGCGGACACAGCGCGGAAAAATGGCAAGTGAAAAATCCGCTCTAATTAAAGAGCTGGACAAAGTCCGGATAAACGGCCAATAGCACACCCTGGACATTTCATACAACAGGCCAGAAATAACATGTCAAAAAACGAATGACGGAACAAACAAAATGGCGGCGAAATCCTATACGTTCGACAACCAAACTGTAACCATTCTGTATCAATCTGGGTGACGAGGGGGTGAGGTCGCAATCTAGAGAGCGGCAGGGAGTGTCCATACTTTATGTTAGTACTAATGTATATACTTTGCCAATAGTCCAGGCATTGCCAGATAAATGCAGGCCGGACAGAGGGTAACCCTAGTTACGTATGAGTTTAAATTTTTCATATTTAGCTTTGTTGGACCTTAACTTCCATTTCCTAACAACTCCATTTTGCCATACAAAACAAAAATTATGGAAGATTTATTAAAGACACAGGTCGAAGAGGTAACTTATAAAAAAGATTTTTATTATTTGGCATTGTTCACTTTTTTATAAGGCATGAGACATAACGATTTATAATTAACGAAATTAATTTCATAATCGTCAATTTGAGTTAACAACGAGGCTGCTTTTTTATAGTTAATGAGCATGTGACGTTATCAGTTTACCAACTTAAAAAAAACATAAATTTAAAAAATAATAATAAAATATACCAAAATTCTATAACAATGCCAAACTTCACGCATTAAAAAATTTTTACATACAGTATTTTTATTTATTTGTACTACAATAAAATTTGTACTTGCATCATTGTACTTGAGTAGCGATGATACTATTGATCTGAAGATAAAACTAGGCTACAATCTATCAACACACTAAGGGATTTGAAGTAACTCCAGTTTAATCATATGTAATTGTAACCCGCTCTACACCAGGAGGTCGCGGGATCGATTCCGGCGGGGTCAACTTGTAAGACTCGGTTTGGTTGGTGGAAGGGCATTTTCTAAGACCGCCTGGCTAGCTACCACCATCTTATCTAAGTCTTGCCGTCAAACATCAGTGATAACAACATTGATGTGTCGGCTTGAAGATAAGATAGCCAGTTCTCCATTGCATTGGGGAATCTTGGTAAACAACAACAAAATATAAACAAAAAATGGCTGTTTCGGTAGAAATCCTATATCGATGATAAATCGATAAACCGGTTTCGCATCGCCCGCCCCAGGGTGCATCTCTATCGCAGAAATTACTACGTTTAATTTTAATAGTACACAATGTTAATTACATCGGCTTATTTATTTGTTTTCCAGTTCGGTTGTTTATTTGTAAAGGGACGCTTTGGATGGCGTAACTAGATAACATGGCATTTTGTTGATTAAAGGTACTAGGTGAGTACTCCTATGTTTTAACAATAACGTAAAAACGAGAGGCAATTTCTATGTTGTTTCCTCGGTTCATTATGGAGATTACAAACATATTTCTTCTTATCGTGTGGCACAATTAACCGTGCTATCCAAGGGACAGACGGCGTTTGCCTGGTGTTGCACTAAGCATCACCCGCGGTCACGTGTAGGGCATTTAGATTTACACCTACGGACGTGTGCAACGCGACCTTCATACACATCTGGAATCAGATGTCCAGGTTTCTTTACGATATTTTCCTTCACTTTTAAAGCAATCGGTAAGTAGGTATATGTACGTAAGTTTCGAAAAACTCTTGGTACATTGGCCGTCCGGATTTGAACCCAGGACCTCTGGTAAACATACATACTAATAATTAATAACTATGCATGCATTGATTTCATAACATATAATTCCTCTTCCTCGATTCTTGTGCGTAAAGCGATCTTCTATGACTACCAGCATCAAAATTTTTGATGTGTAACTTCTTTCTTCTCGCTTTAGTGAAATTTGTGGGAGTGATTTCGTGAAATGAGACGGAAGAGTGTAACAGGAAATGCAAACTTTTTTCAAGTCACGAAGGCTAAGGTAACAGGGCCATGCCAGGCCTCCGTCACTCCATGTACTTGCGCGCTATAATTACCTACCGCCCGGCCGAGCGTTCTCGGGCCGTTTGCGGACCCAATTCAGTGCGGTTTTCACAAACGAAGCGCACGCACGTAGTTTAATTTAAATCGTTTTGTTCGTTCGTACGCGTACCTACGATGCCGTCTGGTGCCTTATGTGCTGTAGATGGGTGCAAATCAAGCAAAAGAAGAGATAAACACCTAAAATTTTTCCATTTACCTGTCAATGAAGAAAGGTAAGTGATAAACTATTACTATTTTTTGTCGTTTTAAAATTATTTTTAATACTAGGTATACTAAGCAATAGCTAGTACTCTTTATTACACTGTGGCATTAGCTTGCCTTTCAGACACAGATTTTCATTTTTTTGTTACATAGAAACGTCATACTTACTTACCTTACTTGATTCGGTTTTATGCGATTTGTAAAAAATATCATCATTACAGCTCATATACGTCCCCACCGAGGGGCTCGAGCCTACCCTGAATCAGGGCGATTAGGCCTTAGACGACCACGCGGGCCCAGTGCGGGTTGGTCGACTTCACACACAACCTTCGAGTTTCTTCGCAGGCGTGTGCAGGTTTCCTCACGATGTTTTCCTTCACCGTTAAAGCAATCGGTAGTAATCGGTGTAAAAAATATACATGGTGAATTTTTTCTATGAGGAATTTCTAAATTATAAGAGATAGAGCAAAGGGCTTTAAGAACCGTGATCTCAATTTTAGGGAAAATAAAAATTGCGTGTTAAAATATAAAAAAAATGATAGGTCCTGGAGTATGTACTCCGGAGATATGACTTTTTCTCAAAAAAATTTTTTTTGTTATTTCGATTGTATATCACTATACAAACTAAAAATTGTACGGAGACCATAGGTCTAAAGTTGCTAGAAGTTGTTGAAATAAACGTTTTAAATAGTATGTGGAAACTGAACTTACAGACCGATTTTCAAATGATAAAAAAAATATAAAAACCAATTTATAAAAAAAAATATATATATGTTGCCCGCGGCTTCGCCCGCGTAGGGCTATGAAAAATAGATAAGAACCTATTCTCAGGCCTACCCGATATGCACACAAAATTTCATAAAAATCGGTCCAGCCGTTTCGGAGAAGTATGATTACTAACACTGTGACACGAGAATTATATAAACTACCACCTATAAGTCAAAACATATTCACAGTTCTCAATAACATAGACACAAAAAGTTATGTTAATTTTATTTTATCGAAGAGGCAGCCCTGCGATCGCGCGGTGTGAAGCAAGCACTGCGGTTGCTGACGCGATGGAGTAGGCTATTATAGCAGTAGGTATTGGAAATTTACTACTGAGTGAAGTATCTGTTACGTAGTAACTAATTAGTAATCTGTGGCCATGCTGCCTAATGTGAGGCCGAAGGCAAATATGACCTACTATCCGAAGGCACGGCCCTTGAATTTACGACCCGATAATTCATTAATGTCATAAATATTTTGTCACATGTTACAAATCATATGCGACTATACTGTAAGGCTCGCTCTTTTTTTTATACATATTACGATAAGAAATCAAACAAGTCATCCTCAAACTATAATATGTATTAACTACTTCGTAAGGATTGGCCTTCGGGAAATAGAGTTACCTATATTGGTAGAAGGGCCCAAGTGCAGCCCATAGATGTGAGTAAGCATAGCATGGAGGACCTCAGCCTCATGCATATAGGGTCCTTTTGAAATACCTGAAGAAAAGGTTGGGTTCAGCTCATGAGACTGAACAACTTTCTCCACGGAACCTACACTGAATCGCAAAAAATGGGCCCGCAATACAAACTGCGCTATCAGCTGATCAACTATTTAGTATGACAAATGAAAAAAAAAGCAAATCGAGTATAAGATCCTTATGGTAAGTTGTTTAGTTTGATGAGCTGAACACTCACCCCCTTAAATTATTTTTAGGTAATACAGAAGAACCCTCTATGAGTCACAGCCTATTTTAATTAGAAGCAAATCGTTTCGAAGGCCAGGTCTGGAGGCAGAGGAGCCCATAGGAAAATACTTAGGGTAAGCTAACTACCATATAGTTTTCAGTCCCCCCTTTTCTGAAACCGTAAATTAACACAGTATTATTTTTAAAATTTCAACTATCGTAAAAATATTAATATAATAATAAATAAACTTTATTTCAGAAAAAAAATATATCCAAGTGTATAGTGTATTAGTAACAATGTTTACTTATTATCTATGTTAGTTCCTATTTTATTGTTAGTAGAGCTACAGAGATTTTATATGGAGTACCTAATTATGTTATTCTTCCAGTGACTAACCCCACCCAATGTTTTTGTATAGGGCAGTCAAACCTTATAATTTACGGTTTCAAGAGATGGGGGGAGTGTGGTTACCTAAGGTTACCTAATTAAAGTGTTTTACCTAAGCTACAATAAAATAAATAAATATTTTTTTACCATCAGATTAAATATCCATAGTTAGGTTAGTAGTAGACTTATAACTAGGTTAGTAAAGCACATAAGAACACAAATAATTTATTTAAATAACCCAATGGATCGTTCCACCCAGGATTTCTGGATGGGACAATCCATTCGGTCTGCAATCATGTTTAGGATGCCGTTGTCACTGCTCCGAAGTCTGTGTAGCATGGAGGCACTTTTTCCGCATTATAGCATAAAAGTCATCTGTACGTGCCTCCGCGAACATACCAGATGCACTACAGAAACGTGGCATTGGAACGTGTTACCCTGTCTATTTGAGCGTGACTGTGTAATTGAAGTAGGTACAGAACAGATTAAGATTTAGCGAAACAAAAATAAAACAGATCGCACAGTGCTCGATGCACTCGAAAAGTTAATCCGATATAAATGTATAAGTAATGAAATAAGTTGGCAAATGAAAACTAATGTCAGGAGATATGTACAGTCGGGTTCAAAAGTGCATTACACAATTTTAAAGCAATTGATAGATATGGCTTAAATCTCTTAGTAAAATATGTTAAACCTTAGGATTTTTAATATATTGAAATCGATTCACAACCGGCAAAGACATCGCGTAACGTGAACTATAGTTCATGTCGGAAGTTTTTTTTTTAAATAAATGTATATTACTTTAGAAAAAAAAATCAAGTTAACTAGTAGTTGGTATGGAAAACTTTGTATAAAAAATCAATGAACTTTTTACAAATCCAATTGGACGACTATTACTCCTAAACTAAGAAAGCAAAAATATCAAGGTAGGCTCTTGATATTTTTGCTTTGAAATTAATTATATTATTTCCAATACCTTTCAGATTTCCGTGATTAGCGGTTTAGCTGGTGCGGGAGGACATGTAACTAAGAAAAATATTTATCGAAAAATGTTGTTTGCAAACCCTCAGTCATTTTGGAAAACCTACTCAACGATAACCCACAGGACGAGGAACGTGAATAAAAATATCACCCCCACTTTACATGTAGAAGACGTACTTTAAAACATTATTTCATATTATGTTTATAGGAGTCACAGACTTTTATAACCATACAAAATTAATTACAGATGTAACAGCTTCAAAGTTGTAAAAGTTTGAGTAAAAGGCTGTGGCATATCGACGTACAGACGGACGGACAGTGGACATGGCGAAACTATAAGGGTACGTAGTTTAATTACGGAACCCTAAAAAAATGCACTTTTGAATGTGACTGTAGCCAGGGCGGGCGGCGCGGTCGGCGGAGCGGAAACTGCGCTGCAATCTAATTTGGAACATCCCCCTGTTCTGGTGGAGTCCGCGCGAGGGTGGCGACTTCACTTGGTTTGTGATGTAAACAGTTATTGAATTGAATTGTAAGGTTTTTAAAAATCTTACTGAAGTAACATCTATCTCCACTTGTCCTTAAGAGTGATTCGTGCTTTGAAAAATCTGAACTCAAAAGAAGTAACAAAGTTCGCTTAGTTTATTTAAATTTACTCTGATCGGAATATTACACAATTTTCTCTAAAGAATCAATATTGCATGACAGATTAGTAAAAAAATAAATAAATGAAGCTATCTCACTATTAAAGGATTATTAGGTCCCTCCTTCCAAAGTTGTAAAATTAGTATATATCTTTAAAACTGAATAAACATTTCATATCTTTCAAACTGAATACGCATATGTTTGATCATACAGTACTTGATCTTCGTCTAAAATTTGAAACATAAACAAAATTTTTTGTCAAAGCAGTGTACCTAACACGAATTTTTAATCAGAATAAGTTGCCAAGTGCGTGTCGATCCACGCAAAAAGTAGGGTTACCTACCGTAGTCTTTAAAAAAATGTGTACTTTAAAAACAAAGTTATTTTTACAGTTAGTATAGAACAATTTGTATTGAAAATCTATGAACTTTTACGAATCCAACTGTACACCTTTAGTTGGTCGACTATAACTCGTAAACTAAGAAAGCCAACTTGGCCGTGATAATTTTCATTCATTAAACCCTACTAATATTATGAACTCAAAACTTTGTATGTATGGATGTTTGTTACTCTTTCACGCAAAAACTACTGAACGTATCTGGCTGAAATTTGGTAGCTAGACAGATTAAGACTTGGATTAACATATAGGCTACTTTTTCCACGCTGCGCACCCTCGATGCCAGTCAAAGAAACTATGTTCACGCAAGCGAAGCCGCTAGCAATATCTAGTTCATTATAATATCCTACGACTATCAATACATTTCAGATTTTCTAAATAAAATAGCAGTTTATCTGGTAGAGGGCGGGGACAACTTATTAAAACGAATCATTTATCGGAAAAATATCTAATTAAACTCTCAGTAGTTATGAAATATCTATGTAATGATACGCCACACGCTAGGTACTTAAAAAATTACATGTAGGAAAGATACCCTAAAAATATTATTATAATATTTGACAGATTATATTACATAACCAATAACAATAGGTCACAGATTTGTACAACCATAACCAAATTTCACCTTTATAGCTGTAATAGTGAATAGGCATTATTAAAGTTTTCCTGTACCATCCTCGACTACATGGTAACTTACCATCAGGTGAGATGTAGGCCATCGCACTCAAATAAAATAAAAAAACGGCAAAGTGCGAGTCGTACTCGCTCACCGAGGGTTCCGTACCACCACATCTCTGGATAAGGAACCTTAAAAATAATAAATCGAGAACTTACATCATAAAAATTATTAAAAATCTGTTTAAGCTTGTGCCAATAAAGCCCTTTCATACGATACACCTGACACCCACATGACACCGTCAACTCAATTCAAAATTTAGACTGCCGTTCCTTGCAAAATTGATTACGTACTTTAAATAAAGTCTATATTTTTATGATTTTCGACAGCTTTCAGATCTTCCCTATACTTGTAGTATCAGACGGTATTACTTGCCAAATTTCATAGTTCTAGGTCAACGGAAAATACCCTATCAATTTTGATTCGCTTGAGACTGTCGAAATAGATATAGGTTTTTTGCGGCATAAACGGCCGTATCTTTTTTTACTTTAACCTAGAAGTTTGATTTTTTCTCAGTTTCAAGGGACTGCAGACCAGAATATTTGGTTTTAATTTCAACTTGATACCTCCCAAGCGTTCCCGAGAAAATGACTCTTGACAGACAGATGGACTGAGGGACAACAAAGTGATCCTATAAGGGTTCCGTTTTTCCGTTTGAGGTACGGAACCCTAAAAAAATTGTCTAAAAGGCTGTGATATACCGACGGCCAGACAGACAGACGTTTACTCAAACTAAAACGGAACCCTAAAAAAAGACAGAAAGTCCTTACACGGCAACAAGCAAAAAGAATTAGTCTCTTGACGAAGACCATCAGGAATTAGAAATATATTATATTCCTAAAAGACAAACATACGAACAACAGAACGCATAAGTAGGTACTCCAGCTACCAGGGCCTCAGAAAGAGAAGGGGCTCTAATGAAATCCGAATTGGATTACGCGCGGCTAATGACCCGGGGTGTTCTAATGTGATTATTTGTACAGGGTGCACTGCTAAAGTGATTACCTGCCTGCTGCTAGGACAGGACGATGATATACGCTCAGACAGGCTACTTCGATGATAATGTTGTCAAGATTTTGACTCCGAATAAAATTTGTTGTTCCTGCAAAATTCAGGTACTAGCTTACTTTTACTTTTTTAATACAGTTACAGTTGCTCGAAAAGTGGTACTTTATATTATGCCAGTTTACTGTGCTCAAAATTGATTTTACCGCACGCGTGCTTTTTACTTTGCTACTTTTTTTATTTCTAGCTCAGAGGAACAAGAAATTTCTAGGACATAAAGAATATAATAATTAATAACCAAAGATACTGTCTTCTTTGAGATTTTAAAGATTTTAAAAATTAAAATTAAAGTTTAAAAAAATCTAAAAACCGACTTTAAACACAAATTCACTCAAAATTATGAAATAAATAATATTTTTATAAATACACGCAATTAACCAACACTAATGAAATAAAGAGTAGGTACATATCACACCACACCAGCACACAGCTACTTACCTATCAAATATTTTAGACTCGATGGCTTTGCTTGCACCGACCTCAAAAAAAATTGTAGGCCCCTAATTCGATTCTTACCTACCTGTGATTTCGTTATTGTCGGTTAATTTTGTGTATTAATAAAAATACTTTTTCATAATTTTTAGTGAATTTTATTTATAAAGTCGGTAATCGGGGAACATCATTGAACTATCTATATGTTACTTACTATACATTACTTAGTGTAAGTAGTGAGTGACATCACAAGACCACAAATAGAATGTTAACTTATGAAAATTGTGCACTTTTATGGTTTAGCTCGTAATCTTCCACCGCACTCTTGAACCATCAAATGAATTCAATTGGATTTTTTTTATTCACAATTGGTAAACCCTTGACAACATCTCTCTCACCTGGCGGTAAGTGACGATGTTGCCGAAGATGGAAGCGGGCTTACCAAGATTCCCCAATGCATCGCAATGGGGAAACTGGCTATCTTATCTTCATGCCGGACCACACCAATGATATCAACATTGATATTTGGCGGCATTAGATAAGATGGTGGTAAATGGCCAGGCGGGCTTAGAAAATGCCCTACCACCAACCAAACCGATCTAAAACAACAACCGATTGGATCTAAAATAGTATTTCTAATAAGACCCTTTATTTTACAGCCAGCAATTGATTTCCTCCGCATACGTTACACAACCATACTCGTACGTCCAATGATCGGCGGCGGCGCGCCGATACAGTGCAGCCACAAAGCGCCGCCGCCGCCGCCGCTACAGCCCGCGGCGCGCTAACGATACGCCAATAATTGATTGATAAATCAACGCGTGCGCTTGCCTTCAGCGCACCAGCCTATGCATGCACGAGGGCTCAGTAATTACCGCAAGATCTCTCGGCTTTGACTCCTTTTTCCTGTTTGATCTCCCGTGGGTTTAAGTAGATAAAACTTGTTTCCGACGTATTATAACTATTCATTCTTGGGAAAAGACTCATTAGTGGTCTAGCCGAGTTCGATTTCTGTCTCTGGAGGATGAAACAAAAAGGATCCAACAGGAAAAGGACTATAACGATGGGGATAGAACAGGAACTAATAGCCAATTATACGTTGGTTGATTAATAATTTGTGCACCAGTCACGCATGAGCGAGGTTTGTGCGCGTTGTGCGCGACATTCGGACGTGTTATTTACTTAGACTTTGGCATTAGGCAATTTGCCTTTAATATAAAGTTTCAAATCTGAACAAATGATCATAGGGACAGTAAAGTTCTCGAGCGGCAATCGCGCACCCGAAGACGTAGCGTAGGAAGGGCTCCCACTCGGTAAACTAACGATCTGGTGAAGGTCGCGGGAAGCCACTGAATGAGGGCAGCGCAGGACCGGTCGTTGTGGAATTTCTTGGGGGAGACCTTTGTCCAACAGTGGACGTTTTTCGGCTGATATGACGATGTCAATAAAGTTCAAAATTACGAGACAACTGCCAAGAGATATCATTTCTTTCTTTTTTTCTTTTTCGACCAATTAAACAGTTTTTTTAGGCGTTTGACTCGCAATAACAGTTGAGAAATGCAATAATTCAATTCGCAATATCTCTGGGTGCTTTCAAAAGTGCGATAAGCAAACTTGTAGGTACTTAAGAAGTTTTGTGCTTCAAAATTTCAAAATTGTAAATGTAGAACTCCAGATCCAGTACTATTTTAAATTAATATAAAACTAGCTTTTGACCGTGGCTTCGCCTGTGTGGACATTCGTTTTTAAGACTGTCTTTGAGGGTGAGCGGCTCGCGAGCGTTGATATGAGTTTTCTCCAGAACCCTCAAGAACTATGGCTATTTTGATAAGCAGTCCTTGTCACTTCCCGCCCCTTAACCAGATTTCATACAAAAAAACACCTCAATCCATTGCTTCGTTGCGACGCCGATGTGCGCGAGCGTGGAAATGAGTTTTCCCCAGTTCCCTCGGGAACTATGTCAGGATATGCTAATTAGTAAATTATGTCATTTCTGTCCTCCTCAATCATCTCTATGCAATAAATCACAACAATCCATTGTTCCGTTGCGATGTTAAAAAAATTAACCAAAATACTTTGCTGTTTTCACGGTATAAAAAGTAGCCTATGTCTTTCCCAGTGACACAGGCTAATAGCATGACAAATTTTATCAAGATTGGTCGAGGTTTAGAAGCGTAAAAAGGTAACAAAGGAAGAAACAAACAAACACATTTTCACATTTTTAATACATATTAGTAAGAATTTATTCTAGTGACAAGACTGTTTGTTTCCTAAATAGTTATATTTGAAAAAACCTATAAGCATAGACTTATAAGCGTAGGTACATAAAGCACATTCAGGCGTAGGAACGATGCAGCACATTTAAGCGTAGGCACTATACAGCACATTTCAGCGCAGGTACGATACAGCACATTTCAGCGTAGGTACGATACAGCACATTTTTGTAATAAAAGAAGGTGGCTAATAAAAAAAGGATCTAGTATTCATCATAAAAATCACGCATTTTCAAACAATGTTTTAAAAAAACTTGCGTTTTGTTATAGTTATGTATTAATTTTAGAATGAAAATTTCTTGTAATATTCGTGTTGGTCTCTAAAACATTCTAAGATCATACTTTTTTGACAAGGCCATTAAAAATTTCATTGAATTCAGTCAAACAAAGTATCAAAGGATCTCAATAAATATTTGCATAATATCTACATATTAAAGTAGGTAGTAGCTGAAATTCTTGCATATGTAAATACTGTTCAAGTATCTACAACGCGTCGATCATACGATCCGCTCCCGCGCAGTGATTTATCGATCGGGATCTACGCGCCTACGATAAATGATCTACGGTAATGATCGAGCGTATGATTTATACACACGATCAATAAATCGATACTAGTGCCAATAAACTGAACGTAATGATTCAGCAGTGCGTTTTATTGTACTGTTTTGACAAATTCAGCCTTTCATCATAATCACAATTAATTATTTTTACTAATAATACGTAAACAATGGCTTTTTATTCTACTTTTTGAATTTTTAACTTCTCTAGGAGCACAGGGTCTCAACTGTAACTTTCCACTGCCTTCGATTGGACACGAAAACGACGATCTCCTGCCAGCTGTTCGGTGCTGTCCGTGTGAACTGGCCTACTCTTGTCAAAGGCATTAATGACATTCAATGATTTTAATGTATAACTTCTCTTGTCATATTGTTTTCATGTTCTAATGACAAAATTTGTTTTATATCAATGATTGTGTTTTGACGTCATTAACCAATAATGTCATCATATCAGCCGAAGGACGTCTACTGCTGGACATAGGCCTCCCCCAAGGATCTCCACGACGACCGGTTCTGCGCTGCCCGCATCCAGCGGCTTCCCGCGACCTTCACCAGGTCATCGGTCCACCGAGTGGGAGGCCTGCCTACACTACGCTTTCCGGTGCGTGGTCGCCACTCGTGATACACCAATAATGTAAACTATGTAATTACTGTTTTATGACTATCAGAAAGAGTGTAATTAGCACCTATTTTGAATAAACATCTTGAAATATTGAAAGCTTATGGTGGCGATAGCTGACATTTTCCAAACATAATATCATCACATTAACTCCCCTCACGTATGAAGAGGTTGAGTGGTAAAAAGGTGCCTTCGTTAACGACTTCATTGTCGCTTGCCGCGTGCGCTGGCATGCGCGCGCGCATGCGGGGTCGTTAGAATACTTTTGGTGGTTGTCTCTACACCGAAATTGGTGAGGAAAAAAATTATTGACTGTTTACTGCTTTTGAAAGCTTCGCAGTGGCAACTCCTTTTATTTTATTCGCGGCTTTTAAGGAGGGAATTTAACAGAACTTAAAAAAAGGAAACAAAATTCAAAGGAAATAACGGTGATTTTTAAAGGAACTAATAACGTAATAAAATCACACTACACCGACGTAATTAGCTCCCTGGTGCGCAGTACACCAGTTGAACATAGTTTAATAACCAAAATTTCAAAAATTGCTTGAACTTGATCTTAAGAGAGGGGCCACAACAGCTTCTTTTAAGATCCAATGGGATGTGAACAATTTTTGAAGTGGTCAAGTTAGGAATTCGACGACACCCAGCCAGCCACGGCTTTTCGTCAAGAAAGACGCATCTCTTATAAAGGTTCGTAATACATGACAATTCAATAACTCCAACCATTTGTGAGTAAATCGCAAGCTTCAAAATCAATCAATCAAAAATATATTTTTTTTCAATAGGTGCTTACACACACTTTTAAATGGTCAAAAAAACAAAAAAATACTTATTGCTTTTCAGGCTCATAAACTAAAATTTAAATTGACAGTGAAAAAAAAATTCGGCCAAGTGTGTATCGCACCGTGCAAAGTGTAGAGTACCGGAGTCATTACTGGAAACCTGTTTTTCTCATATTCCTAGGTACAATGGTTTAGAAATGCCAGGGACAAGTTTTAACGGCTTTGACTAGCCTTTTCTTGGGGATGGCAAATCTGACAAAAATATGTTGTCACTGAACAGTTTTCCTCAAACACTCCTTTAAATTTTTTTGGACTCTTCATACAACAAATCAATCAGCTCCTTGTACAAATTTGGATAACGTCCAATTTTGTGTTAAAATTGACTACTAGGAATCCTTACAAAAAAATGTTCGGTATGGTGGGTTCACACCAATTTTGTTACGCATGTATACCTACATTTTTTATTTTTTGGATATATTTTGTATTTAATTTTTAAATTTGAAAATTTCTCGTGGAGGGGGTTCCGTACAATCCCAAAGTCAAATTTTTTTTTAATTATAAAAGAAGACGAAAATTCCCTATTCCCCCCCTGATCTCCGAAACTACAAAGCCTTACAAAAAATACAAAATACAGTTTATTGCTTGTAGATTATAGGAAAACCTATAAGAATTATATTAATTGAAAATAAAGTGGCAAACTCAATATAATACGTTCACTTACGCATAATAGTGCACTAACATACCACTAGATACCGCTAGTAGTAGTTAACTCGCGTCTTACTGTGAGGATTTCAAATGTGAATTTTCACATTTGAAATCACATTTTCACATGTGAATTTTCACATTTGAAATCCTCACAGTAAGACGCGAGTTAACTACTACTAGCGGTATCTAGTGGTATGTTAGTGCACTATTATGCGTAAGTGAACGTATTATATTGAGTTTGCCACTTTATTTTCAATTAATATAATTCTTATAGGTTTTCCTATAATCTACAAGCAATAAACTGTATTTTGTATTTTTTGTAAGGCTTTGTAGTTTCGGAGATCAGGGGGGGAATAGGGAATTTTCGTCTTCTTTTATAATTAAAAAAAAAACTATTTGTTTTACAATAATAACAAAAATATATGTGAGATCCTCATAACGAGCCCTTTCATTTGATATGACAAAGTAAGGTTTGCAAAACTTTTTTTAAATTTCCTAATTTGTCCACCGAAAATGACCATTATTTTAAAGAAATTTCGAAGCAAATTGGCTGTGACAGACGGACGGACAGACAGATAGACGCATGAGTGATCCTATAAGGGTTCCGTTTTTTTTTTGTAAAAAAACCCTAAAAAACACCAAAACAAAAGCTGCACGCGATAACACCACATCCCTATAAATTCTTAAACCCTAGTCCCAGTAGGCAAAATATTACTACCACAGAAGAGAACGATGTACTTATAAAATAAGGTTACACCTACTCTAGTTAGCGACTACACGGTTTGCCTCTAGCTACATAAATCGTGGCTTGTTTCTGTCAGTGGTGAGTCAGATAGCATCAGTATGGCCACATAATGTTTTAATTCATGTAAATGTTGCCAGGAACAGTTTGGAGACAGATAGGAAAACTTTTGATTTCAAAATTTCCAATATGGAAACAATTTTACGCGCTACATATTTAAAACTGCAAAGAAGGTAGAGCCAAAAACCAGCTCTGAAGAATTTCAAGGCGAAAACAACTAAAAAGACCTAAAACTCACGGCCTGAGTTCTTTGTTTCAACCGTATTCGGGAAACTGACAGATCGGCCGCCGAGATAAGTAAAAACTTTTTTGTTTTCCGAAAAATGTCGAAGGAGATTTTATTTTAATTTTATCCTTTCGAGTTTAGGTAGGTGAGGCAGTAAAATTTCATCGTCCATCCAGCCAGCATTCCCGCGTAATGGGCAAATGAAGCCACTGCGCTTTTTGTCGGGCCCCGAATCGGCTGGACGATCAAATAGTTTGGATTTCTCACGATGAAAATAAAGTTTATTATCTACGTAAGAAGTTGAATGAGAGGTGTTGTCAGTTGAAATATTAACGTCGTCACGTATGAGCGTTGTTTGATTTTTACGTTTATTTTTATCTAAAAAAAGCTTTTGCTCGCGGCTTCGCCCGCGTGGACATCGTTTTTATGATTGTCTTCGAGGTTGTGTGGCTCGCTAGCGTGGACGTGAGCTTTCTCCAAATCCCTCTGGAACTACACCGGGCTATTCTGATTAGCAAGCAGTCTATGTCACTTTTCACCCCTTCAACCAATTCTATACAAAAAATCACTTCATTTCGTTGCTCCGTTGCCAAGCAGACGTGCGCGAGCCTGAAAAGGAATTTTTCCTAGATCCCTCGGGAACTGTCTCAGGCTCTGCTAATTAGTAGTCTATGTCATTTTCCACCCCCTCAACCATCTCTGAGCAAAAACTCACAACAAGCCGTTGCTCCATTGCGATGTTAATAAATTAACCAAAAAAAATAATTATATATATATTTCAGTTCCCTCAGGAACTGCATTGGATTATGCTATTTTCACGGGATAAAAAGTAGCCTATGTACTTCCCAGTGACACAGGCTACCTAAATGCCAAATTGAATCAAGATTGGTTGAGGTGTTGAAGCGTGAAAACGTAACAAACAAGCACATTTTCATATTTACAACAATAGTAAAGATAACTGGATTGTTCGTATACTTTGAATTTTCATAATTGTGAATCAATGTTCCATTAAAAATAGAACAAGTAAACAAACATTAACATCTCTTTATTCTTGAAGATATCACGAATTATAATATCTACAGGTGTACTCACATAAGCTGACCTGTACGAGCATCATGATGTTGAACGCAATATCATAAATACGTATACGCCTGTCAAACGAACCGCGTGATTGAGCGGTGATCGATGATCTGGCACTACAAACAAACCGACATCATCTAAATATAGATAATGACTACAGTCAAATGCCGAACCGAAGATTGACAAATCGTGAATGTACCAGGTGGGAGCGAGGGGGGGAGGGGACTATGAGCAGATTAGCTATTAAGCGATTGGTAGCCGATTGGCAAGAGACGGCGCGGAGCCGGAAAGAGATATTTACGTCTTACGTCTCAGACATTTGAGTGATTTATTGGACTCCTTCAAAATTATAACTCACCACGATGAACACGTAAAAATCGCAACAACCAAGTACACACTGAGAGAAATGAGCGACATAAAAATCGATGAATTCAGCTGATAAAACGATGATTTTCACGTAAAGTTGGGAGTATACGGATAACACAATAAAGTACGATGAAAGTAGTATTGCTGCTACTCACGATATACATAATATAGTGACTTATCACCACGTGCTTTGTAGGAAGCGCACAACATTATATGCGTTTCTTACCACAGTTTTATGATGACAGTAGTCATACCGCAGTGTGATGTTCCTCGATAGTTTTGATGAGAGAAGGACAAGTAATACTACAGTCACTATATTTTTGTATGTTCTCTGATTATAGTTCACGTGATTTTCTACTATTTTGCTTTAATTTCTTCATATTTTGCGATGCTTTCCTACTAAGGGTTTGTTTCTTTTGCTCACATTGTTGTGTATTTCATCATATCTTTAGATGTTTTTCTACGAATTTGTGTGATATCCTTTTATTTTAGTTTGTTTTCTAATATTAAGCTATGATTGCAATTTTTGCTACATTTTTTATATTTCTTCAAATTTTTTTAAATAAACTACTAAACTAATTTTGATAACATTTCTATGCGACCAACCCTATTAAAAAATAATTTTCAAAGACGGAGTTTTGAAGTAATAAACATTAAAAAAAAGAAGTCAGTTGCCTGCGGTCGTTGGTTACTACCTACTTTGTCAATACATACGAGTATTATAAAAAAAAGAAAGCCCCTGCCGCGTCTGTCTGTCTGTCAGAACGCGATAAATTCAAAAACCACTAAACAGATTTTCGTACGGTTTTCGCCAATGTACATGTAATGTGATTCATATGGAAGATGTATTCCCCGTGAGTCACTTACAGCTCGCACACCACGCACTCTCTAGATGTCAATAAATCAACTAAATACATAGGTATAGTTTTATCATTTGTTCTCCTTTCACAAGCTTTTGATCACATAAATCTTGGCAAGCGAGACTAAATTTACTGATTGTAAAAAAATATGTATTTGTTACACAATTGAAACCGATGTCTAATATATCCAATGTGAAACCAAATAGACCACCAATTTCTTTAGATACACAGTCGAGAAGTCTCCACAGAACAGTCGGCAAATCGGCAAAGCTAGGCAAACTACTATTAGTTCATATCATTATCACCAGGTGGCATGTAGGGATATGCTACGTTCGTTTGTCGATAGTACACATATCTTGCAAATTTAAAACCATCAGGTTTAAAGTTAGGTTAGGTTATAGTTAGGTTAGGTTAGGTTATAGTCAGGTTTAAAGTTAGGTTAGGTTAACAGGTTAGGTTAACAGGTTAGGTTCTTATCATGAATAAAATGTGATAACGGAGCACATCTTCACACAAGACGTATCTTCGAATCCGATGTGTAATGACATTCTATCAGGTGGAAACATACCAAAAAACACTTGTTACTCAGTTGCGCTGTCACCAAAACATCATTTCCAATACCTTCGAGATCCATGGAAATCATATTCACTTTTTTCGAGTCGCAATCCTGGCGTATGTTTAAAACATGACATATTAAACGAAGTGTCTGGGAACATTGACCGTACACAATTGTTTTGCGAAGAACTTTTAATATTAAAGCTTTATATTATGAACAGCGGGCCCTACCTTGACCGATGTATGAATTTGCCATGATAGTAAGATTTTCAAGACTGGTAGCTAAATACTTTTCAATTAAGAGGAAACGCGGGCGCCATTTTTTCCATACAAAAGTAGTCCCCTGTTTCTCCCTGGATAATGACAATAGAGCAAAAATGTTTTTTTCCCATCAAATCTATATCTAACATGGCCTTGCCTCTATAATTTGTTTTTTCCCATATTCTAATTACAATTAGAAGTATGAGCCTTCAAAACCTGAGAAAATTGCCCAATTGAAACGTCATCATCAGACACCCATCAATAAAATAATACGTATATTAATATATAAAATGAAAACATACAGGCATACGTAAAGCGTTTTTTTAATTATTTTTGAACAAACTAATATTATTGCTCAAGTTTTGGAGGAGGAAATAGGGGACTACGAAATGCTGGTTTGGCCAATTTTAGTGCCTATTATTAGTCTGCGCTGTAGTTTTCTCTTTCTTGCTGTATACGGAGAGGTTTGGAGGAGGGAGAGAGCAACATTTTATTTAAATACCTATTCTTTAGACCGCGTTTCAAATCCAGTATAAGACTATTTTGAAAAGTTTTGCAAAAAAATGAACATTGATAATAATTGTTAATATTAACTACCATTTTTGACACAAACGCAATAAAAAAAGCTATTAAAAACTGAAGAACACTTTACGAAATTAGTCTCACGGTATCTCAAACGCACTCGGTCGAATTGCAAACCACAAAATACATGTGTTTAAGAATGTCTATAACAACTTCTGCGCGACAAGTCTAATCTGATGTTTCGTTGTTTTTAAAGAATTATTTTGGTTCTCAATAGTTTTTGTCCCCGAAGTATGCTACTCGGCACAAACCATCACGCGCTCTGACGGATCCCGCCAAAACTGACATAAATATTAATACAACACATTCACAATGGAGTATAAATCATGTGTGTGTCGGTTAATTTAAAATTCGCGGCCTGTTGGCCCATTGTTTGCGAAAGGGCCAAGATAATTTGTCCCGTTTAATTATTTCGTGGCGTGCAGCGTTGCTGATTAATATTTACAAACCAGATCAGAGGCACACCCCGGACACTCCATACAAACGAGCGAGAAATGATATACATATATATAACTGACGTATCTATAGGCAAGAATGCAGGTAGGGTTGAATCACACCGGGGGTATTGGTCACGAAATGTTTGTTAGTTATTTACTGAATGCAACAGTGTGAATACTAAACTCTTTTTTTTTCATACTTTTCGTTGTAAACAAACACCGCTCGAACAAAAAACACCACTTTCCGAGTACACCATACACATTATGAGACTAAAAAACATTGTAAATGGTAACTGCGATGTGAACGTATGAATTAACACTGAAAACTGCTATTATTTTGTACATCTTTAAACACTTTTTCCATAAAATTGTGAAATTGATAAAGGATTTTGTCACAGATTAAAAATCGACATGATAGTTTTGTTGCTTTGGTGTAGAGATGGGACGAAGTGAATGACTGAATGAATGATTGGGTCATCTTTGGGCTCAACTGTTCTATAGGGTACATCGATTTGGCAGTCCGCGATTTTTTGGTAAGAGATAGGCTTTAGCTGAACATCCATACCAAATTTCAAGGTTAGGAAACCAGCGGTTTTTGAGTTATGAATTTTTGAAAATTGTATTTTTAGGTACTCTTTGGTCTTTGTTTTGTGAGTTTATGTAGGACCAAAGATGACTTATTACTGATTGTATAATTTGATTCCAAAGATTCATAATATGGGGTCCGCGAAGCCGGAAAAGCACGCGGGGCCGACTTGAGGGCGGGCAAACTTGGGGGTGACAAATCGAAAACTAGGGGGTAATCTTTTTTGTTAGGTAGTCTTTGACCGACAAATCGCTAATCGCTACCGCTTATTAAAAAAAAGTTCATCCACTTCTCTGACGGCGAAAATCGCTACCGCTTATTCCAAAAAATGGTGTAAGTCAATTTGATCACCAAGATTCATGATATGGGGTCCAGGGGGCCCAGCCCCCGCCACCCATTTAAAGCCCCCAACAAACCTTCGGGATCCGAAGGGGATGTGGGAGTATCAGGACGGGGAAAGTACGCGGGGCTCGGACCCCCAACGGGGGCGTAGCCCCCGCCACCCATTTAAAACCCCCAATAAACCTTCGGGATCCGAGGGGGATGTGGGAGTATCAGGGCGGGGAAAGCATGCGGGGCCCGGACCCCTAACGGGGGCGTAGCCCCCGCCACCCATTTAAAATCCCCAACAAACCTTCGGGATCCGAGGGGGATGTGGGAGTATCAGGGCGGGGAAAGGACGCGGGGCCCGGACCCCTAACGGGGGCGTAGCCCCCGCCACCCATTTAAAATCCCCAACAAACCTTCGGGATCCGAGGGGGATGTGGGAGTATCAGGGCGGGGAAAGCACGCGGGGCCGACAAACTCGGGGCTCCTACTTCTGCATTCTCATGTTAAACCTAACACTACGACTGTGCGGGGAGGCAAGATAAGCTCGCCTCCCCGTACAGTCTCCAAACCTAACGGATCCGAGTCGGGGTGCTCCGAAAGTCCGAGCTCGCTTCGCTCGCTCCCGCTTCTATTTAGAACTCCCCGTACCTCTCGCGGACCCCATATTATGAATCTTTGGGATCAAATTGACTTAGACCTTGAGCTTGAAATGACCTTGACTGATTGACCTTGACCTCAACAGATTACCCCCTGGTTTTCGATTTGTTACCCCCAAGTTTGTCTGCCCTCAAGTCGGCCCCGCGTGCTTTCCCCGCCCTGATACTCCCACATCCCCCTCGGATCCCAAAGGTTTGTTGGGGGTTATAACCCCATAATATGAATCTTAGGAATCAAATTATACAATCAGTAATAAGTCATCTTTGGTCCTACATAAACTCACAAAACAAAGACCAAAGAGTACCTAAAAATACAATTTTCAAAAATTCATAACTCAAAAACCGCTGGTTTCCTAACCTTGAAATTTGGTATGGATGTTCAGCTAAAGCCTATCTCTTACCAAAAAATCGCGGACTGCCAAATCGATGTACCCTATTGTACAGTTGAGCCCAAAGATGACCCAATTTTTACCTCGCAACAACAGTTCAAAATCATTCATTCAGTCATTCACTTAGTCCCATCTCTACACCAAAGCAACAAAACTATCATGTCGATTTTTAATCTGTGACAAAATCCCTTATCAATTTCGAAATTTTATGGAAAATGTGTTAAAAGATGTATAAAATAATAGCAGTTTTCAGTGTTAATTCATACGTCCACGTCGAAGTTACCATTTACAATGTTTTATAGTCTCATAATGTGTATGGTGTATTCGGAATGTGTTGTTTTTGTTTGAGCGGTGTTCTTTTACAACATAAGACAAGTATGAAAAAAAAAGAGTTCAGTTGGGCCTTTACGTTCGGTAACTGGTTGGTTTTTATTCCTGTGAACGAAATCACAGCGGCGCGCAAAGTGAATATAGTGAATAAAAGTGCTTGCGTAGCTCGTCCTTTACGTTTGGTACCCAATCTACATCCAATCTGAGTGACGGGGGGGTGAGGTCGAATCTAGAGAGGGGCAGGGAGTGTCCATACTGTACGTTAGTACTAATATATATACTGTGTCAGAGGGAAGAAATTTGAGAGCTGTGAAAATAATCCAAGGTAAAATTTCAGAGAAACACAAGGTTCCATCGAAGTACATTTTTTCTACATGGGTAGGTGCCTATCTGAAAACAATCATCATACATAATGCATGATTCAACTAATTAAAAATTATTAAAAAAGACAATTTAAAATTGTAGAAATAAAACAGAAAAGGCGGACTTTATATAATAATAGTAAAAACTAGTAAGTATTAGCTAAAAACAAAGAAGATAGCTGGATAGGTCGCAGAACGATGTTTATTCGTTATATAGTATGGTGACTAGGCCTACTTTTTATCTCACATAACATCAGCTCATATACGTCCCCACCGAGGGGTTCGAGCCTACCCTGAATTAGGGCGATCAAGCCTTAGTCGACCTCGCGAGCCCAGTGCGGGTTGGTCGACTTCACACACAACCAGCGAGTTTCTTCGCAGGCGTGTGCAGGTTTCCTCAAGATGTTTTTCCTTCACCGTATAAGAGCGTCGGATAAACGTAGGCCGACTTTTAATGAAAAGTTAAAATAGCTGGACCTTTAGACGAGATACATTTTCCTCTGAGCATTCATATCATGAGCCTAGGCATTAACTAAAGAAATTTTGTAGCGAATCCAGAAAAATAATCCAGTTTCGTGAGATAAGGACTAAGGAGCCAGTGCCCAAATAAGGGATGTTGGTATAAAAAGAACTCCCCCCTGCCATCGACCAGAACGGCCTTTTTGTCTACACGCTAACACTCTGCGGGTCGGCGGATGTACTGCGCGAGCGCGAGCGCTTACACAGATCTAAAGATACTAATATAGGTACTACTGGAAGTATTTTCATTAAAAATACAGCTTTGAAAAATAATTTTTTGGTTGTCTTGGATATTTTAGCAAATTTTGATGTTTTCAAGTGCCCAGATCACGAATTTATTCATGAAAGTATTGAATGTGCTCTTGTTTTTATGATCAATTATCGGATTGTTAGTAATAAAATTTATTTTTCCAGTCATGGTTAGAGTTCTACGCAAAATAAAAGAGAGCAAATCTTACAAAATCATTGATTGTTTCATGAAGTGTGAGCATAAATATATCCAAAATCGATCTTATACCTAGGGCAAAACAAACCACTGTAGACCAGTGAATCGATTGTACTTACGATTATCTTTAGAGGCGTAGAATTGATGTTTTCTTTTGCAGAAAATATATATAACACTGTACAGTAGAACTAAAGTTGCCATGGAAAATCTCCAATTTAATTAGGCCTACTACACTTGGTAATTCATTAATCCAGAAAAAAATACTGAAGAAGGTACCTCCCACGCAAACCCAAACTATTTGTTACATATAAGTCTGTTACACTAAACAATTTAAATAAGCGTAAAGTTTATTGTTTATTTGTCTAACTACTCTAGACGGTGAAGGTTTCGCGAAAAATACGTATGCACAGCGTGGCTGTACAATTAATTGTTAAGTAGGGTAGTGGAACCAATACATATTCGACTCAGGATGGTCTTTTTAGGTTCCTTACAAAAAAACAAAACGGAACACTCGTGCGTCTGTCTGTCTGTCCTTCCGTCTGTCTAAGCCCATTTGCTCCGAATCTACTGGACCAAATCAGTTGAAATTTGGAAGGATAATGTAATCCTATGACCCAAACACAGGTGTGCAAAGTAAATACATATTTTTTTAAATACGGGTTATTTTCGGGGGACAAATTAGGATATTTTAAAAAAAGTTTTGGAAACTTTATCGTGTCATATATCAAATGAAAGGGCTCGTTATCAGGATCATAAATTTTTTTTTTTAAATTTTAAAATAAAAAGTTTTGATTTTATTCATGAAAGAAGACGAAAATTTACCATTCCCCCCCGCCCCGGTTCTCCAAAACTACTGAGCCTAAAATTTTGAAAAAAATACAAAATATACTTCATGGCTTGTAGATTACAGGAAAACCTATAAGAATTCTATCAATTGAAAAAAGTGGTAAACTCAATGTAATACGTTCACCTACGGAATAAAGTTCTAGTCATCATAGAAAATAGTCTATCGGTGTTCTACAGGATTCATTTCGGAAAGTGTGTCCTGGAGCTTCACGACCTCATTCCCCCACTTCATTTCATCATCGAACGACCTGGTGCGGAGGGCGATTCCACCCCTTTGTCGTTGCTGTTCCACCTTTACGAACAAAGCGTTTTGCTTCTTCGTTCATTATGCGAACGGTCAAGGAGTGGAATTCCCTGCCGGTGTCTATATTCCCCGATTCGTATAATTTAGGAATCTTAAAAATGAGAGTGAATAGTCACTTTTTGAGCTTGCGTGTTACATCCTCGGCTGCATCGGAACTTTCCATCAGGTGAGGTGCAGCCAAACGCACTAAATTTTTTATTTAAAAAAAAGAAGTTCACTAAAACACCACTAGATTGCGCTAGTAGTAGTTAACTGTATCTAGAGTACTGCTCTCACTTGTGGGACGGATCGGCTCGTTACCAGCTATATGACTTGGATTCTATCGACCGACGTGCTAGGAGACTCATTGGCGACGAGGAACTCGTATCAAACAGGCTCCAAATTCAATTAAATTCAATATATTTATTCAAAATAGGTGCAACTTACACTCTTTCTGATAGTCATAAAATAATAATAACAATGTCATTTGTGAAGAATCAAGGAATAAACAATAATTAGTTAATAACGTCAAAATAAAATTCTTGATATAGACCATATTATGTCATTGAAAAATGAAAACAATATGACACGAAAAGTTATAGATAAAAATCATTGAATGCATTTAACAAGAGTAGGCCAGTTCCCACGGCCAGCACCCGGTCACACGCGAGAGTCAGCCATCGCTCCCATCAACCTTATTTGAGGGAAAAGAACGACCCGGCTCCTGTTCCTTCGGACAGGTGGGTCCTAAAATGAACATGGACAAGACGAAAATAATGTTAAATGTCCGTGTCGCACCCACCCCTCTAAAGGTTGGAGACTCTACACTGGAAGTTGTTGACGAATATGTATAGGTACCTGGGACAAACAGTCCAGCTAGGTAGGTCCAACTTCAAGAAAGAGATCAATCGACGAATGCAACTCGGCTGGGCAGCGTTCGGGAAGCTTCGAAATATCTTCACGTCCCAAATACCGCAGTGTCTCAAGACTAAGGTCAATACAATACAATTCTTTATTGATAACTTTTTGTTATAAGTCAAAGTCTATATTACAAAAAATAAGCTAATTTAAGCTTAAAAAATTAAAAATATATTTAATAAAAAAAAATTATTTGATTAAAATGTCAACATTAATTAAAATTTTTATAGTAAATTACAAAACATATGGCATTTCCATAAATTCATTATAACTATAAAATTGACGAAATAATAGCCAATTTTTAAATTTTCTTTTAAAGGTTTGGCGGGAGGCTGCATTTACTATCTCTAATGGTATACGATTGTATACATTAGGTCCCTGGATATAGACCGATCGATCTGATTTGGCCAGCTTGTGTGGCGGTACGACTAGTCGGTCTTTGTGGGCGTTGTTGCGCAAGTTGTACGTCTCATTTATACCCCTACGCTGAAACGACTCGAGGTTAGTGTGCACGAACACTCCCACCTGGTAGATGTACTCGCAGGGTAAGGGGAGAATCCCGAGCGCCTTGAAGTGTGGTCGGCATGGTTAGTCGAGCGGCGCACCCACCATTGCGCGTACGGCTCGCTTCTGCATCACGAAAACTCGATCAGCGTCCGCGGCTCGAGCCCATAGCTCAGCGCCGTACGTTAAGTTAGAGTGCACCGTGGCGAAATAGCATGCCCGCACCACTTCTTTCGATGCAGTGCTCGCAAGGCGTCGGAGGGCGAAACATGCGCGACCCAGCCTCGTGCAGAGCTCATCAATGTGTGATTCCCACGTGAGAGCGCCGTCCACATGGAAACCCAACAGTTTCGTCAATCGTACCTGGTGCAGTTGCCTATCGCCTAACAGTACCTTATACGAATGGGGAAACTTCCCGTTCAGGCAGAAGGTCATAAAACAGGTTTTATCTTTGTTTAGCAGTAGGCCGTTCGATGTGAACCAGCTCTCGAGATGCGAGACTGTGTTGTTCAGTGCTTGGCAGTGGTCTTTGACCAGTGTGTGTTGCCAGGATGACTTACGGAACAGAGACATGGTCGCTTACTATGGGCCTCATAAGAAGGCTCAAGGTCACCCAAAGGGCAATGGAGCGTGCTATTCTCGGAGTTTTTCTGCGTGATCGAATTAGAAACGAGGAGATCCGCAGGAGAACCAAATTAACCGACACAGCTCACAGAATCGCTAAACTAAAGTGGCAGTGGGCAGGGCAAATAGAACAGATGGCCGATGGGGCAGTAAAGTTCTCGAGTTGCGACCGCGCACCGGAAAACGTAACGTAGGCAGGCCTCCCACGCGGTGGACCGACGACCTGGTGAAGATCGCGGGAAGCCTATGGATGCGGGCAGCGCAGGACCTATCGTCGTGGAAATCCTTGGGGGAGGCCTTTGTCCAGCAGTGGACGATTTTCGGCTGATATGATGATGATGATGTTCCACCTATACACACGAAGCGTTTTGCTTCTTCGTTCATCATGCGAACGGCCAAGGGGTGGAATTCCCTTCCGGCGTCTGTATTCCCCGATTGGTAAAATGTAGGAATCTTCAAGACGAGAGTGAATAGGCACTATTGGAGCTTGCGTTTTACGTCCTGGGCTGCATCGGCACTTACCATCAGGTGAGATGCAGCCAAAACCACTCAAATTTTTCACAATTAAGAAAAAAACTCGCATCTTACTGTGAGGATTTCAAATGTGGTATTTTGTATTTGACTTTGGCATTGTACGGAACCCTCTCCACGCGAGTTCAAATCGCACTTGACCGGTTTTGTTTCAGTATGTAATATCTCCAAATATTGAAGCAACCTCCATAGTGCAGTGATTAATCCACTCGCTTCACACCTCGAGATCACGTGTTCGATCCTGGTGGAGTCGAACTTTGTACACTCGGTTTAGTTAGTGGTATCACATTTAGAGCAGAGCGTAGGTGGCGTAACAGCTAGGGCCGCCGCCTCCTGTCCGGGAGGTCGTGGTTCGAATCCCGCCACGTACCAATGTGATTTCGAATGTTGATTTTATATGTACGTTTATCCGACGCTTTTACGGTGGAAGGAAAACATCGTGAGGAAGCCTGCACACGCCTGCGAAGAAACTCGAAAGTTGTGTGTGAAGTCGACCAACCCGCACTGGGCCCACGTAGTCGACTAAGGCCCGATCGCCCTAATTCAGCGTAGGCTCGAGCCCTCGGTGGGGACGTATATTTATTTATTTACTTTCAATAAGAACTTACAGTTTCCCAAAACATTCTTACTACAAGATTACACATGTTCTTAAATATTTGTTATGTACAGTCTTACATTAGTGGAAATCTTCCCTGTGTGATCATCAAATATGTCAACATCTTTGATCTCAAACACAAATCTATTGAGCAAAGCAATGGCTCTACAAGTACGAGTAGGTGCGTTGCGCGCGCGGCTGGTGCGCGGCGCGGCGCTCGCGGGCAACTGGTGCCTACGCCGGCCTGTACGCACATATTTCTTCGGCACAAATAGTTTGATACAGCTAAGTATATCTGGAGTATTGATTTTATTACGCAACAACAGGCAGTAGTGAAGACCGAGCTGCAATTTCCGCCTGAGCTCCAGCGTATCGAACCCTACCATTCCGTAGACAAATAGAGATGGATAAAGGAACGGATAGCTGCCGTACATTCTTTTGTACGGAACGGAAAGCGAGACGGAAGTTCAAGAAAACTGCGTCAACGTGCCTACCCATATCCATTTCAAATGCCACAGAGTCGACAAAAGTTATGTGATTCATGGACGTTCAACGAGCAGCACGAAAACCGTGCTGTGAATCATGGATATGTGAATTAATTTGACCGGTAATGTTAAAATTAACTATAGACTCAATTATTTTACCAAAAGCAGGCAACACTGCTATAGGTCTAAAAGTCGAAACATCGGTTGAAGAACCACTCTTAGGCACTGGAGTGACCCTTGATATTTTCCATTTAGTAGGATAGTGACAGAATAAAAGGGCGAGGTTGTAAATATGTAAGAGTGGCTGCTCCAGCGCGTGTGAGCAGTCCTTCACTAAAAAGGCAGGTATGGCGTCAGGACCAGGTGCAGATTTAGCTTTGAGGCGACGGACGGCGCGCTGCACATCATCCAAAGTTACGTGGTCCACCCTCACAGAGAGTTGGTCGCCGGCGCCGCCCGCTCGCCTCTCTGCCGACCTAGCATCAAGAAGAGGAACTTCCTGCAAGAATACCGAACTAAAGTATTCCGAAAATACTTAAGCAGCTTCTTGTTCCTCACCTGAGCTGATATGATGATGATGATGATCATATTTTGTAAGCTCACCCGACTAGTTTAAGATTAGCTGATATTGGCATTTGATGTGTTCCGGCACGAAGATAAGATAACTAGATCCCCATTAGTACCTAATGCTGCTTCTGTCTTCGTCATTAGAATAGGGCTAGCCAATTGTGGGTAAGAGAAGCACTTCCAGTAATACTGAAAATAAGATGTTTTTTTACATCTTTGTTCCTTTCTTTTATCGGATCGGCTGGCTTTGTCGAATACATTCGGAGTTTCCAGGCCAAGTGAGTGGCGACGAGCGCCCATTGTATTTTAGTTAAGGTCTTGAAAGGTCAAACGGGTCACGTTACTGCGCTTGTAAATCTTGAAATTTCAATGAAATACTAACTTACGTGTAGGGTGGAAACTTTTAAGATGGGCTTAGTGCTGTGTTTACCCTCACAGTCTTTAGAAGTAATTTTTTTAGGTGGCGTTTCTTAATATCGTATGGGTATTTTTAGACGGGCCACAAATCTACGGTTAACTATATTTCTGACGGTTATTGGGTGGTTGTTAGTTGTAAGTAGGTGCCTACTGAAATATTATTGACGGTTAAACAAAAGTTTCCGCTGATTTCAATTTATCACAGTACGTGGGTCATACTGAAAGTTTCTGTATTCTGATAAATAAGACTAGATAAGATGTTTATGATTAATTTATTTTCAAAGTATATACCCTCACTATTTACACATTTTTCCATTCGTTGAAACCTTTGTGTGAAGCAGTGGATCCAGTCTTCAGTAGGGACTTCTTCAACGGCTTCTTGAAATGCATTCACATTCTGGGCTTGAGAATCGTAAAGCTCTAAGTTTATCTTTTATTCTTGGGAATAAAAAGAAGCCGCAAGGTGCGAGGTCCGGACTGTACGGCGGATGCGTCATCAGTTCCACATTTGAAGCTTTCAAATACACATTCGTTCTCTTAGCGGAATGTGCGGACGCATTGTAGTGGTGAAGGATAACATGACTGCGAGAAAGCTTTTCACGAACTTTTTCTAAGACACTGGGCAAACAATGGTTTACATACCAATCTGCAGTGACTGTCCTTTGATTTTCAAGCAACACTGTTACATGTCCAGTTTTCCCGAAGAAAGACTTAACCATTTTTTTGCCAGTGCTCCGACTCTTCTTAACTTTTGTTGGCAACTCTTCAAAAGGAAAGACCCATTCTGCTGACTGGCTTTTTCTTTTCGGTTCGAAACAATACACCCAGGTTTCGTCATCTGTCCTGTCACGATATTATAGCCAATGACTCTCCTCCATTAAACTTTTCTATAATTTTTCGGCACCACCCTAAAAATTATTTTTCGGCACCACGCAGTCGTTTCTGGTCTTCCGTTAAATCATGCGGTATCCATCGAGTGCAAAGTTTCCGAACCTTCAGTTGCTCATGCAAAATGTTTTCCACTTGACTCATTCCAATGCCTAATTCAGTACGAATTTGCTGACAAGTATTTTTTTGTCAGTCTTAATTAGTTGTCGTACGGTATCGATTATGGATTCAGTAACCGCAGTCGCTGGCCGAACTTCACGTACATCGTCATGGAGATGATCTCGTCTACGTCAAAATTCTCCGAACCACGAATACACAGAGCTACGAGATGGTGCTTCATCTCCAAACGCCAGTTGAAGTCTCTGGCAACTCTCTTGTTGACTTAAGCCGCAGCGAAAATCGTAAAAAAATATTGAGCGAAAATTTTCACGATTTAATTTCATTATAAATAGCGACACACAATTCTCTTAACTCCGCCAAGTTGAAAAAAACAAACGACAGTCTCGAAAATTAAAAAAATAATATGTTCCTAGAGAGTTCCATTTTCTAATTCTGTTAGTGCTTTTTTATTTTATTTTTTGTAAGTGGCCAGTTCCAGAAACGTACTATGAAGTATTTTAGTCTTTATATTCAGTAAGCAGTGAACTTCTTCAGGCTGATATGATGATGACGATAATGATTCAGTACACAGACAGGCTCTCCTAACCCTCCACTAGATTTAGTTTAATTATCATCTCACCAAATCTAGAACAAGGCCTATCTACGAGGATTACTTACAGTATCAGCGTCGTCGGTGGCTCAATCGGTAACGACTCGGTCCTCTTAACCAGAAGTCCCGGGTTCAAATCCGGACGGCCAATGTACCAATGAGTTTTTCGAAACTTACGTACATATATAACCGATTGCTTTAACGGAGAAGGAAAACATCGTGAGAAACCTGCACATCTGCTTCCAGATGTGTATGAAGGTCGCGTTGCACACGTCCGTAGGTGTAAATCTAAATGCCCTACACGTGAACGCGGGTGATGCTAACTGCAACTCCAGGCAATCGCCGTCGTCTATCCCTTGGATAATACGGTTTTGTGCCACACGATAAGAGAGAGACTTAGAGTATCTATCCTAAGCGCTTGTTAAGATATGCCTTGATTACACAAAAACATTATTCCGATTCTGTGACACGAAACGAGACAGTGGCGAGGCAACTACTTGATTGTGATCGTATAAATGTCGCCGCCATATTGTAAAAATTAGCCGTTCTACAAACCCGCTAGCCGCTTAGTAAGTATAAACTTCTGTATAAAAAGCTTCGAAACAAACATGTTGATGTCGATTCATGACTTAGATTTGAGAAAAAAAGAACATTAATTGGAGTATTTAATTTGAAGTATTTGGGAGCTGTACCCACTATTATATTATGTCCAAGCAACATAGCACAATCAACTTTTTTCCATTACCGACGATTTGTCGGGTATTTAAGTGAAAAAGTGTTTTGGTAATAACTTTAGGAATTCATGAAAAATTAAAAACCCGACTACGTAAAAACTTAACCCCTCTTTTTGGCCAGTCGGGTAAAAATGTATCCTAAGTCACTCACGGGATCAAGACGCATCGAACGATACCTCTTACGTTAAAATCCTTCAAGCCGTTCAGGCTGCAGCAGGGAACATAGGAATCTATATAAATACAAACACTCGAAAAACATAACCCTTTTTCTAAGGTAGTCGGGAAAAAAGTAATAAACATATCTAAATGATTCCTTTCATATATATTACAGATTTGCGTAATTTTTCACGTCCATTACTCCTAAACGATAGAAAACCCAAGGTTGAAAAAAGTACCCTTATTGTTGATGATGGTCCTTCAAGTTAAAAGCTATTAGAAACACGATTGAGCAGTTTTGGTTCGATAGAAAAAACCCTAAAGATAGCTCTACACCGTTACTTTCAACTCTAGTTATGACTAATATTTTGAAGTATACATTCTAAAAAAATTACAACAATATTTGTTATGATAATACAAAGCGAGTAATGTTATAATTTTATATACTTTCATTGTAGTTTTTGATTTAAACTAAAAACCATTGGAAAAGTGAAAAAGTATGGTTATTTTCTTTACTCTTTACACGTAAAGAAAAAGACAGAGACAACTGTTCCAAACAATACCTTGCCTTAACCACAGTATAATAAAGAGTACTCGCCTTAACTACGCAAACACTACAGCACAATAAATTCGATACAAACCGAAGATCGCGTGACCGCACCATGTTTAAGTGCAGACGCCATGATAATTACAATCAATAACGCATACAGCGACACATCAACCCATAAACCATCTATTAATCACGGTGTTGCCAGAGGAAACCAAATTGAATATTAAATGTACTAAAATTAATGCAAGTAATTCAAACTAGAAGTTAACTTCTAAAGAATAAAGTTTACAATGCTTTAGCACAAAAAAGTATAATATCAATGAATTGAAGAGTTAAACGCGATAAATAAAGGTACTTATTGGTTTTAACGGGTATGAGCGAGAATGGCAGATATGAATCTGAGTATGACAGAAAGAGATAAACGCAGAAATAACACTGAGGTGAACAAAAACAAACATTGGGCGGCATTTACAATCGCCTGCGGTGCGCGTGCGCCGGCTAAGTTAAAAGAAAGTTTGTGCGATTCTCCTTGCTTACGTATTTAGAAAGAAATCTTTTTAAAACAATCTATTATTTGAAGTTGATTAATAAAAACATAAAAATTGACAAATATTATGAAAATTTCGAAAGTCGAGAACAAGGAGAGAGCATTGTTGCAAAAACATGTTCGAGGCAGAAGATGGTTAAACGGGTGGTGATGATGACTTAAAAACCGGCCAAGTGCGAGTCGGACTCGCGCAAAGTAGGGTTCCGTAATCTTCTAAACAAAAAAAATTATATTTTAAAAAACAAAAATGTGTTTACAGTTGGTAATAGAACATATAGTAAGAAAAGCCTATGAACTTTTTACAAATCCAACTGAACATCTTAAGTTGGTCGACAATTACTCCTAAACTAAGAAAGCCTGCCGTGATAGTTTTACTTTATTGCTTATATGGCCTACTATTTAAATTTTTTTTAGATGATATTTTGCAAACCGACCCCTAAATCAAAAAATGCTCGATATACCTTTACCGGGATAAGACACCGAGCGTCTTAGGGATGATGTATAAAATTTACTGGTCCGTCATTGATTCGGCTTTTTCTGTGGATGAGCAGGTTGAAATATTTAATTCTCTTCTGTTACAGTTGTATGATTTGCATGCACCTATGCGACCAGTATAGCTGAAACACCTTCCTGCTCCCTGGCTGTCGGAGGGTCTAGAGCTTCGTCCAAGGTCTAGAGGGATGGCCAAGAAAAATAAAGCGAAGGCGAAATACAAGGTGGACTCTTTGGACTTTAATCGAGATAAATATCACTGTTTAAGAAACCATTACAATAGACTTTTCAGATATGCTCATCGCCGTCATATTCATAAATCTGTAGACAATGGTGACCCCGCTAAAGTCTGGTGTTTCTTAGAAACTATTAAAATTGGTAAGTCACGTAAAGATAACATCCCAAAGATGTTGATCTGGATCGTTTGAATCTTCATTTTTCCTCTTCCGCTGCCACTAAAAATAACATCACACAACTGCTGTCATGTTTACCAACTCCTGATCATCGCTCCTTTTTTATCAGCCAATTCACTGCGGAAAACGTTGAGAAGAGCGTTCTGTCCATAGCTTCAAATGCTGTTCGAAGTGACAGTATTAGCCGTAATATGACCGATTCTCTAATCGACATCCTCTTCCAGTACCATTGCTAAAATTACCAATAATTGAGTGTCCTCTGGCGTATTCCCTGCAGCGTGGAAGGAAGCACAAATTATCCCTCTTCCAAAAAATAATAGTCCAGCCTCCTCTTCTGACTATTGCCCGATCTCCATCTTACCCTTCCTTTCAAAAGTCCCCGAAAAGCTAGTCCACGAACAGCTCAAGTCTTTCCCTATCCAATATTCCCTGCATAATCCTTTCCAGCCTGGTTTCCGCACCGTACATAGTACGGCTACTGCTCTTGTAAAGATCACTGATGACATTCGTTATGGCATATATAACCAACAGCTTACTGTCCTCACATTGTTTGATTTCAGTAACGCGTTTAACACCTTAGATTATGATATATTGTTAGGATTGCTGCGATTTCTTAACAACTCTCCAGCAGTGATTGGTTGGTTTCATAGTTACCTTGCTGGTCATCGTTAGAGCATATACATCGAACACACCGTCGCCTCTTGGTACAACATCTCTGCTGGTGTTCCTCAAGGCGGCGACCTATCTCCTCTTCTTTTCGCTATTTTGATCAATTCTATACCTCTTCTTGCTTGTCCTACTATCACCTTATGCAGACGATCTCTAGATATACAGCCAATCTTCGTTCCTTGATCTCCCGATGATTATCAGGGCCATCAATGATGATCTTGAGCGTATTCTTGCTTGGACTCAATCCTATGGACTTAGCGTAACCCTGCCAAGACACAGAGTCATCATCGGCAGTCCTTGGTCCACCCAGGTCTAGGATTAATTATGGCCTTCTGCTCACAGTGATTTTTGACGGGGTTAACATTCTCTTGAGAAAAACGGTGAAGAATCTTGGGGTGACATTCGATCGCTGTTTTCTTGGGAACCGCATGTGCTTGAAGTGAGTACGAGGATTTTTGCTGCTTACAGCTCGCTTAAGCGATTGAGAAATTTCTTGCCTCATTCATCATATCA
This sequence comes from Coleophora flavipennella, assembly GCA_947284805.1. Taxonomy (NCBI): domain Eukaryota; kingdom Metazoa; phylum Arthropoda; class Insecta; order Lepidoptera; family Coleophoridae; genus Coleophora; species Coleophora flavipennella. Next base: position 1,825,288 of record OX369274.1, on the reverse strand, counting down.
ACCAAAGGACATCCACTGCTGGACAAAGGCCTCCCCCAAGGATTTCCACAATGACCGGTCCTGCAATACAATATGATGATGATGATAATTTTAATAAATAAAAGAAGAAACGGTATGTACAAACAAAATTTTTGGCGACCAAAAGGGGACTTATTTGGTATAAAAGCCTTTTTTTAAAAAAGTTTCATGTTAAAAGAAAACACAATAAACCGTCCAACCGTGCTGTATGTTTTGATCGATTCTCATAATAAATGAACAATAATTTGGAATGTACCAATACTGGGAGCGGGTCATCCATCAGTCACCTGGCTCCCGGCGGCGATGCGGCGTGAAATATGGACGGAGTGACCTTTAACCTAGGGACTGGGGCCAGTAGAGTCCACTAAACCTCTTACGAATCAAACTAAACTACCTACTAGCTTGTGCCCGCGTGGACATAGTTTCTATGATCGATGGTGTGTGTGGTGCGCGAGCCAATCACTTTAATCCGTTGCTCCGTTGAGTCACACCCCGGACATTGCATACAACGGTCGTGAAATGACATTTCTAAAAACAAATGACGGAGCAAACAAAATCGCAGCTATACAATCTGTATCAATCTGGGTGAAGAGAGGGTGAGGCCGCAACCTAGGGAGCGGCAGGGAGTGTCCATACTGTATGTTAGTACTAATATATATATGTACTTTGGTTGAGTGATGCGCGAGCGCACATGTGAGTTTCCAACAGATACCTCGGGAGCTATGTCAGGCTATTACTGAGTCTGTGTCACTCCCTTAACTATCTCTGTGCAAAATATCACTTCAACCCTTTGCTACAATGCGACGAGAAAGAAATTAACAATAAAAGTTAAAAAAAAAACTAAAAACCGACTTCAAAATGAAATGCACTCAAGTATGAAATAATATTATTATCCTTAAATACAAAACATTAACCAACAATAACGAAATCAAAGGTGGGTACGCATTAAATTAGGGGCTTTAAATTTTTTTTTGAGGTCGGTACCAGCACACAGTTACTTAAGTATATCAAATGTTTTAAATTCGATAGTTTGCTGACAATGACCAAAAAAAAATTTAAGCCCCTAATTTAATTCGTACCCACCTTTGATCCCCCGGACCTCGCCCCTACCTTTTTTCGGAATTTGGATAACTTTATACAGGGGAAAAATTTCAGATCTGACGAGGCAGTAAAAACACCTTTAAAGAGTTAACGATTCCCGTCCCCAGGATTTCCACAGGAGAGGCTTCAACGAACTTTTATTAAAATGCCAACACTTCAATTACTAAAATATATAGTTTCCGCAAAAAAATGTTTTTCTTTAAATATAAAACGGCAATTTCATATATGGGCACCTAATATATTACTTATAAAATCTCCAATAAATTTAAAAAAGCGTCGGTGGCTCAACCGGTAACGACTCGGTCCTTCTAACCAGAGGTACCGGGTTCAAATCTGGACGGCCAATGTACCAATGAGTTTTTCAAAACTTACGTTCAAATACTTACCGATAGCTTTAACGGTGAAGGAAAACATTGCGAGGAAACCTGCACACGACTGCGAAGAAATTCGAAGGTTGTGTGTGCAGTCGACCAACCCGCACTGGGCCCGCGTGGTCAACTAAGGCCTGATTGCCCTGATTCAGGGTAGGCTCGAGCCTCTCAGTGGGGACGTATATGAGCTGATATGATGATGAAAATCTCCATTGGAAAGGTTATGTATGTAGATAACTAATTAAAAATGGGATTTTTTAAATGTGGATGCACTAATCTCACAAGCACGGACGAGACCCCATAGTGCCAAGACCCCAACACCATTAGTACCTAAATTAACTTAACAATCCCAAAGTAACATCTTTATTATAATATTTACTTGACATTCCATCTGCCAATTCCACCCCACTGGGCTGAATCTAGCAAATCATTGCCTAACCAACTCCAAGTCCTCGATCCGGCTCAGTGGGTGGTGCACAGTGGTACGTCCAGCGACCATCTAATGATCGAATGGTATTATAATCAATTAAACTATGCTCTCACACGACGTAGGACCACAAAAACTAAACAGTTACAATTTATGACGTATAGTTTTGGACTGGTTCCGGATTCGTTTGAGATGATTTGTTGATATGATAAAATACAGGATGTGTTGTAATGCAATAAGGAAAATTAAATTTATTTGAATTTTTAAGCGGGGCTTCTGCCCATGAAACTCTATAATTATTGTTCTACAATTTTGCTAAAATAGTTAAAAACAGTTGTGGAACAAAGGTGTCTGAAATTTATTGGCACAGTAGATTTTTTTTTGACGAAATTTTATCACACAATTAAACCTGTATATTTGGATAGGGGATTTACATAGAGACAATAAACAAAAAAATACATTTAGCATAGATTCCTAAAATGTCACATTACGGAGATAACTGGATATAAAATTGCAGAATGACTCGAAATATTTTTATTTTATTCCTCTAAGTCCAATTATTTTTTTATCCAATTAGTTTTAGGACATAATAACATTATAACGTAACATTTTTTTTAGATTTTCTTTTCTCATATATATATAGGTTTAGTATAAAGTTTTGCGACTCTGTTTTGGAAATGGCGGACTAGCAGTCTCCATACAAAAAAATTCTAACACCTTTATGTAATTGACTTCCACGCATAGAAACCCCCTACAAAAATACGAGTATGCTCTTTTTTTCTTTTTTTTAAAGTAACTCCCTGTATAACGGATATAATTGATAAGGTTACAGAAATAAAATCAACGGGACGATTAATTCAGTGATCGGTTAAATGTAATCCAAACTAGAGCTGCCAGAAATATAAATAAAGGTTCACAATTAAAAACGTCACTAATGACATCCATTCGACAATTTTCCGGCTATGCGATCTTTTATAATAGGTCTTTACCTATGAAATTGCCGATTGGATGAAAAAGTTAAGAAGAAAATTAACATTAAAAAAATATTTATTAAAACAAAATTTATTTGCAAAACATAAAACTATTATAAATTAAAAGGTTGCTATCCTGGTTTAGATATTTTGAGAGCACAATGACTTTAGACCCACGAAAAGTCTAAAAAAATCGCCTTTTATAATAACAAAATATACATATTTTTAAATTGAAAGCTCTAGAGTTATCGCAGCAGTTTTTTCGTTACAATTTCATCTTTGGGAATAACCCGCATAATATTTTGTCACTTTTAGGTAAAAATTTAAGAAAATTAACTAGTCAAAAAAATTGCCCTATCTGAACACTAACAAAACACCTTTGTTCCATTCAATAACACAATAGCTCCAGGGACTGGAACATAAAGACTTCACACTGGTGACTCGTAACATAAAAGACCATAAAGTAGTGTGATTAAATGGTCAATAATTAAAAACAAGACCATTTTTTTTAATAAAAATTGGTATTGAAGTTTAAAAATGAATCGGCAATTTCATAGATTTAATATCTATTACAATAACATTAGATTCTAGTAGTTGTAAGACGCCTTTAGACGTCCGTCGGTAAAAAAAAAACAAATGAAAAGCATCCCCTTGACAGAGTCTGAGAGTCGGTGAAAACAAGTAGCTAATCTTAACAGCCTCCGTGGCGTAATGTTTAGTCCATTCGCTTCACACCAGGAGGTCGCGGATTCGATTCCCGGCGGGGTCATCTTGTAAGACTCGGTTTGGTTTGTGGTATTAGGACATTTTCTAAGCCCGCCTGGCTAGCTACCACTATCTCATCTAAGTCTTGCCGCAAAACATCAGTGTTAACAATATTGATGTGTTCCGGCTTGAAGGTAAGATAGCCAGTTCTTTATTGCGTTGGGGAATCTTGGTAAGCCCGCTTCCATCCTCGGCATCATCGTCACTTACCATCAGGTGAGATGATGCCAAGGGCTTACCAATTGTGGATAAAAAAAATATCTGTCAAAGTTGTTAAGGCTCCGTTAGACAAACTAGGAATCCCAGATAGTTTCGCTATAACCGTCTGTCTGTCCGTCGTCGGCCGTCGGTATTCTAATTATTGAAACTCCACCGCGCATCATAATAAAAATAACTTAATTTTAGCAAAATATTTGTTGAAAGTCATCAATCTAGATATAACTGGACATAATAAATAAATTAAAACGTTCATAGTGACGACAGATGTCTGTTTTTTTTTTAAATTTATCGACTAGATTAATTATGTTTTTTACAAGAAATGGTTTAGTATCAGATTACATGGAGGTCAAAACTCTTAACAAGACATTATAAATATAAAAGAATATGAGATTTACGGGTGTCTTAAAAACGGGCCTATAAGAAAATAATGATCCGCGATAGCGATCAAAAGACATTTTTATAAATAGTATTAATTATACATCTGTGAACAAAAACTATAAAACAGTTTACAGCAGTATATTTTAACTGGCTTAATACATACATTATATGTACATAATTTAATTTAAATTATCCACATTAAATTTTATTTAATTAACAAACATAAATGTCGGAAATACTAGGAGTGCATAAAACAAAGGGACTGCGAGGGGAGGTCGGGACAAATAAATCAAAAAATGAAGAGGAAACGGTCAATCATGGCCCTTTCTTGGCGCGCCAGCCGGGTTATGGTGAGGACGACGAGGCCACAAAAACAGCATTATTAACGTGAAAAATGAATAGAAAATTTATAGTTGAGGCTGAATACGTGAAAAAACCGACTTCAATCGCTACTACCAATTTAAATACATATTGCGACATTTTTTATGTTTGTGTCAAATTTCTAAAAAAGAACAGATTAACAGATTTTGATAAACTTTATTTGGAACCAACTTGGCAAGCAAAACATTTTTTTTTTAAAATCGGTTTATAAATGACAGAAATCTGAGGTTTACACACATTAAAAAAATACAACCGAATAGAGGAACTCATCCTTTTTGGAAGTCGGTTATAAAAGACAACAGTTATATTGACAGACAAAACAGTAGACGGACAGTACAGAAAACATTACAGATGAAATATAAATTTGAAAAATTCAACGATATTGACAGACATTTCAGAAAGTTTTGATAATTCAGCGTAGATAGTTCTAGTAGGATCCTAAGTTAAATTAATTGTGATCCTCGTTTACATAATTCCTCCCAAAATTATATGAGGCATTATGAAAGTAAGGAAAAAAATCGGAAATGGGAATTCTCAACGCATTTGATGGTGCTTAAAATAAATAAAATAAAATAAAAATTGTACAAATTTTATCCAAAAATTCCACGAATCCTAAAGCACATCGGAACTTTTTTGTAAGTTTCCTATTGATTGAAACAATGTGCTTTATCGATTAGACTGAGGACACTGCATCGTATCGGAAATAAATAAAACGCTTTTTTAATAGCTCCACAGCCCTATCGGCTCAAAACAAACACACACCTTTCACAACAAAAAGTTTTCCGCATTATACATATAAAGCGTCTGTATAACCCACAGAAATAAACGTATTAAAGAGACATTAATGAATATACAACATGATATTGAACAACAATGCCATGAAATTAGAGAAACCAGACTAAAACAATAACCCTCTTATTTTATAAGGCTGGTTTTTACAATTTCTCTTGTTTCTCATAATAACGACTGAAACTTAATACTCGCGAGGCTTCCAAGGTATAGAAAAAAAGGATATGAAAAGTAATGTAGTCAGTAACGACACAAATACAAAAAGTAAGTACCTCATTCAAGTCCCCACCGAGGGGCTCGAGCCTACCCTGAATTAGGGCGATCGGGCTTAGGCCCAGTGCGGGTTGGTCGACTTTACACACAACCTTCGATATTCATCGCAGGCGTGTGCAGGTTTCCTCACGATATTTTCCTTCACCGCAAGAGCGTCGGATAATAAACGTACATCATTACAGCTCATATACGTCCCCACCGAGGGGCTCGAGCCTACCCTGAATCAGGGCGATTAGGCCTTAGTCGACCACGCGGGCCCAGTGCGGGTTGGTCGACTTCACACACAACCTTTGAGTTTCTTCGCAGGCGTGTGCAGGTTTCCTCACGATGTTTTCCTTCACCGTTAAAGCAATCGGTAAGTATGTACGTAAGTTTTTGAAAAACTCATTGGTACATTGGCCGTCCAGATTTGAACCCGGTACCTCTGGTTAGATGGACCGAGTCGTTACCGGTTGAGCCACCGACGCTTTTAAACGTACATATGAAATTGTAATTCCAAAACACATTGGTACGTGGCAGGATTCGAAACACGACCACCCTTACCGTTATGCCACGTTACGTTACGTTACGTCACGTTACGTTAGGTAGCGGCCCTTACCGTTACGCCACCGATGCTCTTTACCTAAGTAACCTCTACCTAAATAAAATGAATTTCATCAATTTATGTACAGAGGCCAGCACATCAAGCTAGACACTCGTAGTGCGATTCAAGTCCTTATGCGTACGGCATAAGAACGGTACAAAGTATATAATGAAATTAATTCGTCCTTATGAAGAAAAAAATATTAATATGAAAATTTATGTAACTACATAATATATACATATGTACCGAGTTCAAACTACGTTATTGAGTATAGTTTACTCGACAGGTAGGTACTTCAATTGAGCAGCAGTTTGCATACTTGCGGCATTCGCAGATATTGCTCGGAGCATAATATGCAGTTGCAATGTGTGGAAATGTCAACGAAGTCTCGACGACATTTCCACATATTTCAACTCAACTTGCATATTATGAACAAAATCTTAAAGAGTCATCTGCAAACAGTTACTTTCAATTTATACTTCAATTATGCCTAAGTAGCATATATGTAAACAAGTATTCGCAGTTTATGGTTGATAATGATAATATAACTTATCATTAATTAAACTTTTTAATTTTGCACACTTTACTGAAAGTCCTCCTGGAGACTCAATGTCAATTCGCAAAAAAATAGAACTCTTCATACAAATCTATAGCTGTTTGTCAATTTTGTCTATTTGTGATTTTTTTTTACTCAATTCTAAGATTACAGAATAATACCTAATTGTTAAATAATTCATAGTTTCGTAAAAACAACAAACGCTTAGTTGTATAATTTAATCACATTGTAAGTACTGTTTACATTATTTTTAAAAACTGATAGGTAACAATTTTGGAAAATCTTAAATATTTAATCCGAAGGAGGTAGCAGTTAACACTTTGCAAAGGTCATTTTTAGTTTTAATGGGAACCTTTATCCTACGCTATCCGTCCGTCCGTCCGTCTGTGTGTCCGACTTTTAAAAAGGCTGTATCTTTTGAATGTGTAATTATGGGGGATTTACTAAAAGTACAGAACCCTCGGTAGACGAGTCCGACTTGCACTTGGCCAGTTTTCCAGTAAACCAAATTACAAAGTTCCTACAACTTACATCTCCTATTTCCGCCGTTCCGGAAGTACTACCATCTAATACCTACGGATCATCACATCACCTCATATATACGTCCCCACCGAGGGGCTCGAGCCTACCCTGAATTAGGGCGATCGGGCCTTAGTCGACCACACGGGCCCAGTGCGGGTTGGTCAACTTCACACACAACCTTCGAGTTTCTTTGCAGATGTGTGCAGGTTTCCTCACGATGTTTTCCTTCACCGTAAGAGCGTCGTCGAATAAACGTACATATGAGATCGAGATTCTAAAACACATTGGTACGTGGCAGGACTCGAACCACGACCTCCCGGCTAGGTGGTACCTACGGATACTGAACGTTAATTTATAAATTTTCATTTGAGATTTACTTTTATCTATGTAGTATATCATATGCTACATGAACTATCCATAATCGAAAATGAGACAACCCTGTTTGATTTTACCATTGTCTCATGGTCTCATCGTCTCAACATACTTATTATACTCGCAAGATCATATAAAATTTACGTTGTGGGTCAAAGGTTCTTCTTACGTGTAAAATATATAAAATAAAGACTACGAGTTACGTCCCAATACTTGTTAATGCATAAAATGCTCATATCGCACAGCAAGTTAGAACCACTAGAAGTGGACACTAGATAAGCATAAGTATGGACATTCATTTTACATTTGATGACTAGTGCAACCCTAACTGGGGGGAGGAGGGGGACCTTAAGGGTCATCAAAGGTGATCGGTGACTTACCTCAGACACTAGAATGCCTTACTTGGGCAAAGTATATACAGGTTGTAACAAAATTGGTGTAGGTCCCGTTAACTGGGGCTTCTACTCATCATACTGAACAACTTTTGTTCTACGACTTTGCTGAAAACGTAAAAATTGTTTTTACTCTTCATACAAATCGATCAGCTGATCGAACGATTTTGTGCATTTTAGTATGGAGTCCAATTTTTTTTTTGAGAATTGACTATGGGTTCCTAGGGGAAAGTTGTTCAGTATGACGAGTAGAACCCCCAGTTAACGGGACCTACACCAATTTTGTTACACCCTGTATATTAGTACTTGGGGTCTTGATGTACTTTTTATTGTACTGTCATTATAATATCAGTATTTTGTCATTTTTGATTGACGTCATGGTTGTTTGAGTCATGGTTGTTTTAGACGGTGATAGCTATTTGCCGTCCCACGGGACGTAAAGATTTCACCATCATTTATTTAAAAAAAATATTAATATCAGTTCCGAGTTCAGAAGAAGGTTTCGAAGGCATAGACTACGAGGCAAAAAGCACTACATTTCTTACTGCTAAATTTAATTTAAAAAAAAGATTAAGAATACATATTGTTGTCAATAATGAACTAAAAGGACTAATTAAATGAGACGTGGCGGAAAGGCAGGGGTGATGCACTCGGGACCGCGTGCTTCATTAGCAAGCTTATCGGCCCGCAGGCCAGCGCGCGATATTATGCATAAGCACGCATTATGCGAGCCTGCAGGGTAACGTGACGATGGTTTTAGAATAAGATACGAAGAAGTATACAAGTTATATAATGAAACTAAAATAAAGAAGATAAATGCGCTTATGTATGACACACGGTAGTGTGCCAGGCAAGTTGGTAAAGGTAAAAGGCGACACCAGGCAACCGCCGTAAATCGCTGCAGACGAATCGTGCGAAAATTGTTTTAAATCAAAAACATTTTATACAATATTATTAAGAAGTTCATAAATTATCATTATCAAAATTGCAGCAGTTTTATGGTTACAACTAGAAAAAAGGGTGCATTAGAATATTTTTTTATTCAGTTCTGTGTATTAAAATAGAATTCAAAGAAATCAAAATCACTCCACAATTTTTTTTCATTAAAAAATTCTTAATTAAATTTAAAAGTGGTTACCACAGAATAGAGAGCGACATTTTTTTTTTCTTATCTGTGAAGGTTACAAAGTTGCTCGTTTAATGATTATTCCGTGGTTCTTAGAGTTCTGTTTCCCCACATACTGCTAGGTGGTAAATTATATTGACAGTTGCAAGAGACTTTTGAAGAGTAATTGCAATATGATTAGCAAATGCAACTCCATATAAACCAACCCGATACTGAAATCGCACGGCGATATTGGATGGATGTACGCTTTTAGCGACTGCGATATGGCGCCGCGGTCACTTCAAAGTGAGACTAAGGCCGTATTCACAATGAGGAAGTACAACCAAAAATGTGTAAGTGAACTGAAACGTTTACTATATACAGTGTAAACTCTATATAGCGACACTCAAGGGACCGGGAATTCATTTATGTAACGTTATTGAGAGTTTTCGTTATATAAAGAGAAATTAGAGTCAAAGTAAAATAACTGGAGCCACAAAATTTTGACGTTTCAAAGAGTGAATCGTTATATCGCGTGACGTTTTACAGAGTTTACACTGTAATTACAAAGACAGAAAGATAAAACAATTCGTAGATTTTGCAAAAGGAAAAAATAATCTCTAGTGGCGACCGCAGGCCGAAAAATAGAGTACCTTGTGTTATAGATGGTCTTCAATCAAGTGGATAAAAAAGTCGCTTGAAATTTTTTCGGCTTATAAAAAAGTTACAAAACTAACTTGAGTTCAAACTATTTTTCTCATAAAAATTTTAAAAGTTACGGCTGAAGATAGAAAAAATAAAAGTTTAGAAAACTAAAAACCGACTTCAAAATGAAATCCACTCAAAAGTATCAAATAAGATTATTATACTTAGATACACGACATTTACCAACAATAACGAAATCAAAGGTGGGTACGAATTAAATTAGGGACCTAAATATTTTTTTGAGGTCGGTGTCAGCAATCCCATCGAATCTAAAACATTTGAAACGTAAGTAGCTGTATGCTGATACCAGCCTCAAAAAAATTTTTAGGGCCCTAATTTAATTTCTAGCCACCTTTAAATTCGTTATTGTTGGTTAATGTAAACCCTTGACAACATCTCACCTGGTGGTAAGTAACGATGTTGCCGAAGATGGAAGCGGGCTTACCAAGATTCCCCAACGCAATGGGGAACTGGCTATCTTATCTTCATGCCGGAACACACCAATGATATCAACATTGATATTTGGCGGCAAGACTTAGATAAGATGGTGGTAGCTAGCCAGGCGGGCTTAGAAAATGCCCTACCACCAAACCAAACCGAGTCTTACAATTGACCCCGCCGGGGATCGAACCCGGGACCTCCTGTGTAAAGTCAGTGAACTTTGCCTCTGAGCTACGGAGGCGGTTAAATATATATATAATAAAGAATTAAGAACCTCCTCCTTTTTGAAGTCGGTTGAAAAATGTTTGAAATACCAAGACGTCATAGTTTTGCAGCATCATTGATGTGCCAATCTAGTGATTTTGGTCAACCACATATAGATGTTTTGATGGAAAACAAAGAAAGTAAGTTGAAATTTAGTGGGAGGACAAAAATAGTTCAAAATTTATTTTCGATGCAGTCAGCAAATCTATTTTGATATATATTTAATGCGATACAAAGGGCACACATAATGTGCGATGTGGAAGCACCCTTAACAACAGAACTAACTAATTCAGGTAATTTTTCACCGCAAAGACGATAAAACTGACCGAGAAACTCCTTTATTGCACTTCTATCTGCAAGTGCATTTCGCTAACACATTTTGGTCCTTTAAACGGCGCTCCGATGCGATAGAGTCCTAAGATGCAATCCGGAATGCTGGCTCAAAGGAACTCTTTAATAAAACCTTCAAAGCTTTTAAGGGTTAAAAGGATGAAAAAATTTTTTGAGGCATTGTATCGTGTTTGTGTTTAAATTTTTATTATAAAATGTTGGCGAATCATTTCGTGAACTATACAATACAATATTATTTATTGCAACACAACATAAAAAAAGAAATCAACAATGTAGAAGAAAGCTTATACAATAGGCGGCCTTATTGCTAGAAATTTCTTCCATTAACATTCCATTTGAACTATTTATCCGACTGCCCAAAAACGGTAATATTTTTCTGGTGTATTGTATGTTGTCTTTTTTTTTGGCAGAGCCTTAAGCCTAAATGGCTTGATGCCTTTTGGAGTGCGAGATGTCGTTAGATTATTTCAGATGCACGATTAGTGCCAAGGATAGACACATTTACAGCAGACGAGTTTCTATTTCTTTTTTTATTAAAATAAGTTGTTTTATCAATAAAAAATCACATTGTATTGACGTTGGTAATAACTAGAGCGTCGGTGGCGCCACGGCAAGGGCCGCTACCTCCATCGGGGAGGACGTGATTCGAGTCCTGTCACGTACCAATGTGTTTTCGAATTTCGACTCATATGTACGTTTATCCCACGCTCTTAAGGTGAAGGAAAACATCGTGAGGAAACCTGCACACATCTGCGAAGAAACTCGAAGGTTGTGTGTGAAGTTGACCAACCCGTACGGGGCCCGCGTGGTCGACTAAGCCCCGATCGCCCTAATTCAGGGTAGGCTCGTGCCCCTCGGTGGGGGCGTATATATGAGTTGATGTAAGTAAGTAAGTATTTATTTGCTTTTTCCAGTTTAGTTTGTCATCGATTGTTATGCCAAGAAATTTGGCACATGTTGCCCTCTGTAGAGTTTGTCCTTTATAATGAATACTAAGATTTTGTTTATTATTATAATTAATGAATGTCGATTTGTTAAAATTAATTTGAAGATTATTATTGTAAAGCCATTCGATTATAGATATTATTGTATTATTAATGTCAGACACGTGATTACTCAATGTCAACTCATTATTAGATGTCAAATTATTATTGGATGTTACAATTACTGATATGTCATCTGCGAATAAAATAGTCCTATGTTTTGTTACGTCTGGTAAGTCATTTATATAAATGAGGAATAATAGTGGGCCAAGCACACTACCTTGCGGGACCCCATAAGCGTTGGTCTTAAATTCAGAACTGTAACGTTTCACGTGTTTATTGTCAAGCTTAGTTATTTGTACGCACTGCATTCTATTCATAAGATACGTACTTAACCATCCAAGTGCTGGTCCTCGAATCCCATAATTTTCAAGCTTTCGCAATAATTGGTCATGTGACACAAAATCGAAAGCTTTCGACATGTCGAAAAAAAGCACAGTCGTAAGCAGTTTGGAGTTTTTACTTTTTCGGACATCCTTAATTAAGTTAAATATTGCTAGAGTGGTTGATTTCTCTTTCTGGAACCCAAATTGATAGTTTTTAATAATGTCATGTTTTGATGTGATGATGATAAATAACTAATCTTGTATCTCATTTACTATACAAAGGAAAATACAATACTATGACAAAAAGATTCAAAAAAGAAATTCATGACCTATGTAAGTAAACCAACAAATTAAGGCCCCGTGGTACCTAAAAATCCACTTAAACAGGTTTTTAGAATTCATTTTTGAAGTAGTTTACAGTAAATTTAAATTCTAGGAAAACATACTGGTATTATTGAGAATAGTTACGAGGGGCTATATCGACTGGATACACGATTTAATAAAGTTGGCTCGACAGATTAATTTCGCAAAGGTATACCTCTTTTCGAGCCATTTTATCGTCTATTTTCGGTGTTATTCTTAAAATAAGTAATTTGATAATATGATTTATTTACTGAAATAAAGTTCATAGGTGGCTGAAGGGAAATAATAGAATGGATTTTTATTTAAGATAAATATGATGAAAATAATAATTTTCGAAAAACCTAAGAGCTTTTAGGCACAAGCTTTTGACAATCAAAGTACTCGTCTATACGAATCAAACGAGCCCAAACTCGATGAGGTTGTGTCGTTTCATTGCGAAGTTCCTATGGCCATCTTCGAGCTCCATCATCAGATCAGCACGATGTCATCATAATATTGCATTGTCACGCGATTAACACAAGTGAGTTGCAGTCAAACGCACTCAAATTTTTAATAAAAAAAAAAAAAAAAAGTATGCAAAATTTCAGCTCAATCGGAAACCGGGAAGTGGGTCAAAATTAACTTGCAAAATTTCACCCGAACAAACATACATACATTGCAAGTTAATTAAAAGCTTTTAAAAACGAAAAACAATGAAAAAGTGCAAAAGTGTGGTTATTTTCTTCCCTCTTTACTAGACATGTGCGCCGCGCCGCGCCGGTGACCGCCGCCGCCGATAAGGACTTGACGCCGCTGACCATTTAGAAAAATCGGCGTAATCGGCGCAAATGATGCGAACGACGAAACGTTCAACGCTCGGCCTAGTCGCAAGGTTGCGTGAATCGCCTTCGGATAAATTTCAAAAATCTAGAAACGTGTCAAGGTTGTCTACTTACCAAAGACGGAAACAGAGAGCTACGATGAACCGAGGTCCTACAGACCCATAAACCTTTTATTATTACTGCTGAAGGTTTTGGAAAAATTGGTCGACAACTACATAAAGGAGGGGTTCCTTGCGGGAAAAAAAACACTTCATGTATTACAATGTGCATATCAGTCTGATAAAATGACTGAAACAGCAGTTCATCTTGTAGTATCCCGTGCTGAAAGTGCGTTAGAAAACCAGGAAGTATGTGTTGCTGCCTTCCTCGATATCGAAGGAACCTTTGATAGCACTACTTTGGAGGCAATCAAGATTGCAGCTATCTCCCATGGTATAGACCGAACGCTAAGTAAATGGATAGATAGCATGCTTAGGAAGAGAATCATAACATCTTTACTATTGGGGGACAAGGTTACTGCTATCAATTCAAAAAGATGCCCACAAGGTGGCTTTCTGTAGGCGGCTTCTGAAGCAGCTGAACACCGGATCTTTCTACACGTTTGGTTATGCTGACGATCTAGTTCAATGGAAAATTTCTGTACATAGTATCGCAAATAATGTACTCGTAAAAGGCCTTGCGTAAAGATGAAAGGTGGTGTGATAAATATCACCTAACAATTAACCTTAGCAAGACCACAGTTGTACCATTCACAAGAAAAAGAAACCTACAAGGTTAAAAAAACTCTCAAACTGTATAGTACAGTCCACGAGCGTTAAGTATCTAGGCATAAATATGGATAAAGAACTGACGTGGAAACTGCACATAGAAAGGACAATGGCCAAGGCCACAAAAGTCTTCGGTATGCTAAAATCTGTGTACGGTAAGAACTTGGGGTTTAAAACCCAGTCATATACTAGCTGTACACAATAATAGTAAGCCCCATTCTTTCTTATGGTAGCATTTTGTGGTGGCTTACAACGGTTCTAGGCACATTAAGCAAACACTAAAAAAAATTTAGCGGTTGACTTGCCTGGAATTACTGGAGTATTTCCAACAACACCTACTGTATCTATAGAAATGCTACTGAATCTCAAGCCGCTTCAAATACAGATCCAAACAGAGGCGGCTAAGGCCCTACAAGGTCGACTCTGGGCTGGTGATAAATTGTCTTAAGGTCCTCAATACGTAGAAATGGAAAGCAACGAAGAAACAGACAAAGTGGCTAGAATAGGGTCACAGTCAACAATGTACGGTCCAGAAACAGGAATAAGGCTCCCTAGAAGCACTATTATCAGGGCGTTGAAGGAACAGACCGAAGGAAGACTGAACTGACATGTCTTAGACTCAAAGATTCCAAGCTCTTCATCGGTAAGGTAACCACAGGTGCAATCAAGTACAGTTGGAGAAACAGCAGGACACGTATCAGAGTGGTAACAGGAGCGTTGACGGGTCACTTTGCTACAAACGCACACTTGAAAAAATCAGCCTGATAAATGACCCGACCTGCCTTTGTGGATACATATTCAATGGAACACTTACTGTGTTAAAGCAATGTTCTGGCCAGTAGCGCATGCGTCTCCTTGGAGATGACTATCCGAGACCAAAAGGCTACAAGCACCTTTTACTCAGCAGGAATTGTTGCATTGAAGCAGTACCCCTTCGAGTAGGCTAAAGAACAAAGGTTATAGGGTAGACACAAAAACTCCCATCGGCACAAATTGTCGCTGCGACCGCAGCCACTACTCATAAAAGTCATAAATATAAGATAAGATTGTAAGTACGTTATTCGTTTACCAAACTTAACTATTTTTGTGCCATGTTTGATTGCGACTTTAACGTTTTATTTCTTTTCATATGAGTACCTTTCATTAATTTTATGACAACGTATTTTTTATTAATTTAACTTTTGATAGTTTTGACTGTTTTTTTGTGTAATTTATGCCGCCATTGACGACGCCGTTTACGCCGCCATTTACGCCGCCGCCGACCAAATTTTACCTCTACGCCGCCGCCGAATTTTTCGGCATCGGCGCACATGTCTACTCTTTACACGTAAAGAAGAAGACAAAGACAGATTTTTAAGTACCATTGCGCCTTAATCTCATATTCGCTTCATAAAAATACCTCGCAAAGAAAATTATTGCCAATGCCAACGTACAATCCACATAATAATTTATTTATCAGGTACGAGCTACGTAGTTATCCCATCACGCGCCCGCGCGCCCGCCGCCACACAGCTAGCTGGATCGTTTAACCCCTCCACCGGCCGACCCTGCGGAGCCGCTGCATGCATCCCACAGTGCCAGGTTATGCGGTATTAATTGTAGGGTTATAATAATCGTTGAGTAAACAAGAATTGGTCAAGCTGGAGTCGAGTTTTGAGTACAATGATTCCGAATCCTGCGCAGAGCCTCCTATTAATTCATCACATCAGCTCGTATACGTCCCCAACGAAGGGCGCGAGCCTACCCTAAATATGGGCGATCGGGCCTTAGTCGATCACGCGGGCCCAGTGCGGGTTGGTCGACTTCACACACAACGTTCGAGTTTCTTCGCAGGCGTATGCAGGTTTCCTCACGATGTTTTCCTTCACCGTATAAGAGCGTCGGATAAACGTACATATGAAATCTAAATCACATTGGTACGTGGCAGGATTGAACCACGACCTCCCGGACAGGAGGTAGCGGCCCTTGCCATTACGCCACCGACAGTAGCAATAGCAACATGGATATTCTAGGTTATGTGAACGCTTACCTATGTTTCAGAAACTTGGTAACCCTAATTTCATTTTCGGCATTATTGTTACTTACCATCTTGTCAGAGCTTTACCAATAGTGAAAAAAAAGTTTGTTTTCTAATTTTACAATCTGAAAATAAAAAACACTCACTGACTGGCTCGTCAACGAGCTCTCCGGTGTTATTTATGAAGTAAACAAAAAATAAGACAGGAATTTTTGAAATTCCAACTGGATGAGAAATAGAGCGGAACGAAGTCGCGGGCACCCACTAGTTTTACAATAAAAAAAACTTCTTACGAGAAGAAGTTGCGATAGAATCCTTAACCCGGCGCCAATGACGTGTAAAAAATAACGCGGACGATGACGCTGGGTCAATATGACCCCGAAGTTTTTTTCTTAATTATTTTGTTATCTGCTGAATTATAACAAATTTAATATAAACTAAGAACTATTGCATGACCATGAAGTCATTGTAGTACCAAGATGTTTAAATTAATTAAGATATCAGACTATAATTTGGTTTTAATGCAACAACCTCAAAAGGGCAACTAAAATAATTTCTCTTTTGGAACTAAAAATGTATGGAGCTGTAGCCGTTTTATTCAAGAAAAGGGATTTTACTTTTCTTCACGGGCGCTTGCTCACTACACTATGGTACGAATCATATGAATTGAGGTCTTCCAGCTACTGAGAAAACCATGAACGATTATATGTTTTTTTCGAAATTTCCCCAATGGAAAATCGCTCGGGTCAATATGATCCAGCGTCATTGTCGCCGGGTTAATTCCTTGTGTATACGATTTATTTATACATATTTTGGTGTCGTTGTACGAGGGTTTTTTCCTCACGACGATGGACCCCTAAAACCCCACGTTGGCATAAATCTCCCTTCGTACTTAGCCAGCCTGCGCCCGCGGCTGCGGTGACGGCTCCAGAAGATATTAAATGCTCTTTCTTACTTTTATTTCAATATTCCAGTTATTATTGTCTTTAGAGAGCATTTAAATGGTTTAGCAATAAGGTGTTTGAAGATTTTCATTTGTAAAATTTGTCGTAAAATCGTAAAATGGAGGCTCCGTCAACTCGGCTTCGTGGTAAAACGTCACTCGATTTAACGATTCACTCTTTGAAACGTAAAATTTTCTGGCTCCAGTTGGTTTACTTTGACGCGAATTTTTTGTGTATAACGAAAACTCTCAATAACGGCACAAAATGCTCGGTCCCTTGAGTGATGAAACACGATTTTATCGTTTTTTTCCATTCTCACGGCTTTTTTGCTCACCGGAAACAGATTAAATGTGTGTGATAAAACCCTATAGCTAAGCCTCCGCTGTCCGCCCGACAGCCCGACTGTCCGTCTGTCTGTCTGTCAGCGGGGTGTATTTCATGAACCGTAATAGGTTGACAGTTGAAATTTTCACAGTGTGTATTTCTGTAGCCGATATAATAACAAATTATTATATCAGCTCATATACGTCCCCACCGAGGGGCTCGAGCCTACTCTGAATCAGGGCGATTAGGCCTTAGTCGACCACGCGGGCCCAATGCGGGTTGGTCGACTTCACACACAACCTTCAAGTTTCTTCGCAGGCCTGTGCAGGTTTCCTCACGATGTTTTCCTTCACCGTTAAAGCAATCGGTAAGTATGTACGTAAGTTTTTGAAAAACTCATTGGTACATTGGCCGTCCAGATTTGAACCCGGTACCTCTGGTTAGATGGACCGAGTCGTAACCGGTTAAGCCACCGACGCTTTTTATATAGATAATAACAAATAATAAAAATAAAAGTTAAAAAAAACTAAAAACCGACTTCAAAATGAAATTCACTCAAAAGTATGAAATAATATTATTATACTTAAATACACAACATTAACTAACAATAACGAAATCAAAGGTGGGTATGAATTAAATTAGGGGCTTTAAATTTTTTTGAGGTCGGTACCAGCACACAGTTACTTACGTATCAAATGTTTTATTGCTGACACCGACCTCAAAAAAATTTTTTAAGCCCCAAAATTAAATCGTACCCACCTTTGATTTCGTTATTGTTGGTTAATGTTGTGTATTTAAGTATAATAATATTATTTCATACTTTTGAGTAAATTTCATTTCGAAGTCGGTTTATAGTTTTTTAAACTTTTATTTTTATTTTCTTTATTTTTAGTGATAATGCTATCTATCTAACAACGTTAAACCCAATCATCTACTCACCAATAGGAATTATCAAATCATAAAACATGTGTTTCATTAACAGATACAAAGTCCTGTGGCTTCCATCGTCATCTCGGCAGATGATGATGGACGACTTAACTCCATAACATGAAATTTATGGAGTTAATCGTCCATCATGAGCTCATCTGAATAACCCGAAAGAATACAGCCTATCATCGGTCTATGCATACCTACGTATATAAGGTCTAACAAAATTAGCTGAAACTATTTTAACTGGTGCTTCTACCTATGAAACTGAACAACTTTCCCCATGGAACCCATAGTCAAATCTCAAAAAAAAATGAACTTCCCATACTAAGTTGGCTGATCAGCTGATCGAGTTAGTATGGGAACCAATTTTTTTTTTTGCGATTTGACTATTTGTTCCATGTGGAAAGTTGTTCAGTTTCATGGATAGAAGCACCATTTAAAGTAGTTTCAGTTAATTTTGTTACACCTTATATATCTATGTATAATATTGAAAGAATTTTCCTCCAACTCCTAACCGTTAAGGAGTTGTACCTTCCTTCATCACTTTATCAACATGAGATGTTGACTAACAGACGCAAGTATTTTAATAGCTTTAGAAAACATATGGATCACGTAATAAGTGCCTACATAATGAGTAATTTGAGGGTTGCTCTCGATTTCCCTGGGATCCCATCATCAGATCCTGACTTGGTGACAATGGGACCCCCTCGGGAGTATACTCTTTCGAATGAAAAAAAGAATTTTGAAAATCGGCCCACAATTGACGGAAAAATCGGTGAACATACATTGAAAAAAAAAAATATACAGTCGAACTTAGTACCTCCTCCTTTTTGAAGTCGGTAAAAATTAAATTAAAGGTGCCCCATACAAGAAACATAATTTTTGAAACGTGAAGATACTAGCGACATCTGGTTAGTATTAGATTTAGTAGTATTTTCAATATAGTTTATTGTTAAAAATGTTTAGGTACGGAACCCTTAGTGTGCGAGTCCAACTCGCACTTGGTAGATTTTTTGTTTCATCCAAATGTTTCATTACAAAACCAAAGGACAAGATTAAAACTATTAATAGCGATTCTATGATTTCTTTTCGTCATTAGGCACTGTATGAAAGACGACGAAACGAATCAAATGAAACTTGTAAACAGACTTTGTAAATACTCGTACACGAGGTGATTTCCAGTTGCTTATCCCAAAACTAGTCTTAACTACATAAAAGTACAGAAATCATGTGTTTGGGGGCAATTTCCAGCCTTACCAGACATAATTTGTACAAGAATAGCTCCGTAATAAATTTTTTTTTGTTCTGGGTACACATAGGTACCTTTTTTAATTCACAATTGGTAAATCGCAAAATATGCGCAAACATGCGTGAAAAACATCAAAAGCAAAAATGGGCCCTAAACGCTTCAAGGTTTCTGCAAAATCCTATGACATAGGGTGTTCAATAAATAGTGGTAGGTAATACGATACATTATCCTTGGAAAGAAAAAAAATATACTGGCAGGCATAGCCCAGATACTTGATATGATGATAATAAAAAAGCAACCAATTCTCTTTTGTTTTTTAAAAATAGAAGTCATTCGTTTGCGTCGTGTCGGAACATGTTCTTAAAAATGGATAAAATTGAAGTTCGCGCGGTAATAAAATATCTCTGCTTGCAAAATTTTACTACGGAGCAGGCAAACCAAGACTTGAGAGGAATATTAGGGGGTTCATGATCCTCCATATTCTACGGTTGCGTGTTGGTGTGCTGAGTTCAAGCGAAGAATAACTTCCATAGACATCGGCAGTGACTAAAGTAACAAATGATTAAAAAGTTTTAAAACATTGTCTTGGCGGATAATCGTGTTGATGTTCGTTTTATAGCAGAAGAAGTGAAGATTTCGATAGGAAGTGTCCATTATTATACACGACTATTATTATATTACGACTATATTATTATACACGACCATTTGGGTATGAAAAGTGTCAGCGCGCTGGGTGCCCAGAATGCTTTCTGACGCGCAGAAACACACGAGACTCGAGAATTTCACAAAGCTGTTTGGATTTGTTGCAACAAGATCCTGACGGATTTTTGGGTCGATTCATAACATGTCTCCACCATGATGACCCGGAAACGAAAAAATATTCCACGACTTTGGAAGAGACCGTCATCTCCAATTCCATCTGCCGGTAAGATGTCATGGGCTCTCTTTTCTGGGACAGCCAAGGGGTGGTAATGATCAAATACCTAAGGAGCCAATATAACGGGGACTTTGTACGCAGGATAAAAAGTCCAGAGTTGCGATGGCTGCCATACAAGAAGCTGGCTTCGAATTAATGGAACATCCTCCATATTCACTAGATCTTGCTCCTAGCAATTTCTACCTATCTCCGCGGTTAGAGGAATATCTCAGGGGCCAGAAATTTTAAGATGATGACGCTGTAGTCGCCGACGTATACACGATTTTTTAAAGGATCAGTAAGATTTTTTTATGTAAGGAATTTTAGGTTTAGAAAAAAGATATACATAGTGTATAAACCTGAAAGGTGACTATGTCAAAAAATAAAATAACATTTAATCCTTAATCTATATATTATATTATATATATATAAAATGCTTATGTTAGTACGTAAAGCCAGGGTTTTCTCTATCACCACTAACTCCAATCAACGTCCCGTTGGGGTGGTAAATACCCCTTGGTCTCCAGGTGGGAGTAAGGGAGTTTGGTCGCGGTGGGTGGAAGTGGGTGGTTGTGGGTGGCGAAAATGTGAAAAAATATATATCTGTCCTTTTCTAACTCATGGGAACTTTTAGACAGTTCTAAAAATTTCTGGAATTTCTGGAATAATTTAGAAAACTCCAGAATGTGTACAAGTGTAACAATCGATCTAGAATGTTCGAGAAGGTTCTAAAAATTTCTGGAAAGATCTAGAAAGTTCCAAAATTGTGTGTGACTGCTAAAATCGGTATGGAATGTTCCAGAAAGTTCTAAAAATTTCTGGAATGATCTAGAAAGTTTCGAAATTGTGTGTGACTGCTAAAATCGGTATGGAATGTTCCAGAAAGTTCTAAAAATTTCTGGAATGATCTAGAAAGTTCCAAAATTGTGTGTGACTGCTAAAATCGGTATGTATTGTTCCAGAAAGTTCTAAAAATTTCTGGAATGATCTAGAAAGTTTAGAATTTTCTAAAACTGTGTGTGACTGCTAAAATCTGTATGTCATGTTCCAGAAAGTTCTAAAAATTTCTGGAATGATCTAGAAAGTTCCAAAATTGTGCGTGACTGCTAAAATCGGTATGGAATGATCCAGAAAGTTCTAAAAAATTCTGGAATGATCTAGAAAGTTCCAAAATTGTGTGCGACTGCTAAAATCGGTATGGAATGTTCCAGAAAGTTCTAAAAATTTCTGGAATGATCTAGCAAGTTCCAAAATTGTGTGTGACTGCTAAAATTGGTATGGAATGTTCCAGAAAGTTCTAAAAATTTCTGTAATGATCTTGAAAGTTCCAAAATTGTGTGTGACTGCTAAAATCGGTATGGAATGTTCCAAAAAGTTCTAAAAATTTCTAGAAAGTTTCAAAATTGTATGTGACTGCTAAAATCGGTATGGAATGTTCCAGAAAGTTCTAAAAATTTCTGGAATAATCTAGAAAGTTACAAAATTGTGTGTGACTGCTAAAATCGGTATGGAATGTTCCAGAAAGTTCTAAAAATTTCTGGAATGATCTAGCAAGTTCCAAAATTGTGTGTGACTGCTAAAATCGGTATGGAATGTTCCAAAAAGTTCTAAAAATTTCTAGAAAGATCCAAAATTGTATGTGACTGCTAAAATCGGTATGGAATGTTCCAGAAAGTTCTAAAAATTTCTGGAATAATCTAGAAAGTTCCAAAATTGTGTGTGACTGCTAAAATCGGTACGGAATGTTCCAGAATGTTCTAAAAATTCCTGGAATGATCTAGAAAGTTCCAAAATTGTGTGTGACTGCTAAAATCGGTATGGAATGTTCCAGAAAGTTCTAAAAATTTCTGGAATAATCTAGAAAGTTCCAAAATTGTGTGTGACTGCTAAAATCGGTACGGAATGTTCCAGAATGTTCTAAAAATTCCTGGAATGATCTAGAAAGTTCCAAAATTGTGTGTGACTGCTAAAATCAGTATGGAATGTTCCAGAAAATTCTAAAAATTTCTGGAATGATCTAGAAAGTTCCAAAATTGTGTGCGACTGCTAAAATCGGTATGGAATGTTCCAGAAAGTTCTAAAAATTTCTGGAATGATCTAGAAAGTTCCAAAATTGTGCGTGACTGCTAAAATCGGTATGGAATGATCCAGAAAGTTCTAAAAAATTCTGGAATGATCTAGAAAGTTCCAAAATTGTGTGCGACTGCTAAAATCGGTATGGAATGTTCCAGAAAGTTCTAAAAATTTCTGGAATGATCTAGCAAGTTCCAAAATTGTGTGTGACTGCTAAAATTGGTATGGAATGTTCCAGAAAGTTCTAAAAATTTCTGGAATGATCTAGAAAGTTCTAAAATTGTGTGTGACTGCTAAAGTCAGTATGGAATGTTTCAGAAAGTTCTAAAAATTTCTGGAATGATCTTGAAAGTTCCAAAATTGTGTGTGACTGCTAAAATCGGTATGGAATGTTCCAGAAAGTTCTAAAAACTTCTGGAATAATCTAGAAATGTCCAAAATTGTGTGTGACTGCTCTAATCGGTATGGAATGTTCCAGAAAGTTCTAAAAATTTCTGGAATGATCTAGAAAGTTCCAAAATTGTGTGTGACTGCTAAAATCAGTATGAATGTTCCAGAAAATTCTAAAAATTTCTGGAATGATCTAGAAAGTTACAAAATTGTGTGTGACTGCTAAAATCGGTATGGAGTGTTCCAGAAAGTTCTAAAAATTTCTAGAATGATCTAGAAAGTTCCAAAATTGTATGCGACTGCTAAAATCGGTATGGAATGTTCCAGAAAGTTCTAAAAATTTCTGGAATGATCTAGAAAGTTCCAAAATTGTGTGTGACTGCTAAAATCGGTATGGAATGTTCCAAAAAGTTCTAAAAATTTCTGGAATGATCTAGAAAGTTCCAAAATTGTGTGCGACTGCTAAAATCGGTATGGAATGGTCTAGAAAGTTCTAGAAATGTTTGGAAAGATCTAGAAAGATTCAAAATTGTGTGCAAGTGTAAAAATCGATATGGAATGCTCTAGATAGTTCTAGAAATGACTGGAATAATCTAGAAGCTTCTAAAAAATCCGAAATGTGTGCAACTATTGAAATTAATCCGGACGATCCAGATCGTAATTAAGTACATCGGAATGTTCTACAGTTTTCTGATACTAGAAATTTCGATTTCCAACGGTATATAAACCGAAAATCAGTGACTTTTTGTCAGTTGAACCGTGTTTACAGTCGCGAAAAGATCAATTGAAGCCAAGAGTGAACAGTGATTACATAAATTCAAGTGATTTGAATTCTATACACCGCATATTTAATGGTCGACTAAGTCTTTCAATATATCTAAGATAGAAATCTATATTATCTACGTTAAAAAATGCATCCTCAAATATTTTTTATACCATTAAACATGCGATGTATTTTAACCCGAGCAACGCCGGGTTTTGCAGCTAGTAATATTATAAATGAGAAAATGTGTTTGTTTGTTACCTTTTTAACACTTCAACACCTTGACCGATCTTGATGAAATGTGTCATGCAGGTAGCCTGTATCACTGGGAAGTACATAGGCTACTTTTTATTCCGTGAAAATATCATAGTCCGATGTAGTTCCTGAGGGAACTAAAAAAATACTCTTTTTTGCTTAATTACTTTAACATCGCAACGGAACAATGGATTGTTGTGATTTTTTGCACAGGAATGGTTTCAGGAGGACGAACATAAAATGAGATAATTTACTAATTAGTATATCCTGACAAAAGTTCCCGAGGGATCTGGGGAAAACTCCTTTCCACGCTCGCGCAAGTCGGCATTGCAACGAAGCAATGAAGTGATTGAAGTGATTTTTTGTATATAAATGGTTAAGCGGTGGTAAGTGACATAAACTGTTAATCAGAATAGCCCGATATGGTTCCTGAGAGATCTGGAGGACACTCATGTCTACGCTCGGCTCGCGCACTACTTACCCTCAAAGTCAGTCATAAAAACGATTTTCACGCGGGCGAAGCCGCGGGCAAAAGCTAGTAAGAAAATAATTGCGTCATACTCATTATCACTTTTTATTGAACGCCCCTAGTAAAGTAGCTAAAGATAGCAAGCCTTGCACGCCGCACCGGGACAGCATCGGTTAAATTAGTGTTGGCTAATGATGACCTTGCTTCTCGAATCAGCCCTATATTTAGACACTAAATGTGAATAAAAAAAAACGTGCAAACGTTTATAAGTGTAAGCAAAATAGAATAGACCTTCCAGCGATATAGAAAAATAGTTTTTTTTAATTTGTCCCAAAATTAACCCCAAAATTGAAATTCGTAAATTTACTTCACACGTCCGCGACTGGGTCATCAAACTGTATTCAAAGTATAGCAAAATTGGTGTAGAACCCGTTAACTGGGGCTTCTGATCATCATACTGAACAACTTTTTGCAATTGACCCATGGTCAATTCGCAAAAAAATTAAACTCTTCATTCAAATCAATCAGCTGATTGTCACATTTTTTTGAGAATCGTTAGTTACATCTTGGAACCTTTAATATTAATTCGTCCAGTAGATTCGGAGGAAATCGGGTGTGACAGACGGATGGTCGGACAGACAGGCACATTAGTGA